>CM042874.1:957942-976657 GCA_023658055.1 Thaleichthys pacificus | reverse complement strand
AGGCGATGGTGGGGGGTGTGTGTGTGTGTGTGTGCCAGGGGCAGGGAGGGGCTACACACGGAGGTGTGGGGCGATGCTGTCGATGACAACCCATCAGGTCTCCCCCCAGCTCCTGAGGGCCGGACGCATCATCACCAGCCCTCGTCCCCCGTCACTCCTGGTTACCGTGACAGCCTTGGTTTAGGACCGCAGGAGAGCCGCTCCTCGACCTCTCTCTGACCTCTCAGAAGCCCGGGTCAGGAGGGGCCCCCCTGACACGCCCCCCCTCGGGGACCCCCCTCGGGGCCCCCAAACTGGGTCAGTGTGGCAGCAGAGACACCGAAGCTGGGCTTGGGGAACGCCCGAGCACCATGACGACCAGTGCTGCAGTGACACCATGACGACCAGGGCTGCAGTGGACACCATGACGACCAGGGCTGCAGTGACACCATGACGACCAGGGCTGCAGTGACACCATGACGACCAGGGCTGCAGTGACACCATGACAGGAGGGGCTGGGGGAGTTTGGCGAGTGCCGTCACAGGCTACCAGCTAGGCAAGGTTGTCTTCGGTTCGCTGGGCTAACGCGAGGAACGAGACACGCCTCAATGGCCGGCGACCTGCCCCTCAGGGGTCAGCGGACCTTCACAGAACCTTGCCAGGATGTGACCCACGCCACCCGGAGCCGCAGGGTCCCCACCGTGCCGCTACCTCCACGAGGGCGGCCATTTTGGGTCAGAGGAGCATGGTGACGTGACCGTGCACCTGGGAGTTCCCGAAGACACGGCAGACTGTGCAGGGGGAACACAGAGAGCCCGCTGGCCCGTTGGCCCGGGCGCTGGCCCGAACGCTGGCCCGCCGGCCCGGGCGCCGGCGAGAGAGCAGGAGTCATTCTGGTCAGGTGAGTCTGCTGGCTGGTTGGCTCAGCAGTTAAACACAGACCAGACCCATTCTGGGTCAGCGGTGTGTGAAATGGCAACACACACACACGCATCACCGTGAGCACACACACACAAATACTCCCCCCCCACCCTACACACTCACACACACTACACCCACACTCTCCATTACTACAGCTGCAGGAACATGAGGGGATCTTGGGAGTTGGAAACGATAAGAGCCGTTGTGAGCGTGTCAGACACAGAGAGAGGGGAGAGCGAGAGAGAGAGAGAGAGAGAAGGAGAAGGAGAGAGAGAGAGAGAGAGAAGAGAGAGAAGAGAGAGAAGAGAGAGAAGAGAGAGGAGAGAGAGGAGAGAGAGAGAGAGAGAGAGAGAGAGAGAGAGAGAGAGAGAGAGAGAGGGAGGGAGAGAGAGAGGGAGAGAGAGCCCATAGGGCTGTGTGTGTTCAGACTGTACATCTCATTCCTTAAATGGGGAATCCCGCAGGAAAAGAAAACATGAATATGTTTCTGTGTCCGTCCTGAGGAACATGCTGACGGTCCTGTGGGTGTTTCCCTGCATACTGCTCGCCTGAAGTCCATTTGTATTCAACACAGGCAGGGCGTCAAGGTAAAAAGTGTGTGTGTGTGTGAGAGAGACAGAAAGCATTAAGGGAAGTGTGCAGTTATAGCTGATCCCTCCTACGCTGGGGGGAACAGTGTATCCTGCTACAGGCATAGTGACCTTTTACTGCTAGTTCACTCACACACACACACACACACCAATCATGGGATAGACATCGGCCCATCAATTACCCACCCTGCTTTGCAGTTTAGTGGATGACCTGTGGGGTGCATGTCATTTGGGGGGTGCTGGTACCCCTCTCTGTTTTCCTGCTGGAGGCGTGTGCTAAACCACATTGTGTCTTCTGGAGCTACGAAGAGAGGGGGAGCTTCCTGTGTTTGGACCCAGGAGAGAGGGGGATCTTCTGTGTTTGGACCAGGAGAGAGAGAGGGATCTTCCTGTGTTTGGACCCAGGAGAGAGGGGGATCTTCCTGTGTTTGGACCCGGGAGAGAGAGAGGGATCTTCCTGTGTTTGGACCCAGGAGAGAGGGGGATCTTCCTGTGTTTTGGACCCAGGAGAGAGAGAGGGATCTTCCTGTGTTTGGACCCAGGAGAGAGAGAGAGGGATCTTCCTGTGTTTGGACCCGGGAGAGAGAGGGATCTTCCTGTGTTTGGACCCAGGAGAGAGAGGGGTCTTCCTGTGTTTGGACCCAGGAGAGAGAGGGATCTTCCTGTGTTTGGACCCAGGAGAGAGAGGGGGATCTTCCTGTGTTTGGACCCAGGAGAGAGAGAGGGATCTTCCTGTGTTTGGACCCGGGAGGAGAGAGGGATCTTCCTGTGTTTGGACCCAGGAGAGAGAGGGGGATCTTCCTGTGTTTGGACCCAGGAGAGAGAGGGGATCTTCCTGTGTTTGGACCCAGGAGAGAGAGGGGTCTTCCTGTGTTTGGACCAGGAGAGAGAGGGATCTTCCTGTGTTTGGACCCAGGAGAGAGAGGGGTCTTCCTGTGTTTGGACCAGGAGAGAGAGGGGATCTTCCTGTGTTTGGACCCAGGAGAGAGAGGGATCTTCCTGTGTTTGGACCGGGAGAGAGAGGGGTCTTCCTGTGTTTGGACCCAGGAGAGAGAGGGGGATCTTCCTGTGTTTGGACCAGGAGAGAGAGGGGGATCTTCCTGTGTTTGGACCCAGGAGAGAGAGGGATCTTCCTGTGTTTGGACCCAGGAGAGAGAGGGGGATCTTCCTGTGTTTGGACCCAGGAGAGAGAGGGGATCTTCCTGTGTTTGGACCCAGGAGAGAGAGGGGTCTTCCTGTGTTTGGACCCAGGAGAGAGAGGGGTCTTCCTGTGTTTGGACCAGGAGAGAGAGGGGGATCTTCCTGTGTTTGGACCCAGGAGAGAGAGGGATCTTCCTGTGTTTGGACCCAGGAGAGAGAGGGATCTTCCTGTGTTTGGACCCAGGAGAGAGAGGGGGATCTTCCTGTGTTTGGACCCAGGAGAGAGAGAGGGATCTTCCTGTGTTTGGACCCAGGAGAGAGAGGGATCTTCCTGTGTTTGGACCAGGAGAGAGAGGGGGATCTGTGTTATCGTTATCATAGCTTCTGCTGAGCTTGATGATAACCCTTTCATTTGAATCAGTTGTGTTGGAGCAGGGAAACTTTCTAGAACGTGCTGGGTGAGGACCAGGGTTGAAGCCCACTGGTTTAGGGTCCAGTCACCATGGTCACAGAGCTGGGGGGACTCAGACAGCAGCGTGATGCAACAGGAAGACATTGAGTATTTTAAACCGCTTAAACTCACATTACCAGAAAATAAATTCACCAACATCCACCATTCCGGAACACCGTACAGCAGGGTACACTTAGCCTCAACAAGAATAATAGATGTCTCAAAGGATATTCATATCAATCATATTCCAGATGCACTTAGATTAGATTCTCAGTGAAGACATGGTGACTGACTACTACCCCTCTCCAATGAGAGAGAGAGAGAGAGAGAGAGACAGAGAGAGAGCACGAGAAAGAGAGAGAGAGAGGGAGAGACAGATGGGGGGAGAGAGAGAGAGACAGATGGAGAGATTTGAATGAAAAATGGAGAGTAAAGAGAGGTTCAGTTAGTAGAGAGGGTGAAGGAGAGGATGAGGGGGGATGGGAGGGTGAATGTTGTAAATCAACAAAATCACCCTCAGAAACGCTGGCACATCTCACTGAATCCTGTCAAATGTATTTTTAAAAATCTCCGTACTCCAAGACACAGACACACACACACCTCCCCAGGCGGGAGACATGATCAGGTTTCAAGTTATTTTTAACGCCATTTGTAACACATTCAGGTGTTCTCTGTTCCTGCTCCTCTTGACAATCCCTAGTGGACAATCTAAACCTCTAATAAATCATCTAAACATGCAATAACAATTCCTAGCCTACATGGGCTACTGTAGTTCTTGAAAATATTAAGGACGTATATGGTATGCGTTAGAAGGAAGTAAGGAAGATTAGAAAAAGTCACCAGAATATCAAGAGAGTTTCTAGAGAGAGAGAGAGAGAGGAGAGAGCAGGCTTGTATGATCAACACTGGGAAGTAAGGAGAAGAGAGAGAGAGGGAGAGAGAGACAGTGAGGAAGAGAGAGAGAGAGAGAGAGAGAGAGAGAGAGAGAGAGAGAGAGGAGAGAGCAGGCTTGTATGATCAACACTGGGAAGTAAGGAGAAGAGAGAGACGTATCAGGGAGAGGAGAGAGCACAAGTAAGAGAGAAGAAGAGAGAGAGGGAGAGAGAGACAGTGAGGAAGAGAGAGAGAGAGAGAGAGAGAGAGAGAGAGAGAGAGAGAGAAGAGCGAAAGAGAGAGAGAGAGGGGGTGGATGAGTTAATGCACAAAAACACTGCATCAAACCAATGCACTGCTCGGAGCAGGATGCGTCAGCAGTACATTCACGTTCACCACTGAAGGACAAAAGAGGAAGAGAGAGCGAGAGAGCAAGAGAGAGAGAGAACAAGTGTGAGCGAAAGAGAGAGAGCAAAAGAGAGAGAGCGCGGGAGCGAGAGAGAGAACCACTGCAGCGAGTGTGCCTGTCACCACGGCGACGCCAGCGAACGCATCAGAATAATAACCAGATCACCGGGATTAACAGCGGAGCTGCAGGGGTTAAAAAAATCAGGTTGCCGTTAAGGCTGAAACGGTTGGTTTCTCCCCCTTTCCAACGCTTCTCCCCCTTTCCAGCGCTTCTCCCCCGTACCGGAGAGCCAGAGAGAGAGAGGTACTCACATGACAGACGAACAGGAGGACAGTGTGGGGAACTAAAGCGTTTGAAGGGCTAAAGACGAACTAACAGAAAGGAGTGAGAGAGCTCTCTCTCTCTACCTCAGGACGCAGCAGCAGAGAGGAAAGCGAGGGGCGAGACACACAGAGAGAGCTGCAGAAACCCGCCGCTCTCTCTCTCTCCCTCCGTCGCTGCTGCAACCTTTCCCCACTGACGCTGCTGGCAACGTCACGCCTGTCCGTCCGATCGCCGGCGCACCGCTCCTCGCCTCTCTTTCCCCCAGCTCAGCACGAGGCGCAGGCTGAACGGAGAGGGAAGAGCAGCCGAACGAGAGGAGGAGGAAGAGCAGGCAAACCAGAGCAGGAGGAAGAGCAGCCAAACCAGAGGAGGAGGAAGAGCTAAACTAGATCTTCTTCTGCTTCTTCCCCACCTCACTCAACCCCTTCCACAGCATATCCCCTCACCCCTCCTCTGAAGAAGAAATTGACGGATTATTGGGAAGTGCGCGGGAGGCAGACTGCAGCTGCTGTGTGCGAGTGTGTGTGTGTGTGACGATGGTGTGTGTGTGCCGTGGCTGCTGAGCTGAAGCACAGGGCTAGTTAAGAGGAGAAAGAAGCTAATGACGGTAGTGTGTGTTGCGTAGCTTTTCATCCCCACTGAGAGCTCCAGAAAAACCAAGTGGACACGACATCACTCAGAGACGAGGGGGCTCGCCGGTCGGACCGACGGACTAACGACCGAAAAGTGAGTGGAGGGAAATAAAGAAGAGGGGTTGTTTTTTTTTTCTCCTTCTTATTTCACCCCCTCCCCAACCTCTAACAAAAGAGAGAAAGAACATTTGAAAGGACTGTGGAATTTTTATTCTTCACATCCCCCCCTCCCTTCTCCTCCTACTTCTTTTATTATTTTTTTTCCTCGCTCTGCCTTGGGATTCTAGTGTGCAGAGAGAGAGAGACACAGAGAGAGAGAGGGTGTATGCGTGTGTGCGCGCTCGTTTGTGCTATGGAGACTGGCAGAAGGTGTGTAGCGGAGGGCTTGACTGTCGGATTCCAAGGACAAGCAGGAGAAGACAAGCTGAGGGCGAGCGAGTGAGAGCGCCGCGTTCGGGTGCCTGACTGGATTCTTTACTCTCGTCTGAAAAAACTAACGAAAGCTGGGAAGGAAGGGGATCTTTGATCTTTCTCTTTGGATTCTCCTGTTGTGGATTTATAAAAAAAAAACAATGGTTAATCTCGACTTTCATCTTCTGAAATAGCAGAACATTAAAAAGCCTTGATTTTCCGCTCGAGGGATATCTTTATATATATACCTGGTTTTATAACTGCATCTCTGTCTGTGATTGCAAAAAAAAAAGGAGTAAAAAACATTTGATACAGTACACGGACCTGTAAAATTACTTGAGGTAGGTGTCTAGCGTTTCCAACCTTATTTGCATCAACCCCCCCCCCCCTCCTTTATATCCATCTTGTAATAAGGGTCTTTGCTGTTTATTTCTGCTTTTCTGTCCTCCTCAAACAATTTCAGAACGGCCAGTCACAATCCCCTGTATGAGTGTTGTCAATGGAAACAAAGCTAGCGTCTCACTTAATCCGGGATAGGGCCAATCCCCGTTCTCTCCTCAGACCTCGTCCTCCCTTTATACTTTCCACTCTCTCTTCACCTCCCCGGCCCTGAAACCACCGCAGACCAGCCTACCGAACCCCCCCCCCCCCCCCCCAGGCAACCCCCTCCAACGGCCCCCGTCCCCCCGCCACCCTCCCCACCTCCCCCCAGACCATGCTGAAATATGAACGTGCCAGATCATGAGTCTCCTTGGGCGGGTAGCTGTGCGTCGAGCCAGGAAAACCGCCCTGCTCTGTGTCGTGTTCCTGATGGCTCGGGCGTGGAGCAGCGCTCCTCTGGCCCTGGCGGGAGCGGCGCCAGCGGCCCCGGGGCCCCAGAGCTGCCCGTCGCAGTGTTCCTGCAGTAGCCAGCTGGGCAAGGTGGTGTGCACCCGGCGGGGGCTCACCCGCGTGCCTCTGGGCATCCCCCCTAACACACGCCACCTCAACCTGATGGAAAACGCCATTGACTCGGTGCAGGCCGACTCCTTCCGCAACCTCCACCACCTGGAGGTGCTGCAGCTGGGGCGCAATGCCATCAGAAAGATCGAGGTCGGGGCCTTCAACGGCCTCACCAGCCTCAACACTCTGGAGCTATTCGACAACCGGTTGACGGTTGTCCCCAGCGGGGCCTTCGAGTACCTGTCCAAGCTGAGGGAGCTGTGGCTGAGGAACAACCCCATCGAGAGCATTTCGTCCAACGCCTTCAACCGGGTGCCCTCGCTGATGCGGCTGGACCTGGGAGAGCTGAGAAAGTTGGACTTCATCTCCGAGGGAGCGTTCGAGGGTCTGCAGAACCTCAAGTACCTCAACCTGGGCATGTGCAACATCCGAGGGGAGATGCCCAACCTCAGCCCCCTAAAAGGCCTGGAAGAGCTGGAGATTTCGGAGAACGTCTTTCCGGAAATCAAGCCTGGTTCTTTCCGAGGCCTGGGCTCGCTGAAGAAGCTGTGGGTGATGAACTCGCAGATCGGCACGATAGAACGCAACGCCTTCGACGACCTGACCTCCTTGGTGGAGCTCAACCTGGCTCACAACAACCTGAGCGCCTTGCCCCATGACTTGTTCTCACCCCTGAGGTACCTCGTGGAGCTTCACCTCCACCACAACCCCTGGAACTGCGGGTGCGACGCCCTGTGGTTGGCTCGCTGGCTGAGGGAGTACATCCCCACCAACTCCACCTGCTGCGGGCGTTGCCACGCTCCCGCCCAGATGCGTGGTCGCCAGCTGGTGGAGGTGGACAGGGGCGAGGGAGGCGGGTTCCAGTGCTCGGCCCCGTACATCGGCGACGCGCCGAGGGACCTGAACATTTCGGCGGAGCGCGTTGCAGAGCTGCGCTGTCGCACGGCGTCGATGTCTTCGGTACGCTGGCTGCTGCCCAACGGGACCGTGCTCACGCACGCCTCGGGACACCCCAGGATATCGGTACTCAACGACGGCACGCTGAACTTCTCCAACGTCCTGGCAGGGGACACGGGGACCTACACCTGCATGGTGTCGAACGCGGCCGGGAACTCGAACGCCTCAGCCTACCTCAACGTGAGCGCGGCCGAGCTGAACACCTCCAACCTGAGCTACTTCACCACGGTGACGGTGGAGGTGTTGGGCCCCACCACCGAGATGCCCAAAACCAAGACCACACCCAACGCTGCGGCGGCGGGGGCCGGGGTGGCCGGAGGAGGGGGGCCAGGGACAACCACCACGACGGCTTTGCCCTCCGTCTTCCAGCCCGTCTTCATCTCCACCCCGACCGTGCTCCTACAGAGCACCGAATCCCCGGGCCGGGGGAAGCCGTCGGTGGTGCCGGTGTCCAAGGCCACCACGGGGCGTCCCCCCGGCACCAGCCTGGACGAGGTGATGAAGACCACCAAGATCATCATCGGATGCTTCGTGGCGGTCACCCTCTTGGCCGCCGTCATGCTCATCGCCTTCTACAAGCTGAGGAAGAGGCACCAGCAGAGGAGCACGGTGGCAGCCGCCCGCACGGTGGAGATCATCGCCGTGGACGAGGAAGACCTGCCCCCCCCAGCCTCGGCGGCCAACGAGGGAGTGCTCACGCTGCCCGAGATCCACGACCACAACAGCATCCACAAACTGGACTACGTCAGCCACAAGACAGACTACGGCTTCCACAAGCCGAAAGCGGACTACATTACCCACAAACCCAAGCCCGATTACGCAATCCACAAGCCCAGGGCTGAATACACGACTTATAAGCCCACTGTTGACTACACTACCAACATTTCGGACTACAACACTCACAAATCCACCCCTGATTTTAGCCTTCATAGAACAAAGCCTGACTATAGTCCATTCAGACCAGACTACAGTACTCAAAAGTTTAAAACAGATTACAGCCACTCGAAAACCGAATATGGAACCCACCCGAAAACTAAACCGGACTACAGCTCGTTCAAACAGGACTACAGCACTCACCCAAGACCCAGACCAGACTACACCCCATGCAAACCGGAATACAGCACCCAACCAAAACCCAAACACGACTACAGTCCATTGAAATCGGACTACAGCACCCACCCAAAACCAAAACCTGACAGCAGTCCATTTAAACCAGACTACAGCACTCACCCCAGACCCAGACCAGACTACAGCCCATTCAGGTACGAGTACAGCACCCAGCCCAAACCCAAACCAGACTCCCACAAACCAAAACTTGACAACAGCACCTACAAACCAGCCTCTGAATACACCCCCCACAAGGCTGGGCCAGATTACAGCGTATTCAAGACTGATTTCAGCTCTCACAAACCGGACTACAGCCCCTTCAAGTCGGACTACAGCCCCCACAAGGCAGACTACGTCAACCAGAAACCTAAAATGGATTACAGTCCCCACAAAGCGGATTACAGTCCCCAGAAGGTGGACAACAGCACCCTAAAGCCCAAATACAACACCTACAAACCGACGGGACACGGGGCCAAATGGACAGAGAACAACATTGGAAACTCCCTCCCTCGAACCTTGCCCAGCACCATGACAACCATGCCTGAGCCCTTTGTCATTAAAACACACACCAAGGAGAAGGTACAGGAGACTCAGATATAGCATCTCTAGATGCTCCTACCCCCTGCCCCAACCCCTAAAGCCCATGACACAGTCCCTACCCTTCATACATACCATGCAATAGAATGCACAACTTAAAAAAGGACAGGAACATTCTTTTTTTTGTACAGAGTGCAAAACGTAAAAAGACTTGATTTCTTGTTGTACATGCTTATAAATAAATATATATATGGAAAAATTGAAACTACCATGGGCTGGTGATAGAGAAGCATATTATATTAAAAAGAAATAAATTGAAACTATTTTCTAACTTGTAACTTCTATTTAAAAAGATGAGTTGTTTAAGATGATGTCTTGACTTTGACAAATGAGGGTAGTCTTGTTTTAAAAAGGGGCATTCTTTGTGATTTTTAAACCATACTACACAGAATGCAGTGACAAGAAAAAAAAAACAGAAAAAAAAAAACACATTTATACCGAAAAGACTTTCTTTAAAAAACAGAAAAAGGTTAGTGTTGATATTTACAGGTTTATCTTGTAAAAGCACCATGAATTTGTACTGTGCCAAATGTTATAAATGCAATAAAATGGATTTTTGGAAGAAAAAAACTACAAAAAAAAGAAAGAATTAGAGAGAGATTATGTTTTTTTTTCCTCCTCTTTCTCCCTGGCGTACTTCTGGCGTACTGTAGCGATCAGACAAACACTTTAGACTCTGCACCAAGACTCTGCAGCTGCCTTAACCCTGCAAGTGCTGAATGACTCACGCACAATGGATCATGGTGCACAAGTGCCTGCTGCTTTCCTATCTTTACGTTATTTAACACAGGCTGTATCTGCAGCGAGGGCGCAGTGCTTTTTACAAGGCGTATCAAGTCCGTAACGGATGACGAGCTTGCTGTGGCTTCAGGAGTTGTTGGTTCTTACTGTGTCACCCCATTTTCTCCCAGCGTAACGTGTCAAGTAAAGTCATCAAGATGAAAAACTGCTTGTTTTAAAGATGTCCATACAGGCACGTGGCACTACTGAGCTGTAGCGATGGTTTAGTAATTGGATATCGTACAGTGTGGATAATACTACTGTGAGGCTATTGTGTTATATATCCGGTGCTTCCAATCCCACTAAGTAGGATCTGTCACAAGGCTAATGAGTAAATACGAATGACATGTTCAGGTGAAATATCATTGCGGTAAGAGCACATTAACACACAAAAAGATATGCTCCTTTCTCCCTTTCATTGCATTCCCAGCTGTTGAGCTTTCATCCATCAACACCGGGCTTTACGGTGACAAATGCTCCGGGTCTAGCTGTTAACTGTGCATTCTTCATCTTCGACAATATCCCTCTCAATCTTAATACTCTCTCCTACCTTCTGTTGAACTGAAAGGGAGAGAGGGAGAGAGACAGATGCAGAGAGGGAGAGAGGGCGAGAGACAGATGCGGAAAGAGGGAGAGAGACAGATGCAGAGAGAGAGAGAGAGAGAGAGTCAGATGCAGAGAGAGGGAGAGAGAGAGTCAGATGCAGAGAGAGGGAGAGAGAGAGTCAGATGCAGAGAGAGGGAGAGAGAGAGTCAGATGCAGAGAGAGGGAGAGAGAGATGACATGTACTTGGGCAGGGTCTTATGGACATGTGGAACAGCGCTGGAGGAAAGCTAGTTAGCATGACATGCCAAACAGAGCTGCAGTTCCTCTCCTTAAGCATGCTGCTTACGCCAGGATGTGGGAGCCATAACAACCTTGGTGCCGGAGCCCCGGGGACTCACTGGCATGAAAGAAATGATCAACGCTGGGAGGAGGGAGGGGGGCAGATATCACAGACAGCGGGGGAGATAGAGCCTTGTGTTATAGAGCCTCGTGTTATAGAGCCTGGTGTCATAGAGCCTGGTGTCATAGAGCCTGGTGTCATAGAGCCTCATGTCATAGAGCCTGGTGTCATAGAGCCTGGTGTCATAGAGCCTGGTGTCATAGAGCCTGGTGTCATAGAGCCTGGTGTCATAGAGCCTGGTGTCATAGAGCCTCGTGTCATAGAGCCTGGTGTCATAGAGCCTGGTGTCATAGAGCCTGGTGTCATAGAGCCTCGTGTCATAGAGCCTCGTGTTATAGAGCCTGGTGTCATAGAGCCTGGTGTCATAGAGCCTCGTGTTATAGAGCCTGGTGTCATAGAGCCTGGTGTCATAGAGCCTCGTGTCATAGAGCCTCGTGTCATAGAGCCTGGTGTCATAGAGCCTGGTGTCATAGAGCCTCGTGTCATAGAGCCTGGTGTCATAGAGCCTGGTGTCATAGAGCCTGGTGTCATAGAGCCTGGTGTCATAGAGCCTGGTGTCATAGAGCCTCGTGTCATAGAGCCTGGTGTCATAGAGCCTCGTGTCATAGAGCCTCGTGTCATAGAGCCTGGTGTCATAGAGCCTGGTGTCATAGAGCCTGGTGTCATAGAGCCTGGTGTCATAGAGCCATAAAGACGAGACATATTGGGGGTTGACGACCAGGCTCAAGCGGTCTGTGCGAATGATTAAAATCTGATTGGACGATAATTGGCACAGCCTGGCCTGACACACCCCTCCCATAAATCAGAAAGAAATAAAAAGACAGAAGTGTCTGGAGGAGGGTGATGTCACTACGACCACGGTCAGCTGGTCAGTCACCGGTCAGCTGAGCGGAGAGCTGGTAAACGGGCGCGCTGCTGCCCCTTCTCCCTGTCACCGGTTTACGTAACGGGCTCTGGGACGAGGGAAAGAGCGAGCGAGGCGGGGGAACGAGTGCCTGGAAGCGCTCTTTTTTAATACTTCCATTGTGGCCTCTTTATTCCTTTATTTGCACTGGAGAGAGTGATGGTGTAGGAGGGGGAGGAGGGGTGAGAGTGGGCCTCGTGCTGCAGAGTGGGAAAGAGAGAGGGAGAGAGTGGTAGAGAGAGGTAGAGTGTGGCAAAGAGCACGGTAGATGGAGGGGGTTTGTCATGTGCTTAACCTGCAGTCGTGAGCTGTCAGAGAGGCAAAGTGAAGGCTGTGTTGGAGGGGGTGACAGCGCTGCTCTGGGAGTTTAGACAGGAAGTGATGCGGGAGGAGAGGTGAGGCCTGGAGCCTGGCTCCGTTCAGATGCAGAGAGACAGCGAGGGCAGCGGGAGATTACCACACACATGTTTGAGGGATCCATATGGACAGTTAATGTTTTTTCCTCTCATACACACACACACACGTAAACCGGACCATAATCTCCATTTTACTCACTCGCACGCACACATACGTACATACATAATCTTAGATTTCAGCAATCATATCCGCAGTCCCACTGAGCCGGTAAGCAGTTGAAATCTGTCCCCAACACAAGAACACAAATTCTTAGATTACACGAGACACAGTCGCATGCATTTGCTTGGAAACACACAATGACAGAATACATCTCAACAGAGCCATCACAACCACTCCACCTTGTACGCACACACACGCACACGCACACGCACACGCACACGCACACACACGCACACGCACACGCACACGCACCACAGCTTTCCTGAAGCTGCCCCACCCCTCTCTCTCTCCACCATCACCTCCCCTCCTGTTAGGATGAATATAGATCTCTCTGCTGCATCGTTGACCATCATCGCTGGTCAATTAGGCTGAAGTCAGATGTGCTTCAGTCCCATCAGACCTGTTCCCTCTCTCAGTCCTGCCCGTGACTCACGACTCGCCCCGACACACGCTGCGTCTCTCCAGGTACCGGATGAGACAAGATACATCCAGCAGCCATGCCTTCGTGAGGGAGACGGGGTGGGTGTGTGTGTGTGTGTCTGACTAGTCAGCATGAATTTGGGTTGAGGTTAAATCAGTAAAGAGTACAGAGAAAATGGAGGGGGAAGGTCAGGAACGCAGAGAGGAACGCAGAGGGGAACACAGAGAGGAACACAGAGAGGAACACAGAGGGGAACACAGAGAGGAACACAGAGAGGAACACAGAGAGTCAGTAGGCAGGGCAGCGAGGGGGCGGGGTCAGTAGGCAGGGCAGCGAGGGGGCGGGGTCAGTAGGCAGGGCAGCGAGGGGGCGGGGCCAGAGGCAGCGTGCGTCTGTGGAAGGCAGGCCGGAGAGAGGCCTGTACTAGCAGGAGGCTAGCAGGAGGCTTGCAGGAGGCTAGCAGGAGGCTAGCAGGAGGCTAGCAGGAGGCTTGCAGGAGGCTTGCAGGAGGCTTGCAGGAGGCTAGCAGGAGGCTAGGAGGAGGCTAGCAGGAGGCTAGCAGGAGGCTTGCAGGAGGCTAGCAGGAGGCTAGCAGGAGGCTAGCAGGAGGCTGTGTGCTTCATTAACAATTAGGAAGCCATTTGGAAAGAGGAGCATGGCAGCTTGCACCAACTTAGACACAGCTCACAGAGTCTGGGGAGAGAGGGGGAGGAGAGAGGGAGGGAGGAGGAGAGAAGGAGGGAAGGGAGAGAGGATAACAGGGTAAAGGGGAGAATGGTAAAGGAGGCAGAAAAGAGGGACAAACCCCCCCAAGATGGAGAGGAGAGGCAAACCGCTAAGGAAAGCGGCAACGCAAAAAAATTATGGAAAAAAATAGCGAGAGAAGACTTCTGTGAAAGATAAGTGCTGGAGTGGGATAAGCAAGCTGATAAAAGATAAGGGTTTGTGAAAGATTAAGTGCAATGGAATGAATAATACCCACAACAGAGAGAGAGAGAGAGAGGGGAGGAGAGAGAGAGAGAGAGAGAGAGGAGTAGGGAGAGAGAGAGAGAGAGAGAGAGAGAGAGAGAGACAGTGAGAGACAGAGAGAGAGAGACAGAGAGAGAGACAGAGAGAGGAGTAAGGAGGAGGGAGGCAGACAGAGAGCACAGCGAACATGATGCAAGACTGCCAGCTAGAGATGGAACAGGATATAGCCCCAGTGGCCTGCCTGTGATTGGTGGATATGGTCCTGGTGCCTGCCTGTGATTGGTGGATATAGCCCCAGTGCCTGCGTGATATTGGTGGGACGGCGGGGGTGTGAGGGAGGGGGCAGGCTCTGTCTGAAGATACAGTTGATAGGATGTACTGATACCAGTTAATGGGCTACAACACTAGAGGTCTGGGGGGGAGGGGGGGGTCTCCTCTCCTCCCTGTGTGTGTGTGTGTGTGTGTGTGTGTGTGTGTGTGTGTGTGTGTGTGTGTGTGTGTGTGTGTGTGTGTGTGTGTGTGTGTGTGTGTGTGTGTGTGTGTGTCTAAGCGTGATCAAGATGACATTGCATTAACCATAGGGTCAAACTCTTTTTGCTAGCCGTAAAAATACGTTCTTCTGTTCCAGAGGCAGTATACGTTCATCATTAACGCCGATGCAGGAATGCCATTCCGGCTACCTCCAAGCCCATTACTCAGTCTCTAATTTCATCATCAATCAGAGTAAAAAGATGCTGTTTTGGCACTAAACGTGTGGGCAGTGGGGGCAGTAACAGACTAGCAGAGGCATTACACAAGTTATTACAGATGCTTGGATGCACAGAAGACTCTGTTTTTATGAGTCAGTGCTGAGCTGTTGTTTTGGGGTAAATGCCAATTAAAGAGATGTGCTACTACCATGGGGCCTGGCATGACCTGGAGGCTGGGGGGCCTGGCATGGCCGGGGGGCTGGCATGACCTGGAGGCTGGGGGGCCTGGCATGGCCGGGGGGCTGGGGGGCCTGGAGGCTGGGAGGCCTCGCATGGCCGGGAGGCTGGGGGGCCTCTGGTGTTGGGAATGACTACTTGTCGAGGATGAAGGAGCTAGTTTGGTGGGAGTCCTTAAGTACTGTTTTATAGTCTGTGTGCTGGATGTCATACAGCTCTGGATCGATCTGTTCTGGATCTGTTCTGGGTCTGTCCTGGACCTGTTCTGGGTCTGTCCTGGATCTGTCCTGCTGCTGCCCAGAGGCAACACAGCCACTGTCTGATGAGCGTAGTCCACCGGGTGAGAGTCCACCGGGTGAGAGTCCACCGGGTGAGAGTCCACCGGGTGAGCTCTCAGATCGCTGTGTCCTAAATCATCTGCCCCAGGGCAGGGCTGCTGTCAGCGCTGGACACGCACGCACGCACGCACGCACACACAAATCGGAGAACACGCACACAGGGAACACGCACACACTGATATATATACACACACACACTGATATATACACACACACAGATATACACACACACACACACGGGCCTGAGCACTTAATTTGCCTTTCTGCAGTGACTTGGCCTTACAGCTCTCCCCCTCCCCTCCCCATACTCCCTGATTCCATGGTGTCATCAGCATGGATCTCCAGGCCCCCCTTCGTGGCCCCCCTTCGTGGCCCCCCTCCACGGCCCCCCTCCACGGCCCCCCTGGTGGGAACAATGGATTCCCCCCCATGCTTCCAGCCCCCTACAGCTCTACAGCAGCACCTCCCATTTCAACACCACTTCAACAACATGCAAATGTGCCTGTGTGTTACAAAGGCTCTGAGAGGACCTGTGTGTGTATGGTGTGTGTATATGGTGTGTGTGCGTGTGTGGTGTGGTGTGTGTGTGTGTGTGTGTGTGGTGTGTGGTGTGTGTGTGTTTATGGTGTGTCTGTGTGTGTGGTGTGTGTGTGTATGGTGTGTGTGTGTGTGTGTATATGGTGTGTCTGTGTGTGTGTATGGTGTGTGTGTATATGGTGTGTGTGGTGTGTGTGTGTGTATGTATGGTGTGTGTGTGTTTATGGTGGGTGTGTGTGCGTATATGTATGGTGTGTGTGTGTGTATGGTGTGTCTGTGTGTGTATGTATGGTGTGTGTGTTTATGGTGGGTGTGTGTGAGTACGTAGCAGTAAACAAGGAGAGCTGGGTGCTCCTGTCGATCACAATCCCTCCTCCCCCCCATAAAAAAGCGTCTATGAGCAAAATGGAGGTCTATGAGGAGGGGAAAAAAGATATATTACAAATTGAAAGTGTAGACATGACTTCATTGTGAGTGGGCCCAGGGAGCCAGCAGCCTACAGCTCTTCCCTCAGCCAGAGAGACTTCAAAGAAAGAGCGGAGCGAGAGGAGAGGAGAGAGGGAGAAAATTAAACAAGGTAGCTACTTAGAGCGGCCCGCTATCAAAGACACTGTGATTCAGTGTGTCAGAAGAGAGAATCAGTACAACGATATAGCTACAGGAGAGAGAGAGAGAGAGAGAGAGAGAGAGAGAGAGAGAGAGAGAGAGAGAGAGAGAGAGAGGGAGGGAATGGGGATGGGAGGTTAAGTCCTGACAAGCCTTTCCTCCTCACATTTCCAGCGGTGTCTCTCTGATTATGGACAGTGTATCTGGGGTGTATAACTCCCTCTCAGATCCAGTCAGTGTGACGGAGGACGGGGCTAAAAGGATGACAAATAGGATCCCAAGCAGCGTTTCTATGGTGATTTGTGGGCCACACACACACACACGCAGGGCTCCTGTGTGTGTGTGTGTGTGTGTGTCCATGTGGTAATCTGTCCAGATCGATATGCATCCTCACTGCAGCGCATCGTGAGACAGGAAACCCAGTGCGTTATGGGAAATTGAGTCTCTCAGCTCCTGGAACTCTTATTTAGTGGGGCCATTTGGAAAGCAACAGGACAGTGCATAATCACTTAATGTAAATGTGGTGAAGAGATGGATACAAATCCAATACATTAAGATATAGCCTAAGTGCTTATGGTGAATTCATTGGCTGCTGCTTTTATGAGGAAGAGAGGCCTTGCTCCAATCACAGCTCTCCCGTTTTAATGGACCCCAAATAAATTCTGCCTGCTTGAAATACAGTGAGTGCTTAACAAGGGACAGAGTTGGAGAAGGAATTCACACTCGGTTCTAAAAGAGCCAGAAAAAAAGAAAAAAGCCTATTTATAATCCTGGAGGTTCTCTCATGTGCTCATTTTGACAAGCGATAAATCAGGGTGCCCTTTTGACAGAGAGCTCCAAACTGCAAACATGCCCACTGCAGCCAACCCTGCACACCGAACAAGACGTAGGAAAGAAACTGTGAGCGTGTGTGTTGTGTGTGGAGTGTGTGTGTGTGTGTGTGTGTGTGTGTGTGTGTGTTGTGTGTGTGAAGGTGACCGTGTCAGTCACACAGTGTCTGGCCTTCAGGGACAAGTGTCACCATCAGTCAGAGCAGAGAGGGAACCAACATCTCACCTTTTTGGGGGCTTTTATTTATTGATAGGACAGTTGGAGAGAAACAGGAAAGCAGGGGGGGGGGGAGAGAGGGAGAGAGAGAGAGGGAGGGAGAGAGAGAGAGAGAGAGAGGGAGGGAGGGAGGGAGGGAGGGAGGGAGGGAGAGGGAGAGAGAGAGAGAAAAGATACAGAAAGGCCCTGAGAGCTGGATTCGAACCCAGACCGCAGGTTAGCAGTTAGCCTAAATGGTGCCCAGTGAGATAGTGGTGGCACTGAAGACAACAACGTTCCCAGAGAGAGAGAGAGAGAAAGAGAGGGAGAGACAGAGAGAGAGAGGGAGAGGGAGAGAGACAGAGAGGGAGAGACAGAGAGAGAGGGAGAGGGAGAGAGAGACTGACAGAGATCCTTAGATGGTCTGAATCCTTCAGATTAGTGAAGCATGTGTGAAACACAGGAGCAATGTCTATTTTGGTCTGTCCCTATGACAACGGACAACAAGTCTGATTCAACCTTCAAAAGAAATATCCTTAACCATTAGGAAAAAAACAAGCCGAAACCTGCCATTATCTGGGCTGGGCAGCAATGCAGAATTGAGATTAAAAACAAGGGAAAAGAGGCCTGGCATCTGTCATCAGAAGCATCTCAGCCACAACATGTTCCTGAGGTCCAAGACATGGAGCTGGACTGTCCAGAGCAGAGAGCAGTCAGGACAGAGAGGGGGAGAGAGACCTTCCCAGCAGCCTCCCAACCTGGCTCTCTCTGTCCCCACACCAGAGGGAGAGGGGAGAGAAGGGGGGAGAGATGGAGGGAGGGAGGAGATGAGAGAAGGGGGGAGAGATGGAGGGAGGAGGAGAGGGGAGAAATGGAAGGAGTAGAGGAGAGAGGGAGAGGACAGAGACGAAGAGAGGAGATGAGAGAAGGGGGGAGAGATGGAGGGAAGAGGAGAGGGGAGAAATGGAAGGAGTAGAGGAGAGAGGGAGAGGGAGGAGGACAGAGATGAAGAGAGGAGATGAGAGAAGGGGGGAGAGGAGGGGGAGCTAGAACTCGACTTGGCAAACACCTAGCCTCCCACTCAACTGGCATCAGCCCTGCTAACAGTTTGCTCACAGCACTACATCTATTGAGTCCATTAGCATTGTTTCAGAAGATTACTACACGCCTGAAAGTGTGTGTGTGTGTGGTTTTTTCAACCAAAAGAATTCATTACACAAACTTTGCAGCCAGTGGGACAGTGTGATCGCCCCGAGGGGGAGGAGCCGCGATACAGAGCGCTACGCCGGCTGACCTGAGAGGTGTGTATGTGTGTGTGACTGCCAACCAGTCCACACACAGTAGACTTATTGT
>CM042874.1:942028-955342 GCA_023658055.1 Thaleichthys pacificus | reverse complement strand
AGACGCTTTGGGTGAACAAGTAGCGTTTAAGCGCCATCTGTCTCCTCTACTCTGTCTCCTCTACCCTGCCTCTGCCTCATGCCAGGCTTATCAACATGAGTCAGCCCAGGCACCACATGATGTCATCTTATTGTCGTTCCTCCTTCAGGCCACATGATGGAGCTAGTTGTCCAAGCTGCACACACAAAGAAACACACAAAGATGAATACACACACAGACCAACATATGGAGCACTAGCGTCCTGATGGACAGACAGAGGCATTACCTCATCTCTTCCTCCAGGTGAAAACAGACAGATTAAGCTCTGGCTGTGAGGAGAGGGCTACTGGAGGAGGTGTAGAGAGAAGGAGGAGAGAGACTAATAGAACGTTCTGCTCTAAATCCAATTCCTGATGGCTGGAGGGAGAGACTGTCTGGAGATATGTCTAACAATTAAGACCTGCCTTCAGGGCTGGAGATGAAGCTTTGTCGAAAATGTTGAATTGCTTGTTGAGTTTTTACTCTGAAGCTTTTCTCAGATTGTCAGTCTATAAGGACGATCAGGAGAGAGTCTGTAAGGACGATCAGGAGAGAGTCTGTAAGGACGATCAGGAGAGAGTCTGTAAGGACGATCAGGAGAGAGTCTGTAAGGACGATCAGGAGAGAGTCTGTAAGGACAATCAGGAGAGAGTCTGTAAGGACGATCAGGAGAGAGTCTGTAAGGTCGATCAGGAGGGTCTGTAAGGACGATCAGGAGAGAGTCTGTAAGGACGATCAGGAGAGAGTCTGTAAGGACGATCAGGAGAGAGTCTGTAAGGTCGATCAGGAGGGTCTGTAAGGACGATCAGGAGAGAGTCTGTAAGGACGATCAGGAGAGAGTCTGTAAGGTCGATCAGGAGAGAGTCTGTAAGGTCGATCAGGAGGGTCTGTAAGGACGATCGGGAGGGTCTGTAAGGTCGATCGGGAGTGTCTGTAAGGTCGATCGGGAGAGTCTGTAAGGACGATCGGGAGAGTCTGTAAGGACGATCGGAAGAGAGTTGGACAGCAGAAAGTGCCTTCACCCTGTCTCTGAAGCCAGCTTTTGTATGTCTGCCACCGTAGTCTTGCCAAGGCTCAGGGTCCTCTTCAACAAACACATGGTCATCTAGTTTCACTACGGTACGTTTGGTAAAACATGATTAGAAAAAACTGTGAGTTGCTCCTGCTTGGAGATCTGCGAGAATAGGCAAGGCAGAATCACTCTTCACCAGTCAGCTACACTTCATAACACACACACACAGCATGTAAAATATACTGACACAGCATGTAAAATATACACTTACACACACACACACAGACTATTCAAAAATGCAGCTCACACACACACAGGTTCCTCATGAATTTAGACTCTTCCGTCAAGAAGCTGAGGGCACCTGACAGGGATATGAACCCAATATAGCAGCAGAGATAAGACTCTGGCTGCAGAACTAATATTATTTGCACGGGGAGAGCGTTTATCTGGTGTAGCCTGCAAAATGATGGTTCCATGTCACTTTTGTTTAATAATGATGTGCCAATAGTAATGTGCCTGCTGGCTGAAACCTATTACAGTTCAAAAGATTATCCAAATCTAATTTGGAATATTGCATTCTGATGGGCCAGCTTCTGGAGCAGGGTACTTGGTCATGTGATCTTTAACATTTCTGATGCTCAACAAACCTGAACGCAAATATGCTCGGAGTCTGTTTTATTGTACCAAATCTTATGATTGGATTCAGAGAAACTAAAGGTAGTGACAATATTTACTTTTGATAAGGTGACACCCGTGTAGCCTCTGCTTGCTTCCAGAGGTGCTCTCTGATGGTGGCTTGAGGTCACTGACCATGTTCCTTGGAGAACAGCAGAGATGACCATATGCATTCAGGAGGATAGACACTAGGATGCCACTCTAGATGATGGGATTACTACTATCTAAAGTAGATAGACAGCCAGCTACCCAGCCTGCCTGCCCAGCCTGTGTGTGTGTGTGCTCCACAGGAATAGCGGTGTGTTTGTGTATGTACAGGAATAGTGGTTGTGTGTGTACGTGTGTGTGTGTGTGTGTGTACAGCAGTAGCGAACCATGACTCTTAAACCTTGGCCCTCTGACCCCAATTACTCGTTGGAAAAAACATGATACAGCACGCACACAGCATTAGGCCTACATGAAATCAGGGCTGCCAACTCTCACGCATTGGCCACGAGACACACGCATTTCAACCAGTTCACACGCTCTCACGCCACACATTGTATTTCTCACGCTGAGAAGGCAACACCAACCAAGTCGTTTTGCGTGTGAAGCAACATAGATGCGCGAACACCCGTGAAAGCTCGTCTCGGGGGGGTTTGTTGGGGGGATTTGTTGCTTTGTACGCAACAACATTTTGGTTGGTCCCACCAAATCTCACTCCAAGGTTTTATGAAAAGTTGGCAGCCCTGTGAAATTGTGGTGGTCATTACATGCGATGGTATCGAAAGGGCGTTGCTGTCTGTGATCACTCAGGTGTGTCCCGACTTAGTGCCGTTGTCTCTCTTCCGCGCCTCACTCTCACTCCAGCTCTGGTACCTCTTCTGTGCCTTTGTATCTCCACAGGAATATTGAGCAGGGGAGCGCTCGCAGCCTGGCATCTTAGGAGCGTCCAGCAAAGTACTACAGCCGTGTTAAGGAAAAAAACAATGAAAATAGCAAAAAATGCTAAAAAAAAAGTAAAGGAGCTAGAGTAACAGGCTGCAAACCAGACGCCTCGATTATGAAGAAAAAATATTAGGCTAGGCTACGGCTACAAAACAGTGGCAGCTGCGGCTGGATTCAAGTCAGTTGGCACGGCAACTGAAAAGTTTTTAAATAACATAACCAAAGCTCATCAAAGGTAGGCTTTCTGCACAAAATTCAGTTCTGGTGTAGGTCTTCCTTTGCCGATTAACTCCAAATTCTCATTAAAAGTTAACCTTGAAAACGGCGCATATAACAAATGTGAAACAATGTCCTCCTCACTACCGGGAACGTTACTCGCGGCTTTCATTGTGAAGTGAACGAACTAGCTAACATTACGTTAGCTAGTTTATTAGCTTGTGATCACGTTCCCCACAGCGCTCTCCATCTCTCTCTCTCTCTCTCTCTCTCTCTCTCTCTCTCTCTCTCTCTCTCTCTCTCTCTCCATCTCGCTCTCCCTCTCTCGCTCTCTCTCTCTCTCCAGCTCTCTCTCTCTCTCCAGCTCCTCTCCAGCTCTCTCTCTCTCTCCATCTCTCTCTTTGACACCAGGTGTCAGTGTAACCCAGTGTCTCCTTAAGCCTGCTTTCTTCTTCTGGCTAGTTTTCCGTAATGTCTGCATATCTTGGCAATTGGTTAACAACACATTTTCAAAGCTTTTTTAAACGACTCAAAGCTTGTGGCATATGTTAGCATTATCAGGACTGTAGGAATGTAAGAGAGTCTGATCTGGAACAACACCTGCGCTGGAAAGACTGCTGAAGTAAAAGATCAGAATCAGAATGGAATTTATTCGCCATGAAAGTTTGCACAGACAAGGAATTTGCTTTGGCAGGAAGGTGCATACAATAAACATATAGGAACCTACAAATGTAATATGTGGACTATCTATACTAAGGGTACATAAACTAGCAGTACTAAGTGGAATGCTTTATTAGATGTTAATAGTCTTTAATCACATACATGTAATATACACTGCACATGACAATACATTATATAGTATACATTCTAATATATACCTGTCATCTGCTCTGCCTCTAATCTTCAGCAGTCATTAATCTGCCGTGGAGTAATATTATCACTTACTTAGTCTCCTCTCCTCTATCTAATCTAATTTATTAGCGTAATAACTTGTAATTAATGGTTCCATTATTAATCAGAGTGCTGTTATATCTGTAGTCCTGAGGGCAAATGGACTGTCAGCCTTAAGGTACTCATCCAGGAATTCTGGGAAGATTTTCTGCGTGTGTGTATGTGTGGGATGTGGGCAGTTACGTGTCAATACAAGAGTTTAGAACAGATTTCCAAATCCCTCCTTTCCTGCACGGCTGCCATATTATCAGAGCTGACCCGGGGTTATGCTGCTCTGAGGACCAGGAGGATATGAGATGGCTCGGGGGTTATGAATATTTAACTGTCTCGTTCTGGTGATGTCTTGGATGCTCCTCCTTTGGTTAACTTCCTGGGTTGTTGATTAGCGTAGCGAGCATGCTAACAAGCCAGGATTGATGGCAGTGGATGGGTTAGGGTTATGGCTGTAGAACAGGTTGATGGCAGTGGATGGCCGTAGAACAGGTTGATGGCAGTGGATGGGTTAGGGTTATGGCTGTAGAACAGGTTGATGGCAGTGGATGGCCGTAGAACAGGTTGATGGCAGTGGATGGCCGTAGAACAGGTTGATGGCAGTGGATGGCCGTAGAACAGGTTGATGGCAGTGGATGGCCGTAGAACAGGTTGATGGCAGCAGGAACAGGCCAAGGCATGAGGGAGGGAGAGTTGTGGCTAGACACAGTGACAAGGGGCTGGAAGCAGGTCATTATTATTATAATCAATTTGACACCATCTAATATTCTACCCTTTTCTTCACGTGTTATGTATGTTACACTGTACCAGCACATTTGTCTGGGTGACGGGCAATACCAGTACATCACTTTAAGGAAACATACTAAACTATAGGACATTACAAGACAGTCTGCCTAAGATAGCTTTCAGGGAATGGGTCATGGGACCCTGATCAAACCCAGACTAGAGGTCCAGTCACAGTACAGGGTTAGGGTTGTTCTGTCCCAGACTAGAGGTCCAGTCACAGTACAGGGTTAGGGTTGTTCTGTCCCAGACGACACTGTCCCTAACCCTAACACTTTAACTCAGTCATGCTGCCAGTCCTCAAATACTAGACAATATTTCACGTTTTACTATTTCTCCCATTCACTCTCTCTCTCTCTCTCTCTCTCTCCTCTCTCTCTCTCTCTCTCTCTCTCTCTCTCTCTCTCTTCCTTTGCTCAACCAAGCCCTGATTAGAACAGAGCCGTAATATCTCCAACTGAACGATGATCGCATGTCCCCAGAGTTAATTATCTGTCTGTTCCATACCATAGAGTTCAAATGAATGAATTCTAATTCTGTGTTCCATACGTGAGCTGGCTAATGTTTCCTCCACAGTCCTGGTGCTGCAGAGAGAGCACATCTCCAGTAATGAGTTTGTGTCTGAGTAATGGAGTAACGTCGAGTTAGCCTATAGGAGGAAGTCCCTCTCTCCACAGTCAGTCTAACAGACGTTTAAGTCACTCCACCGAGGATGAACGAGAATACGGAATGGAAGATATCTTGGGAGTCTTTAATGTAGCCGTAGTTTTCATATTAGATATATTATATCTAACATGATATGTTAACATGATATATGGGCTGTCCCAGCCCTCTGACCCAGCCCTCTGACCCAGCCCTCTGACCCAGCCCTCTGTCCCAGCCCTCTGACCCAGCCCTCTGACCCAGCCCTCTGACCCAGCCCTCTGTCCCAGCCCTCTGACCCAGCCCTCTGACCCAGCCCTCTGACCCAGCCCTCTGGGCTCTGGTAACATTTAGAAGCTGGCTCGACATCAGTCACACACCCAGCTAAAGTGTTTAACCTTTCAATATTAGCACCTGCAGCCAGGAGAGAGGATGCTGGGAGATATGGGAGACTCTCCAGTTAGATCAGACTCCTCCAGGTGTCATGTTCATGTTCTGTGACCACAGAGTCTCGTCTCTGTGTGGATTGTTGTGGCTCTGTCCATTCTAAGTTTTCTGATTCTAAACGAGCTGGGGTTGTGTGTGATTCAGCCAGCTGCTGTCATCTGGGGATCAGCTCAGTGTCAACAGAAGTTCACTTCTCTCTAAAACATTGTCCAAATGACCAATCCCGTTCCAGAAGTGTTTAGGTGTTTGAGTGACCTCATCATCTCTGAGATCAGGAACTCTGTCTGGTATCATGGCCGAGTAATCAGGCGCAGCTGAGCTGCTTCCTTCGCATGTGCAGCCATGAGGTCTAGATCCACAAGCTGAGCCTTGCAGCACCAGGACAACTCCGGTCCCGTCCACAGTCACCAACTCAACCCTCCTGACAGAGAACTGAGGAGCTGGCTGGGAATGTGAGCTCTCTGAGAACATCACATCATAAGAGGCTTGAAGAGAGATGTTCCTCTGGGGGTTTCAGAACCACCACAAACCAAACTGACCGTAATTTTAAGCGAAATGGGACAAACTTTCATCCTTTAACGCCTTCATCAAGATTTGACAAGGAGGCAGGTAAGCGGGATCTGGTGTTTTGGTTTGAAAGAAATACGATTGAAATACAATTATGATTTCTATTTCAGAATAGCTGCTTTTCTTTTTGAAGACAATAAAAGAAGATAGATAAGTGAGAAAGAGAAAAGCAGTTTCGATGGAACAGGTATTTGAGGGGAGGTTACATGAACTAATTTGAGAATCTTCCAGGTAGAACAACAAGATCTTGCAGAGTTGTGGCTCCAGGTCATCACCTCCATGCTGTGGCGGTCCCTGGGTCCTAGCCCCTGCCTCTATGCTGTGTAGTGATGTTCTGCAGTGATGAGAGCCAGTTTCATTCACAGGGAAGTGAAAGTGAAAAGGTGAGAGTGATATGAACCCAAAACAGCTCGGATGTGGCACAGGCATGTGTTTTTATCTAAGTGGGTGTGTAATTTGTGTGTGTGATGTGTGTGCACATGTGTGTGTGCGTATAACACTGTGCCAACTGTGATGACTGTGTGTGTGTGTGGAGGAATGTGGCACACTTCTTCTGAGGGGATTTGGCGAAGCAGATGCCTCTATTCACACTTCTGCAGTGAGCACAGATGTAGGCTGACATCATCTTTAGAAAATGGCACAAACGTGCACACACACATACACACACACACACACGCACAGAAGCGCATGCTGTCATAAAAAGAGATGAAAAAAACACTCAGGTTTAAATGCAAATTCGCTTCAGCTAAACGCTTTGAGATTTCTTTGATACAAGCCCTCAGGAGCTTAATACTAAAAGGCATTTACTGCAGGTCGGCAGGGCGCTATTTTGAATTACTTATATGGTAATTTGAAGAAACTATACATTTAAAATAGTTCATATCTCCAGCTAAACAGTGAGATGTGGAGAATTTGGTTCAGAGCAGATTGTGTACCTGTTTCTCCTGTGAAACGGCCTCCGTGGCTGCAGGAATCACTGCAGCTCAGTTTCTGAGCTTCTGAATTCAACGCTTACTTAGAACCAGAGAGTCCATGGCGAGGGGTGAAGAGAAAAGATAAATATAGGGAGAGAGGAAGGGAGAGAATGTGAGTAAAATATAGACAGTGGGGTGAGGGGAAGGGAGAGGGAGAGAAAGAGAGTGAAAGAGAGACAGTGGGGTGAGGGGAAGGGAGAGGGAGAGAGTGAAAGAGAGACAGTGGGGTGAGGGGAAGGGAGAGGGAGAGAGTGAGAGACAGTGGGATGAGGGGAAGGGAGAGGGAGAGGGAGAGAGTGAAAGAGAGACAGTGGGGTGAGGGGAAGGGAGAGGGAGAGAGTGAAAGAGAGACAGTGGGGTGAGGGGAAGGGAGAGGGAGAAAGGAGAGGAAGTTTTCAATCATGCTCAGAGGTTAACTACCTGCAGTTGCAGACTGGTGAAAGAGAATTACAGCAACTTGTAGTTGGACTGGGGCTGTAGACTTGAATTTCACTCAATTTAATGTGCTATATTTTCTTTCTTCCCTCCTCCTCCTGGGTAACCCAGCCCGGGAGCATTAGGCTGGAGGTGTGTGTCGTGAGAGCTGAGATGTGCTCAGCCCCACACTAACCCCTGGTGTCCTGTGCTGAGGCAAACAGTATGCACACACACATGCACACACACAAATGTAGACACGCTTACTCACATGCTGTCTGCTGCCCCTGATGTGGCTGTGTGGGAACATGAGCACAGGGATGCTCAGCTTACATACAAAGATCTCCAACACTGCATTTCAAGAAACGCAAGCGTGAATGAATGTCAATACAAATATTCATGATGATAGTTTGGTCTCTTGGTCTCCTAACTAGACATGTCTAGGAGCCCGCAGATCCGTAGGAGCTTAAAGGTGAAGCGAAGGAGACAGAGAGAAAGGGGAGCAGGGGAGGGGAGGAGCAGGGTAGTGAACCATGAAATCATGGCTGGCCTGTGTCATTTAGCTCTGGGACAGAGCTCTCTGACTGTGATTTCACTCTCCTAAGGCCTCCGTTTAACCTACACCACACACACACACTATTGTCTCTTTCTCTCCCTCCATGTCTTCCTCTCTCTTTCTTTCTCTATCCATTCTATCTCCCTCTTCCCTCTTTCTCACATGTTCATACAGGGCAGCAGACACAGGGCAGCAGACACAGGGCAGCAGACACAGGGTAGCAGACACGGGGCAGCAGACACGGGGCAGCAGACACAGGGCAGCAGACACAGGGTAGCAGACACAGGGCAGCAGATACAGGGCAGCAGACACAGGGTAGCAGACACAGGGCAGCAGACACAGGGCAGCAGATACAGGGCAGCAGACACAGGTTGGCAGATACAGGGCAGCAGACACGGGGCAGCAGACACAGGACAGCATACACAGGGCAGCAGATACAGGGCAGCAGACACGGGGCAGCAGACACGGGGCAGCAGACACAGGACAGCATACACAGGGCAGCAGATACAGGGCAGCAGACACGGGGCAGCAGACACAGGGCAGCAGACACAGGACAGCAGGAGGCCATAGGGACATTAGTATCATGCAGCTGAATCAGCTGGATTGAGTTTCCTTCTCTTGCCCTTGTCCTGCTGTTCTACAGCAGATCAACACCAGTGGTCTTTAAGCTGCGGATGCCTGTTTCCATCCAGCTTGTTAAACCACAAACCGATGAGCTGGAGAGAGCATGTGCTCAGGTCCTACCTGTGTTTGGGCGGCACATCCATGGTAACACACACAGTTTCTCTTCTCCATGACCTCTGACCTTGATGAGGAGACTCTGGTCACACACACACACTGACCTGCCCCCAGCACTGCATCACACACTGACCTGCCCCAGCACTGCATCACACACTGACCTGCCCCCAGCACTGCATCACACACTGACCTGCCCCCAGCACTGCATCACACACTGACCTGCCCCCAGCACTGCATCACACACTGACCGTCTGTTTTCTGTTGTCTCTGATCATGGAAACTTTAAAAGCAGATGTCTCTCCTTCTCACTCTCTCTTTCTCTGTCTATCTTTCCGTCTTCCTTGCTCCGACTCTGTCTCTCTCCCTCTCCCTCTCTCTTTCTCCTCTAGCTCTCCCTCCCCATCTCTCCCTCTCTCTCTCTCTTTCTCCTCTAGCTCTCCCTCCCCATCTCTCCCTCTCCCTCTCTCTTTCTCCTCTAGCTCTCCCTCCCCATCTCTCCCTCTCCCTCTCTCTTTCTCCTCTAGCTCTCCCTCCCCATCTCTCCCTCTCCCTGCTGGCAGTTTATCTGAGTTCAGGGTTTAGGGTCCCACCAGATAGTCACGGTGTTGGAGGGAGCTGGAGACATGATGTTGGGGTGCAGGGTGGAGAGTAGGGGGGGAATCTTTTGGTACCGATTTGATTAAAATCGATTCTTGGGGTCGTTTTTTATCAAAACATTTTTCTTTATAATAAATAAATAAATAAATAACATTACCAAAAAACAAAAGCAATTTTTTACATTTGTAAATGAATTTTCACATTTGAATCGCGATTCAAATGTGAATCGATTTTTCCCCCACCCCTAGTGGAGAGATACAGGGTGGAATGTGTTTATGTGTGTCAGAGGGATTGTACAGTTTGACAGGGGGAAGTGGCACTTCCCACAAACAAACAAGGACTTGACTCACTCTTACTCACTCACACAACAAATAGGCATTGACACATGCACACACACACACATGCACACTCAGACAGACACACACACAATTCTGCAGAACCACCTTCTTAGTGTAGGCACGTTCGCACCAACTCTGAATGTTCCTTCAAACACACTGAGCACAGATGCATTAGCTGCTAGGCTACACATTACAGATGATAATAGCCTATGCATATTTCCTCATGTGCACTCACTGGTCTCCCATCTAGCATTTGATTGGATTCAAGAGCCAGTTGCAGAACCATTAATAGAAATTAAGTGCCGGCGAGAGCGACTGGAGGGAGACTGCTGGAGCCAGAATGGAGTTTATGTGAAAGATAAATACATTTCTACAGAAGAGTACCTCCGTTTATTGGTTTGGAAACACTGTGTGATGTCATAGAAGTGCAACAAATGAGTGTAGAATGGGAAGATATGGCTGAGGGAGAAGGGAAACCTGACTGGAATAGAAATAGAACCAAATGAAGCTTCTCAGGGAGGTGGTGTTGCAGACCTCTCGCTAGACCCGCTTCTCAGGGAGGTAGTGTTGCAGACCTCTCGCTAGACCCTGGGATGATGGGAGTGTTACCAGAAAGAACCATGTACCCTAGAACCAGATCTCCTAGAAACATGAGGGGGAACTGGTGTGGGATGGAAGTTCTGGTCTTCATACAAACTTTCTCTCTCTCTGCCTGTCTGTCTGTGTCTCTCTCACTACACACACACAAACACACGTTTGTTTTACTACTCTTGTGGATCCTCACAATTCACTCCATATCCGTACTCAAAACCTCTAACCCTAAACCTTAATTCTAGGCCTAACACTAATTCTAACTCTAAACCTCCTGAAATCCCCTCGAAATTTGAGGACCAAAAAACTGTCCCCACAAGAAAATGTTTTCCTTAGTTTACTATTCTCGAGGGGATTTTTGGTTCTCAAATACAATCACACACACACAAGGCCCTGCATCCACGTTCAACCGGCAGGGGGAAGAATCGAGCTGTGTTCTGTGTCAGCATTAGAGAAGCGAAATAGTGAAAGGTTCCACGGCTCACAGCATCTTACAGACGCTGTACCCCAGTCACTTCAGATCTCCTACGCGTGTAACACCATCATCTCTCCCACCTCTCCTGTCCTCGAGGTCATGGACTTGTGGCTTGTTTAATAAAAAATATTAATAAATTACCATGAAGAGAGGGAGGGAGCAATGGAGAGAGAGACGGAGAGAGTGAGGACGAATAAAGAGAAGAAGGGAGAATAAGAGATTGAGAGTTAGAGAGAGAGAGAAAGGTTGAGAGAGGGAGAGAGGGATTGAGAGAGGAAGGGAGATAGAGAGATTGAGAAAAAGAGTGTGGGATGAGAGAGGAGTGGGAGAGGGAAGAGGAGCGTGGAAGGAGAGAGGAGTGGGAGAGGGGAGGGGAGAGGAGCGGGAGAGAGGAGAGGAGCAAGGGACTGGAAGAGAAGGATGAAAAGGCTTTAAGGAAGCGGTATGGAGCGTGTTTGTGAGTGTGTGTGTTTGTGAGTGTGTATGTGTGTGTTTGCTAGGAAAGGAACCATCATTAGCTGATATAAACTCATCAGACTAACAATGTGAGTCAGATAGACAGGAAAGAGACAGAGAGAAACAGAGGGAGGGAGACAGAGACAGAGGGAGGGAGACAGAGAGAGAGAGACAGAGGAAGGGAGACAGAGAGAGAGACAGAGGGAGGGAGACAGAGAGAGAGACAGAGGGAGGGAGACAGAGAGAGAGACAGAGGGAGGGAGACAGAGAGAGAGAGACAAAGGAAGGGAGACAGAGAGAGAGACAGAGGGAGGGAGACAGAGAGAGAGACAGAGGGAGGGAGACAGAGAGAGAGACAGAGGGAGGGAGAGAAAGAGCCCTTTTGTCGGGGTATAGTGGTAGTAGTGGTAGTAGTAGTAGTAGTGGTAGTAGTAGTAGTGGTGGTAGTAGTAGTAGTAGTAGTAGTGGTAGTAGTGGTAGTAGTAGTAGTGGTAGTAGTAGTAGTAGTAGTAGTGGTAGTAGTGTAGTGTAGTGTAGTGGTAGTAGTAGTAGTGGTAGTAGTGGTAGTAGTAGTAGTAGTAGTAGTGGTAGTAGTAGTAGTGGTAGTAGTAGTAGTGGTAGTAGTGGTAGTAGTAGTAGTGGTAGTAGTAGTAGTAGTAGTGGTAGTAGTAGTAGTGGTAGTAGTGGTAGTAGTAGTAGTAGTAGTAGTAGTAGTAGTAGTGGTAGTAGTGGTAGTAGTGGTAGTAGTAGTAGTAGTAGTAGTAGTAGTGTAGTAGTAGTGGTAGTAGTAGTAGTGGTAGTAGTGGTAGTAGTGGTAGTAGTAGTAGTAGTAGTAGTGGTAGTGGTAGTAGTGGTAGTAATAGTAGTGGTAGTAGTGGTAGTAGTAGTAGTAGTAGTAGTAGTGGTAGTAGTAGTAGTGGTAGTAGTAGTAGTAGTAGTGGTAGTAGTGGTTAGTAGTAGTAGTAGTAGTAGTAGTGGTAGTAGTAGTAGTGGTAGTAGTGGTAGTAGTAGTAGTAGTGGTAGTAGTAGTAGTAATAGTAGTAGTAGTGGTACTCGCGGCTTCCATTGTGAAGTGAACGAACAAGCTGACGTTAGCTAGTTTATTAGCTTGTGATCGCGTTCCCCACAGCGGGCGGAACTTAAAGTTGTGAACTTAACATAAAGTTAGCGATAACAAAGCCCGCCCATTTAGAGGTAAGATATGATTGGTCAATTTTACTGTCAGTGGAAATTAGACTTTCATTTAATTACTATTAATTGGCCCTCTGTAAATTCATAGCTGGACCACCAATCACAGAGTTGCATAGCATTTTCCTACCAACAACGGAGGCAGCAGAATTCTGATAGGGTGACAAAAGGGGATTTTTTCATTTAACTCTTCACATTCCAACACAAACTGAATAGGCATGATTGAAGAGTTTATTTCAGAAACATTGTATTTTGATTGTCAAATTATGAATTGATAAAATTATAACAGATTACTTTTAAAATATATATTTTTAGAGTATATTAGGTCCTCTCTGAGGGCCTAGTGGGCCCTGACAGTTCCCCACTGAGAGGTAGTAGTAGTGGTAGTGGTGGAAGTAGTGGTGGTAGTAGCAGTAGTAGTATTAGTGGTAGTGGGTGTGGTAGTAGTAGTTGCCTATATTGTATTGTTTGTGAGCAGCTGATCTGAGACCTGCTGACTAACCAGATGTGAACCCAGTGAGGTAGGAGGAGCATGGAGTCTCTGTGTGTGTTGGGCACACGCCTGCAGTGAGGTAGGAGGAGCATGCAGTCTCTGTGTGTGTTTGGCACACGCCTGCAGTGAGGTAGGAGGAGCATGCAGTCTCTGTGTGTGTTTGGCACACGCCTACAGTGAGGTAGGAGGAGCATGCAGTCTCTGTGTGTGTTTGGCACACGCCTGCAGTGAGGTAGGAGGAGCATGCAGTCTCTGTGTGTGTTTG
>CM042874.1:932165-936928 GCA_023658055.1 Thaleichthys pacificus | reverse complement strand
TCCGTCCATGTCCGCCGCCGCCGTTCTTGTCGTGAACTCTGAGTGTACTGGACTTCCATGAAACGAGGGGTTGGGTGCGTTCACTAGGCCGGGAGGATACCGCCACAGACTGATACGGTTTGAATAGCAGGCGCAGGCTAAGTCCATCAGTTAGCAGTGTGGCCAACTGGAACAAAATGTCAGCTTTCCCAGGATGGTGTTCTCAAGCTATAGAAACGTGGGAGCACAGGAAATGGAAATGAGAAGTAATCAATCACCGCTCAGATGTTTTCAATATGCAACGGGGTCAATGTCAACATCCTACAATTTGCACATGTTTGAGGATGACATCGAATACGAGAGGCACCCCTCCATCAGGCAGGAGACATGAGTGCAAAGGATTGGACTTTGTATTGTCATGTTTGCTTGATTGAGTGAGTGACAAAGAAGTATATTACTCTGGTCGTTAAGAAATATTTATGCTCTGCGTCAGTTCACATCTCAACACGCTGTGTTCCAGTTTTTTGTATTGAAAGCAGACAGATGACCTCACATTTGTCAAATGCGATTTCAATTTGAATGGATATTCATGTTTATACTTCACAGTTCGCTTTGTTCACCTTGGTAAGAGACACACCACAGTCTAGTGCAGTGGCAGCCAACAACTTCAACCTGAGAGTCATAAGTGACTACTGACTAATTCACCCCTCCCTGTGTCTCCTCCAAAACATTCCAGTTGTGACTGAAGGAAACCAAAGTGAGAAGGATAAGAGGAAGTTGGGGTTGTTGACAGAGCTGAAGAATCCTCAGTGGCTTAGTATGCTATTCCTAGAAGCTTAAGCCCCCTGTGATGTAGCATGAACGCAGAGATAAGTGGCACACTGTATTGTGCACCAGCCACTTCCCCAACTCTCTAATAAGGCGCCTAATGTTGAGGCACACAGTGGCAGAACCATTGTTAATACTCAGCAGCCATGTTTTGAACACGATAAGAAAAATCACATAATCCACATTAAGATAGTAGGAGGGATTGGGGTGGTGTTGGGGAGGTTGAGGGTGAGTGGGGGGATTATTCAGGAAAAGTGCTGATGAAGCCTGTCAAGCAATCCCTGGTTTGTGATAGTCGCTAAATCTCAAGACGAAGAGCCAAGCCGAGATGTTTTTCTGATGATTACACGAGAAGGATGTCAGGAGAACCGGTACTAATTCTGGCATGGTGAAATCCTTCCAAGGGAAGGTTTAAATAAAGATCTTACAGAACATGTCACGCACTCCTGCTGTCACATAGGATGCTGCTTGTGAAAACGTGGAACAAACTGAAAGAAAGAGTACCTACTTTTCGCCACATAACAAAGTAATATGCCCCCCCCCCCCCGCCCCGCTACTGGTTTTATTGACAAGAAAAAAATACCAAAAAGAAAAATCCTGCGCTGTCGAACTAAAAATAATGTATTGAAATGTCCGCATAAGGAAACAGAGGTCGTTTCGTTGCTTGATCATGGGAAGAGAAGCCACAACCGACACTTCTCTATCCTGCAGAGCGCCCCACCATACCTCCTTTCTGGCTGTCTCTCTCACCCCCCAGTAGCTGACAGAAAGTCAGAGTTTCCTTCTCAAACTCCCCCGCACAGAGCCAAACACAGACACAGCATCCTTTCAAACCCTCTTACCCCGCTCAACCCAGGGCACTTCAGGGTTAGATGAAGGGGGTGGAAGTATAGAGGCTGTTTTGAACTCCCCTAGCCACTGCATTATACTTGTCTCTACTAATCATAGACTTTTATCATTTCCAGTGTCACTGCTTGAGCTGGCAGGCTGCTCTGGAACTGTACAGGCCAAGAAAAGTTCACATGCCAGGCATCCTTTCTACAGATTTTCCCCCCTCTCCCCAATGCAAGAGGTCAGATGAGATGTCTTATAGGGGTGGACAAAATTTGCCGTAGATGACTCCACTTTCTTCTGCATTTTTGGCGGATTTGAGGGAGAAGACTAGCCCCCGAGGACCTCCCCTCCAGACACGTCAGCTACCCGCCCTTTAAGTCATCTTGGATGTGAAATCCAATTCAGACAGGCTTTCTGTTAATAAAATATGTTAATGGACTTACAATGACTGGTTTTCAAACAAACATAGCACTTCAGCTAGTCCCTAATGTCATAAAGGCTGGTTTGGGTTCGCTTAGCCACCTGAAAGGAGAGATACTGTTTGACATGTAGATTAGTATGCACAGTCCTCAGAGCTTGTGGCTGGCTCACTGTAACCATTTTACATGTGGAGGAAACTGGTTTAGTACCAGTGATTTTAGAGATGAACCTGCATAGTTTCATACGTTCAAGTGTATTTTTATGGGTATACTGGATCACATTTAAAACAAGGATATTCCTAAAAGACCTCTTATGTATCTCCTTCACAAAAAGTTTTGTTAGCAGATAACTCAATTATAAATTATTGAGCATTTAGACAGTAACGAGTGACTCTCAAAGCCTCTAGGTGTCTGCATGTGCGTAAGTGTAGGTTATATAATAAATTGTGTTATGCATGGTGAAATACTGAGATCTCAAATATGAACTGGAGGCAATGCAACTGGAGTATGACTGGTGCTCTACAGGGTTTCATCAGGTTATCAGCTGAAGGATGGCTGAAAAAAGCCATGATGAAAAAAGAAAGAATGTACTGGTTCAAAGTGGTCAGAAAACTGTTTGAATGAAGACCAGCATGTAAGCTACAGACAAACTATAATGGAAAGAGGTCATTTGACCGTTCTGTTATAACAGTATCCTTTTAGTCCATTAGCTGCTCAGGCTAAAAACCACCAGTCAAACATGTAATTTGTGGGTCAAAGAGCCATGCTTTCTCAAAGGGCCATTTTGAGACAGTAACATTAAAAGGACACTGAAGGCTTCAAAGGGAGACCTGATTTAGCAGTGTACTGTAGTTTGACATCTATTGTAAAATTCCAGTGACTTCCCTGAGGAGTGAGACCGGGTCCTGGTAATAAACAGGCAATTGTGGCTCTTTGTGTGAGCCAAAATCATGATGGCAATCATTAAAAAAACCTTCTCTGAATACAGTTTTTAACAGATGTCCACTCTAATCCCACCATGTTTACGGAAAACATTGAATAGACAACACTACAGTGTGATATTAGATGACCCATTAAAAAAAATAAAAAAAAAGAATACACATTATCAGATTTGAAGGGCGACTGCAAGCACCACACAATAGCAACAAAAAAAAAAAGCAAAATATAAACAAAGAGGTTAGCTTCAGATTTGTTTATAATCATTTTATATAAACGCTGAAAGCAGTGCTGATTGAAATAAAACCTGGTGATTGGTGGATGGAAGCACCACCCCAGTCCATTTTCCTGCCAATATCTATTCTTATCTTGCTCGGTTGTTGTGGATGATGGCAAGCCCAGCTCTGTTCGCGTGGGCAGACCATTGTTGTTTTTTTTGGCTTTGTCTGAGAAAATGTCATTACATCGAAGTTGTTTAACTCTGCTTTTTTATACTCTGGCTATTATATCTGTGTTCCGAGAGCTGGCAAGATCTACAAGCATCTCTAAAAGTCAGACTTTTGGCGCTAGGGGGAAAGCCACCCCCAGGACCCACCACCCCTCCAGCGAGCTCAACTTGACAAACGTACCTGGTCAGACGCCATGGGAGTAATCCACATTCTTCCAAGCACACACACACCCTCAAATGCACACACCCTCAAATGCACACACACACACCCTCAAATGCACACACACACACACACACCCTCAAATGCACACACACACCTCAATACAACACACAGATACAAACACAGACACACACAATGTAGACAGACACACACACACACACAGTATTAGCCTTTATGGCACGGTGCAGAAAAGGATCAATGGTCCAACACAACAAAGCGAAGGTGCTGCCCCTCACATGGTGACAGCGAGAGGAGATATTGAGTTCCTGCCCCTCCCACCCCCTGCCCCCTCCACCACCGCCCCGCTCCCTCCCACCAGCCCCGCCCCTCCCACCCCCTGCTCCCTCCCACCCCCCTGCTCCCTCCCCACCCCCTGCTCCCTCCACCCCCTGCCCCCTCCCACCCCCTGCTCCCTCCCACCCCCCGCTCCCTCCCAGGCCCGGGGAAACACAGAGACCAGCGCTCCTGGGGACTGGAGAGAGGGATGGCAAACAATTGATGAAGAAGTGGATGCTGGGAGGGGTGGGGGTGGGGGGGATGGTGACAGACATGAGGGGGAGGAAGGTGTGAGGATGGAATAGTGGTGAGACAGAGAGAGAGAGAGAGAGAGAGAGAGGTAGAGAGAGAGAGAGAGAGAGTGAGAGAGAGAGAGAGAGAGAGACAGAGAGAGGGAGAGAGAGAAGAGAGACAAGTAGACAGAGAGAGAGAGACAGAGAGAGAGAGAGAGAGAGAGAGAGAGAGAGAGAGACAGAGAGAGAAGAGAGAGAGAAGAGAGAGACAGAGAGAGAGAGAGAGAGAGACAGAGAGACAGAGAGAGAAGAGAGAGAGAGAGAAACTCTCAGGAGGTCCAGAGACACTTCAAGATCTGCCCTCCCCACTCCATCCAGACCACCACAAGTGACCCTGACTGCCCCTGACTGCCTCTGACTGCCCCTGACTGCCTCTACAACAGACTGATGATGGCACCTAGCCAGCCCAGCTCACAGTGTCTCTCTCCTCTGAAGCTAACAGACGACTTGGCAACTGTTTACTGTTCTCCTGTTCTGCTGTCTGTGTTGGTGAAAGTTGGCCTGGTTTTACTGTGCAGCCGCCAACTGCA
>CM042874.1:817165-927165 GCA_023658055.1 Thaleichthys pacificus | reverse complement strand
GAAGTAGGCTGTGTTTGCTAGCAGAGCACTCACATGGGACCAGAGAAGGAGGCTGTGTTGCTAGCAGAGCACTCACATGGGACCAGAGAAGGAGGCTGTGTTTTGCTAGCAGGGCACTCACATGGGACCAGAGAAGGAGGCTGTGTTTGCTAGCAGGGCACTCACATGGGACCAGAGAAGGAGGCTGTGTTTGCTAGCAGAGCACTCACATGGGACCAGAGAAGGAGGCTGTGTTTGCTAGCAGAGCACTCACATGGGACCAGAGAAGGAGGCTGTGTTTGCTAGCAGAGCACTCACATGGGACCAGAGAAGAAGGCTGTGTTTGCTAGCAGGGCACTCACATGGGACCAGAGAAGGAGGCTGTGTTTGCTAGCAGAGCACTCACATGGGACCAGAGAAGGAGGCTGTGTTTGCTAGCAGAGCACTCACATGGGACCAGAGAAGGAGGCTGTGTTTGCTAGCAGAGCACTCACATGGGACCAGAGAAGGAGGCTGTGTTTGCTAGCAGAGCACTCACATGGGACCAGAGAAGGAGGCTGTGTTTGCTAGCAGAGCACTCACATGGGACCAGAGAAGGAGGCTGTGTTTGCTAGCAGAGCACTCACATGGGGCCGGTTGTTTCTGGGTCAGTAGCTGTTTCTGCTCACACAGCAGTCCTCAGTCTCACCAGCTGTTTCCTCCTCTCCTCCTCTCCTCCCCTCCACCTCTCCTCCCCTCCACCTCCACCTCTCCTTCTCTCATTCTGCCCCTCTGTAAAGCCCCTCTTCATCCTTGTGTCTTTCTACTCGTTGCTATCTCTCCATCTCTCTTCCATTTCACTGCTCTTCTCTCCAACGGTAATTGTTTCTCTTTCTCTTCCTCTCTCTCTCTCCCTTTCTCTTCCTCTCTCTCCCTTTCTAGCCCTCTCTCTCTCCCCCCTTTCTAGCCCCCTCTCTCTCTCTCTCTCTCTCTCTCTCCCTTTCTAGCCCTCTCTCTCTCCCCCTTTCTTGCCCTCTCTCTCTCTCCTCCCTTTCTAGCCCTCTCTTCCTCTCTCCCTTTCTAGCCCTATCTCTCTCTCTCTCTCTGTCTCTCTCTCTCTCTCTCTCTGACTCCACCAGATGCAAGCCTGCGGCTGAGGGAAAGTACAGTAATTCTTCTTTTCCTTTTTTCTCTTCCCCCTCTTCTCTTGGTGTAGTAATGTTTGCCTTTTAAGGAGCCGTGATAAGAGACTGACAGCGGCCCTCCACCGAGCATACAGATCAGGGTCATTAGGAGGTATTGATCAGAGAGAGAGAGAGAGAGAGAGAGAGAGAGAGAGAGAGAGAGAGAGAGAGAGAGAGAGAGAGAGAGAGAGAGAGAGAGAGAGGTAGGATGAAAACAGGGAGCGAGCAGAGGTGTCTCTGATTCTCGGGCTGTTGTCAGCACACACGTGCATGGCTGATCTCTTCACCTCTAGAGCTGTGATCCTCCCGTTTAACAACCTCACTGCAAACTGGAGGAGGAGAACAGGAGAGAAACACAGAGAGGAGGTGATGGAGGGATGAAACATCAGAGGAAAAAAGGAAAAGGGAAACACCTGGTTGGATCTGTTGTGTGCTCATGCATGGTGATGGATGGAGCACTGGAGAGATCTGGTCACATGGTGTTCTGTTGTTCATGCTGAATGAACTGATTGATCTCTAATTGCTACACATTATGAATGCAACAAGGGCTTGTGATGTGATTAAGAGATATAATGGTTTGCCATTGTATTGCTAAATTAAGTGTGATGCGGTTGTGTGTCTGTACCTTTGGGCATAATGTGTGTGTGTGTGTTCAATGATGTAAACTTGATTACAATACAGTCCTCCCATGGGTTAATGCATTCTGGACTGGTGTAGTGACATCTTGGTGTAATTAGCAGTTAAATGCATCTCCAATAAGTGATAAATGTTCTTCTGTGAACGCCACACTAAACCTAAATCGATGTCGTCTCGTGTCCTGTATTAATCTCTGATGACGACACAGGAATGATCTTCACTAACCAACAGCAGATCAACTCTCTGCTGAACACACAGAATGGAGAAGAGATGTAGAGGTCAGACTCAGAGACACTGTACTGCACACACACACACACACACACACTCACACACACACTCACACACACACACACACCACATACACACTCACACTCACATACACACACACACACTCACACACACACTCACACACACACACACACACACACACACACACTCACACCAAGGTGTGCACAGCCACATACACATAATCCCAGTGCAAGCTTCATTTTGTTGATGGTACAAAGTCAGAGGTTGGTTTGTGTACGCAAACACACACACACACACACACTGTTGAGGTCGAACACTCAAGCACAGCCCTGAATCCAACTTCACTCTTTACATAAGCTAAGCTACTGTATATTGATTTGCACAGAGGTCACACACAAACACACACACACTCTGAACAGAGAAGCAGGAGCATTCAAAGGAAACACTGGAGGGCTGTTTGAATTTAAAAACAAGAGATCAGTCACTTGAAGCCGGAATTATCATTTCACACACTCGCTTTGAACTGTGGCGGATGGAAAGCTTTAAGCATGCAGACAGTGAGCCTATACCTGCCCTTGAACATATAGCCTGGAACACATAAACCTTGAAGAAATAGCCTGGAACGCATAAGGCAACTAACGTGGCACCTGCTCTCCACTGTGTCCATTAAGGCTCTGTTTCCTCTTTAGTAATGGCTTCTGTGGAAGTTGGAGCCCTCTGGCCTGGTTCCAGACAAACACACCCCCTCCACACAGAGTAGCCTGCTGGAGGTAGCTCACCTGATCAGTGTGTACCATGTAGATGTACCTTGCCACATGCTCCCCCTCCCTCCCTCTCTCCCCCTCTCCCCCTCTCTCTCTCTCTCTCCCTCTCTCCCCCTCTCTCTCCCTCTCCCTCCCCCCTCTCCCTCTCTCCCACTCTCTCTCCCTGCCTTTCCTGTCACACTTCAGCAAGGAAACCGTCCAATCACGCATGAAAAATCCCCCCGAAATATATTGCAAATAAAAAAACACTATTCACAGAGTGGCCTGAATTGACCTTGTGACGTTCCCAGTGTGACCCGTGTCGTAGGTAGGGCTGGCATGCGAGCAGGCATCGAAGCAAGCAAACATTCACACTCCACTGCCACTGAGCATGTCCAGGCTTTGGGCTCTGTCAGGCAGCGGTGCTGGACAGCTGTCCTAGCCACAGGAAGGTCTTTATTGGCTGCTGTGAACTGGACACCAGAGATGTCACTGGGTTCAACAGAGTGAAAACATCTAATGTATTAGTTAGGACGAGTGACAGGCGCCGGAGAGGTGAGAGCCAGAGCAGGATCGTTGGTCAAAGCATGGAGATGGGCTGAGATGGAATTAAACTGTGATGATGACGTCAACTGTGGTGGCTGTAGGGTTAGAAAAAGGACATTTCTGTCACGTGCATTCAACCGACATTTTTGTTACCAGAAAGCTGATGATTTTTTTCTTTAGATTTCAAGAGAATGTGGTCTACAAGGACTACGATTTCCACTGTAGCATAAAATAGCAAACTGCCATTTATTTTTAAGGACGTGGGCTTTAAATGAGTGTAGGCCTCGGTCTCTTGTCAATTACCACAGTATCAACTAATTGGGGCTTTTGTCTGTTGCCGTGGAAACGGGCGGATAATACAGTTGGTAACGTCGGTAACGCCGCGAGTTGTTACGTTGTAGAATCGTCGTCAGGAAGACCTCTCCAGATTCCTCTCTCCGGTCGCCGCCTCTCCTCGGTCGGTCGAGGATCAGAGAGCGCAGAACAGGTTAGAATCTCATTATTTCTGTTATTAAACATTCAGTTTTGTCACGACAGCCGAACGACGTGCTAACTCACTATTCCCTCGCTTTCTCCTTTCCCCAATCAAAGTCTAGACTGAGTAATTACTCCCTGCTCGCCCCGACAAACCTTAATAAATCCGACTTATTTTTTTTCTCTAAACAGTGAACGCCGCTGTAGAAGTGATTTGGAATTCCTCTCTCTCTCCCGTGATCTGCCGAACGGGCACACATTATATCTAAGACAGGCTGAAGGGTTGTCACCCACCAGTGAAATAGATGTAATTCTGCAATAAGATGCCATTAAGCACAGAACCAGTCATCTGCTGGGCCTACATCACTTAGCCTATCTCTCCACCGTTCTCCCCCTGAGCGCATGCCAACTCCTCTATACCAGGAAGTAATATAGCCCCTAACGATCTATGATTAGTAGCCTAATATAGATAGTAAAGTAATCACATGTTATGTGAGACTTTACATTTTGTGGCTAATCAACTGACTTAACTTAGTTTCGGTAAGTGTGTTGCTCGTGACATTTAGCCAACTGGACATTTCAGTTCAACTGCCTGGAGGCCTAAATAACTTATTTTACAAAGAGAAGAACTCGCGTTTTGATATTCACCACATATCTAGTTCCGCCACATTCATTTATTACATGATGCTAAATGTTATGCATTTATATCAGAGGTGTGAGCATGACATTTACATATCCCCCAGTGTGTGCGCGCGTATGTGTGTGTACTTATGCAAGCGTGTGTGTGTGTTTGTACTCGTGTGTGTGTGCGTGTGTAGGGCCTCTCTCTCCGCGTGGCACTCAAGAGTTACAGTGACATTTCTGTGAGATTTGCACTTTGTAGACTACCCTGTGGGATAGCAGGGGGCATGCCCACTCATGCCTGCAGACAGTAAACCCTGACACTAACCGCACCAGACAGACAGGCCCCTGCACTCTCAAACACTACACTTCCCCATCGAGCATTAAACACACAAACATAATGCCTGGCATCAACACACACACACGATCGCGTCACGCAATCAGATTGCACAGCTCCTGCGCACAGCCCTGTGGAGATGGTTTAAGCTCAGTTTGTTACAGACATGTTCAAACTGTAACAAACACACGCTCTGAGTCTGCGCTTTACATGGGACAAGAGAGTTTAAAAGAGACAACTTGACGCTAGGCTAACCCGGAGAGGCATGACGCTATGCTAGGCTAACTCTGAGAGACGCTAGGCTAGGCTAACCCGGAGAGGCATGATGCTATGCTAGGCTAACTCTGAGAGACTCTAGGCTAGGCTAACCTGGAGAGGCATGACGCTATGCTAGGCTAACTCTGAGAGACGCTAGGCTAGGCTAACCCGAAGAGGTATGACGCTGTGTTAGGCTAACTCCGAGAGACGCGATGCTAGTCTAACCCGGACAGACGCTGTTGTGCTGTGCTTTACTGCCCTCCCTGAATACATGCTAACATACACACAAACCACACTCAGTCTTTTCACAAGCATGGTACTAATGTATGCAAGCACACACAACAAGGAGTTAATTACACACGCTAACATAAACCGCACGCTTGAACGCACAGGCTTCAGACACATGCCACAACAGGGCTCCCGCATTAGCACCGAAGGCTAAACGCAGGAAGCTTATGGATCACTTGGCTTCAGGCACGCTTTATTAACTTATTTATTGTGTTCATCATTTAAAATGCTAACCTGCTGTAACATATGCCAGTTTGACGACTTCACACCATTCCCTCTGTGCCATCGCACACTGTGAGCCCGTGGTCTGCAATACCACAAGCATGAAAGCCATGCGGTGGTTTGAAGAAGTTCTGGTTGTATTTAGATGTATATTATCAAAACAGGAAGCATTAGAATTCATCTTAAATTTCTATCAATGGATTGATTTTCTCCAGGTGGGATAATTCCTCTGACGATTACAGAACACTGAATGTGACCCTCAGTAAACAAAACAAATCCACTCTATGACCTAAACAAAAAAAACATGTTTAAGAACGTTCCTTCGCTATGAACTTATTCTTCATTTAAAAGGAAACGACTTGGAGTCAACAACCGTGTTCAGTCTCATAACACAGTCATGACCTTGCTGGCCAGGAGGGTTTCATTAGTAATTCACTTCCTCATTTCACCGTCCAATCATATCCATGGGTGAGTACACACTCACGCACACGCTCTCTGACTCCAGAGGACCAGAACGGCCTTTTTTTCGGTCCTTCATTTTCTAATCCTGGCAATTAGAGAGAATTAATTAATGATAAAAAAATATATATCTTTTTTTTTTCTTCTTTTTTTTTAACAACAGTGGGAGCCAGGGAGCCTTGTAGATAGAGTAGTGCTGGGTAAGCATTCTCCTCTCCTTCTCAAGGTCCTCAAGGTCCACTGCCCTCTGGCTCTGATCCCCAGGCTGCCAGGGGAGGCTGGAAGAAAGGCTTTGAAACAAGTCTGCCTACTCACCGTCTTTCTCTGTCTCTCCCTCCCTCCCTCCCTCCCTCCCTCCCTCTCTTTCTCCCTCCCTCTCTTTCTCTATCCTCTCTCCCTCCCTCCCTCCCTCCCTCCCTCTCTTTCTCTATCCTCTCTCTCTCCCTCCCTCCCTCCCTCTCTTTCTCCCTCCCTCTCTTTCTCTATCCTCTCTCCCTCCCTCCCTCCCTCCCTCCCTCCCTCTCTTTCTCTATCCTCTCTCTCTCCCTCCCTCCCTCTCTTTCTCCCTCCCTCTCTTTCTCTATCCTCTCTCTCTCCCTCCCTCCCTCCCTCTCTTTCTCCCTCCCTCTCTTTCTCTATCCTCTCTCCCTCCCTCCCTTCCTCCCTCCCTCCCTCCCTCTCTTTCTCTATCCTCTCCCTCTCTCTCCCTCCCTCTCTCTCTTTCTCTATCCTCTCTCTCTCCCTCCCTTTCTCCCTCCCTCTCTTTCTCTATCCTCTCTCTCTCCCTCCCTCCCTCTCTTTCTCCCTCCCTCTCTTTCTCTATCCTCTCTCTCTCCCTCCCTCCCTCTCTTTCTCCCTCCCTCTCTTTCTCTATCCTCTCTCTCTCCCTCCCTCCCTCTCTTTCTCTATCCTCTCCCTCTCTCTCCCTCCCTCTCTCTCTTTCTCTATCCTCTCTCTCTCCCTCCCTTTCTCCCTCCCTCTCTTTCTCTATCCTCTCCTTCTCTCGCTATAATTTTTGTCTCTCATCCTCCCCATCTTTCTATCTCTAAGCATCACACATCTAGGCGACATCTCTCCTTCTCTGTCTCTGGCTTTGTTCTGTTCTATTTGCCATTTTTCTCTCTCTGCTTCTTCCACTTCTCTCCTTGTCTCGTCTCCTGCGTCGGCTGGGCTGCTGAGAGCCAGCTCGAGAATCATTTGAGGATCGAGACACAATGTTTACAGTTACACAGAATTAATTCTTGCCCTTTGCTCTCCACATCCTGTGAGATTTGGAACACAAAAACGCCCATCCCACAGTTCCTTCCTGTGTATCCGAGAACGTGTGTTCATCTGTCCGCAACGCAGTGAGGGCTGTGTCTGTGGTACGCAGTGAGGGCTGTGTCTGTGGTACGCAGTGAGGGCTGTGTCTGTGGTACGCAGTGAGGGCTGTGTCTGTGGTACGCAGTGTGGGCTGTGTCTGTGGTACGCAGTGTGGGCTGTGTCTGTGGTACGCAGTGAGGGCTGTGTCTGTGGTACGCAGTGAGGGCTGTGTGTGTGGTACGCAGTGAGGGCTGTGTCTGTGGTACGCAGTGAGGGCTGTGTCTGTGGTACGCAGTGAGGGCTGTGTCTGTGGTACGCAGTGAGGGCTGTGTCTGTGGTACGCAGTGAGGGCTGTGAGGGCTGTGTCTGTGGTACGCAGTGAGGGCTGTGTCTGTGGTACGCAGTGAGGGCTGTGTCTGTGGTACGCAGTGAGGGCTGTGTCTGTGGTACGCAGTGAGGGCTGTGTCTGTGGTACGCAGTGTGGGCTGTGTCTGTTGTACGCAGTGTGGGCTGTGTCTGTGGTACGCAGTGTGGGCTGTGTCTGTGGTACGCAGTGAGGGCTGTGTCTGTGGTACGCAGTGTGGGCTGTGTCTGTGGTACGCAGTGAGGGCTGTGTCTGTGGTACGCAGTGTGGGCTGTGTCTGTGGTACGCAGTGAGGGCTGTGTCTGTGGTACGCAGTGAGGGCTGTGTGTGTGGTACGCAGTGAGGGCTGTGCCTGTGGTACGCAGTGAGGGCTGTGTCTGTGGTACGCAGTGTGGGCTGTGTCTGTGGTACGCAGTGAGGGCTGTGTCTGTGGTACGCAGTGAGGGCTGTGTCTGTGGTACGCAGTGAGGGCTGTGTCTGTGGTACGCAGTGAGGGCTGTGTTTGTGGTACGCAGTGAGGGCTGTGTGTGTGGTACGCAGTGAGGGCTGTGTTTGTGGTACGCAGTGAGGGCTGTGTGTGTGGTACGCAGTGAGGGCTGTGTCTGTGGTACGCAGTGAGGGCTGACACTGAAAAGGTAACATGTGAAGAGCTGTGATGTGAAGAGGAAGAGAAAGGTCACGACCTTAAGGATGTCCCAGTTAGCTGCGTGCGTCTACAAAATGGGAGTGTGTGGATTGATACAAAAGAAAGTGCCATGTCATTGTGTGTCTGGAGTTGTCTTCATGTCAGGTGTGCGGTGGGGGAAGTGTGTATTTTGTGTGTCAGTGCGAGATAGTTGTGTGTGCGTGTGCCTATTGTTAAGGTCTGTGTGTCTATCTGAGATCTTCTAACAGCCACAGAAGGGTTTCTGTGGAAACTGCAATTCAAAGAAGGAGGGGGGGTGGGGGGATTTTACATTTCCCAATGACCACTACTGCCCCCTGGTGGTACTTTGTAACAACAGCATGAAAGCAGTGGCAGTGAGACTGGGTTCCAAAGCTAGGAACTCACTGAAGTCTGGAGGGATTTCTGCAGATTGCAACACCTCTATTTCCCCTTTGATCTTAAACACATTTAAATTCCAAGGACGCAAAACAGCCGACAGGAAAGTCTCTTGTTCATTCAGAATAAGAAGTGACATGAATCTTGATAAGAACATACAGGCACTACTGTGTTTGTCTAAGCATTCAGAAATGTTTGCAATTAATTTGCATACTATTCTAATTATTTTGTTGTGTGTTTTGCTGGAACCAATGCTGAATTTTTTGTACTAGCAATCTGTACTACGTTGTGTGTCTGATGCTGAATGTTTACTAAAAGATTACAAACTATAGTGGTTTAATTATTTACTAAGACTAAAAGATTCAAAAGTATTATAACCAATGTACAAGTGACTATGGTCAGAAGTTGAAAATGTCAATGATTAAGGTTTTAGTTCATCTAATGTTCATTATGTCATAATGTTCATCACTGTTATTAATACTCAGTAAAATATTTATAATAAAATGTGAGTCTTCATCTTTGTCTTGTTCATTAAAGTAGGAAACAAGGAGAAGAAGCCTCTTTAGACTATTGAAACCCAGCCCAACATTCAACCGCCCCAGGATGAGAGGCGAGCGATTGTGTGCAGTTTGGCCTTTCAGCCAGTAGATGGCGTCAGTTAAAAAGTTAAAAAGCAGCATGTTTCTGCCCTACTGTCTGATCTGAATCACAAACACACACAATTATCCTACCAGAAACCTCAGAAAAGGGACGAAGGAATCTCCTCACCACTGGCAGCCTGGTAAAACATACATCTAGAATCAATAAAAACATTGGGATTAAAAAAAGAGAAAAAGAGAGATTAGATATTGACTGAGGTAATGGAGTGAGGTGATATAAATTGCATTCACCCAACTGGTGATTTCATCTCTAAGTAGTTACATGTTCAATCTAAACCAGGGGTGATATTGAGTTTCTGTGGTTGTGGGTGTGTCAAGCAGGCCTATGTCATCATTGTGTGTGTCAAGTATGTAATCATGACTGTAAATAGGGTTTGCTATACGTGTCTTTTATTACTGTGCTATCTGAGGGTTTGTGTGTGGTTAAGGTTCAACCAGTGTATCAAAAAATACATAAAATAAATCAATCAAAAGGAACATCCATTTTTTTGTGTCTACCCTACCATGTTAGTAAATATTTGCCTACTTTTCATAAAGTAGACAGAAACTCAGACAGCAGAGTACATTTACATTTAGCAGACGCTCTTATCCAGAGCGACTTCCAGTAAATACAGGGACATTCCCCCCGAGGCAAGTAGGGTGAAGTGCCTTGCCCAAGGACACAACGTCATTTGGCATGGCCGGGGAATCGAACTGGCGACCTTCAGATTACTAGCCCGACTCCCTCACCGCTCAGCCACCTGACTCCAGAGTAGTATTATATATGCATAATCGTGTATAATGTAAAAACTTACAAATGGTAGCGACTATAATTTTTTCAGTTGTCACAGTGATCCACTTAATCAGTAAGTCATGTAGTCTTAGAATAGATCCAAACTAACCCCAAATTATTGACGTTTCTGCCGTCCACAGTTAGGATCGAAGTCAAAGACAACTTTGACTCTGTGTTTTAAGACTGATAAGAAACCTAAGAAACCGAACTATACGGTCGTTCCATAAGCTGTTTCCAGTCCGTTAAGATGTTTGTGTTGAAGGGGCAGGGGGGTGTAGCTCTGTTTGAACAGTTAAGCGAAATCTACATGAGCTATTTAACGCTGACTTGCTGTGTTTAGTCTCCCTCACAGTAGCTCATTAGAGGAAACCACCGCAGGGACACTACAGAAGGAAGCCAAGATACACAAGCTCTTCTCATCTCAACCACTGAAAGTTCTGGATGAGATCATTACAACAGGTGACAGGTCTGTTTGTTTACTCAACAACAGGTCACATACTTAAGTAAACACAAACAAATAGGCCAGGCCTGATCACGCTTCATCTTTACAAGGCTGAATAAAATTGCTACATCTCAGAGAGTAAAAACACACTATGAATGTTTATTTTATTTACATTTTTAGAACATTTAGAACCTTCATCGATCCCAAACCTGATTTGCAATCCCTCAGGTTCTCCACACAGAGGACGAAGGAGATTAGAGGTGGATTTGGGACCAACCCTTCCTGCACCACACCTACACAACGTGTCTGAGGCCCAGCAGGTCGAACAGGAAACCACTCAGCTGATTGGTATTTGCATCATTTCCTTGGCTGAAGCTTTAGTCCAACAGGACCGTTTCGGTGGAGTGCAGTAGATACGCTTGGTTCAAGAGCAGTCGTTCACTCTGACGCTGTGAAGATTTACACAATAAAACGATCATCTAGGTATCCTGCCAGTCATTAACTGTGATGTTTAAGATTTTTATGACTGAGTGTTCAAAAGGGTGTTATCCTGGAGGAGGTCTAGAGCCTACCTAACATTGGCTACGTGATTATAAATGCAACATCCTCGTCTCTTAATGACTTGTCAGTAGATACCGGTTTTGCATCGACTCAATCAAACCACTTACCGCTATAGGCTCCAGATGAACTAAATAATTTGAATGAACTAAGCGTCGGCTCCTATATCGTCTGTTTAGCGTCCCTAAGATCCCAACAGAGTCCTGGTTTATTCATTATCATCAGTTGTCTAGGCTACCGCAAACCTCACTTTGTACATCACAAAAGTCTCCTATAGTTTAATAACAACCGGGTGGCAGATTATGGCAACTGAGTTTAGGTTAAAACGATGCTTGTAAATGACGATTAAATTCCGTGTCTGAATTTGTCGTTTGAATGATAACAGTCACCATTTAAGATGCAAAGTGTGTTAACGTCTTAACAATCCTATAGGCTAATCTACGTAGTCTATGAAGGCTACTAAAGTGGAGACGGGTGTTCCGCGCGCATCTTGGAATAACCACAGGCAAGAAGGGAGCCCTGACTAGCTCACGTGCAAACACCTGCGTTTGAGTCACGAGGCACATGAATTTGAGCGTGAATGCATCCATGCATGTGAGCCTGAGGCATGGGCTACAGTAGGCTACGGCGCATGTCATTTGATCTTCACATTGTAACTGAATGTTTCGGACGCTTAGGGGGAAGAAGATGGCGCATAATAGATGAAGCTAAAGCGATTAAGGGGGATTTGCGTCACCACTGGATAGAGGACTGGATATATGAATGGATTTATAGGGGGCCGGTGAATGATTTTGCTATATGAATGGGATAAGGGAATGAATGAATGAATGCTTTTTCTGCTTCAGACCTTAAGATTGTTATGGGCGTAGGCAATAAATGTTTTTGTATACAGTTGCACATTTAGTTGAATTTGAAAGCATTTTATGAAAATTGTCACCTAAGAGTGATTTCATGACTGGTCTAGGCATGTTTGTGTGATGAATCATACGGAAAAGTTAGAAGAAATAATTGTCTGTTGGGGATAAAGGTTGTTGTAACTTTGGCCCAGCTCACATCTCAGAATCAAGTCAATTACTAGTGGAATCAGTATCTAAATCACTTTTTAGGTTTTTATCCACAGTAGTTCAATAGTAAACATCACCCTACTCGGGTCAATGTGTCACCCATGATGTGGCTAAAATGAGGGCCAGGTGGCCATCTCTTAAAGGTCCGATAGCAGGTAAAACGACGGAATTCCACGTCGCGTGGCGCACTGCCCCACGAGCCCCATGGCAAACAGATGAGCTCGCGGCACTTTCTATTTTTATCCCCGTGGCGCTGTTTCTCCTCCTCGAGCGTTTTTATATTGCAGGCGGGAATAAAATACACCAAAACCCACCCTGTCCCTCGCTCTCTGTCTTTTTATAACCAAATATCTGTTTTTAAAATGCTGCCGTTTGCTGTCCGTTGCTGCCTGTGCAGAACGCGCGAGTGTTTGGGGCCCATTGAAAGGGACAGAGGGGGTAAATCAGAAGATTATGGATTGATACAAATAGTCGGTCGCGCCAACCCCAGCCCGAGTTGAATTAATGTGTTACTATTTTTGGCACTCCTGTGTTTCCAGGGGAAACCTAATGACGCAATGACGTCAATGCAGGTCACCAGAAGAAGACTGGAGGAATTGAGTGCTTCCATTAGATTTTGCAGTATTTTCCAGAAACGCGGAAAGGACAAAATGGATTAGATGAAAAGAAAAAGAAATATAAAACAATAAAACGAACGTATAGAACCTTTGGGTTTAACGACTGCCAATCAAAATCGGAAAAACAATAATGCATATCAACGGCGGTGTTCAAATTCCCTGGGATCATGCAATAAGGGAGAGACTGGAGAACAAGGAATGCACACTTCACTGGATCGGTGATTACCGGGTAAGTCTAATGTATTTTACTCAATTATTGAATTTAGAAAACGGAATGTGTGCGTTGTTTTTTCGTGTTCTGTTTTTTTCTAAGCAGACATAGCGCGAGCCATTGATATTTGTTCGTGTTTGATGGTGTGACGTCCGTGGTCAATGCTGGCGGATTGTGTTCGCTCTTGAAAGATGTCTCGTGCGATGATGAAGTCAACAGATGAAGGAACAAAATAATTCTGTATCCAACTCGAATCTAGTTGATGGACTATACGTGAGCATTGCTTGTTAATTCTATAAGGCAATTGCCTGAATGTTGACCGGTTACATTTTGATGCATTTTCTAATTCATACCCTCAGCATATTCTACCCTTCGAGCATAAACGGAATAATTACAATCTTGTTGCAATGCTCATTCGTTAGATCATTGATTGGAATTCAGACATTCCAAGATATTTCATCTAATATACTGGCCACCTTAGCTCTTATCATCACATTTGAAAAGCATATGCATTGTTAGTTTATTCATGACCATACATATGTTTATTTTAATCAAGTATGGCGAACAACAGCGTGTTATCGTTTTTCGTTTGCATGGATGCTATACTTTTCATGGCAGGGGTGGGGGGGGGGGGCAGTCGTGCGCGTGGAGTAGAGAAGTCCGTTCTATGTGGGTTCACACACACACACAAAACAGAAAGACTGCCATTCCCATCCGAGGGGCATGCGTTATTGCAACAAGTGCTAGTCAACTAATCTACACATAGTCTACCCAAATGGGGGGAGAGAAAACACATATTAAGAGAAAGGCAAAGTGGAAGGGTGGGCGAGAAAGAGAGAGAGAGACAAAGAGTAAGTGTTGGGAATATTTTAAGAAATTATGTCTTCAAATAACTGTCTTAATTTACAGCAGACCAACGGTCTTTCATTCACAAACTGGGCGTCAATGGGAGAGGGCGTTCACCGCGCTCGAGGTGGCCTGCATTCAGCACTACCGCGCTCGAGGTGGCCTGCATTCAGCACCATGGACAACTCTCACAGCGCCACTGTTTGACGCGACATTCAGCAACATGGACAGCTTCGCCTATTCGCTGACAAAAACCTGAACAAACGGTACTTGAATTAGCTTACGCCTTTGTCAGTTAAATTTAAATTAAACTATTCTTCACCAAGTGTCCCGCCCTGCGTAACTTTAAGCACAGTCTATCAAGGCGTTAAAGGTTGGTCGTCAAAGCTTACAGTCACGGGCCTTGTATAAACTCAATTAATGTCTAATTCTTTTTTCTCTCTCGATAATACACGAATGTTGGATCCATAATAGCAACAACAACCATAAAAAAGTATGCCGTTAGAATAGCCCACTGAGCACGGAGAAATGGCCCGCGGCCAGGACGCTTTTAGAAAACACGTAGGAGATATGACACTTTTTTTCCACACATGACGCATTTTGTGAGGTAAGCGTGGCAGACGCTTACGTCTGCAGATGGCCTTGTCTGTCGGTCCTAGACCGCCTCTGGCTTGACGTAACACACAGAGTGCCTCCTCTACAGCTATGGCCGCGTGCACGCCCTTCACACAACATACTATGTCTGCACGAGCGAGCGAGCGAGCGTCTTGTTTAGATCCGGTTTGATTCTTATCAGTCAACAGTTAACTGCTCGATAGCGGTATTTAGTGTTAGCATTCGTTAGTGTTTCGTAAAATTGCTGTGGAAACAAAAGGTCACAGACCTACAGTGCCGTACGCATCTAGACCAAGACCTGGTTTACAGTACATTTACATTTAGTCATTTAGCAGACACTCTTATCCAGAGCGACTTACAGTAAGTACAGGGACATTCTCCCCGAAGCAAGTAGGGTGAAGTGCCTTGCCCAAAGACACAACGTCATTTGGCACGGCCAGGAATCGAACCAACAACCTTCTGATTAATAGCCTGACTCCCTAACCGCTCAGCCATCTGTTATCTGTTATACAGTAATGACAACATACTTGGCACCAGGCACACACACACACACACACACACACACACACACACACACACACACACACACAGGGCCGGCGCAAGCACCTTCGCCGCCCTAGGCAAGATGTTGTCAAAGTTTCAACCCCCCCCCGACCCGGGAGGTGACTGTGTTGGGTGTGTACCATACATGCTAAGGCCCACACTCAGTGACATGGGTTTGATTCCGGCTCGGGCCATTTCTGCCTGTCTCCCCCCCCCCCCCTCTCTCTCCCATACCTTTCCTGTCTGTCTTTGTCCAAAAATGTTTATCTGAAATGCTGTCTCTGTTAGTGGCATTCCCGTCCTCCATCTTGTCTGAAAGCACAGCAGTGCTTTAAAAGCGTTCCAGCTGTGAGCATGACGTATTAAAGCCCAACAGGTACAGAGGCATCACACCGGCCATTTTAAACGATGCATCTCCTGAACCTCTCGTGTCTTCGACAGATGTCTCCCTGCCAGGTCGACGTGTGGGCTCCCTCAGGTCCCCTTCCTCAGGTCCACTTCCTCAGGTCCACTTCCTCAGGTCCACTTCCTCAGGTCCCCTTCCTCAGGTCCGCTTCCTCAGGTCCGCTGCCTCAGGTCCCCTTCCTCAGGTCCACTTCCTCAGGTCCGCTTCCTCAGGTCCGCTGCCTCAGGTCCCCTTCCTCAGGTCCCCTTCCTCAGGTCTGCTTCCTCAGGTCTGCTTCCTCAGGTCCACTTCCTCAGGTCCGCTTCCTCACGTCCACTTCCTGTCCTCTGCTGGTCTTTTTGCGGTCTGGGCTTGCTGTTCCTAAGGCAGTAGCCAGGAAGCCCTTACCCCAAAAAGGATCGGCAGGGGACCCAAACGTCTCTCCTCCAGGGCCGGGAAGGGGCCCTCCTCCAGGGCCGGGAAGGGGCCCTCCTCCAGCCCGGCGCTACACCCAGAACCACACCCAGAACCACACCCAGAACCACACCCAAAACTACAAAGTAGAAGTAAAATAAGAGAAAGTTCTAAGTAGAAACTTTCACCAAAGATGGGGACACCAGCCCTTTAAGAGGTATATACACATTTCATCTGTATAGATACACATTGCATCTGTATAGATACACATTTGATCCGTATGCAACAGATCTATATCTCAGGTGCCTTCGGGTAGTTCTAAATAAACAGCATGACCATAACATGAATCACCCCCAGGAGTGGAAGAGAATGACCAGGGACATCATGAAGTCGTATTCTATCGAGAAACAACTGCTGCAACTGTGGGTGAAACGAAGCATAAATCCCGTCGAATGTGGCATCTGTTATCCGTCCTGCTGTGAGCCAAGCAAGTGACGTACGTGACAATCCCTCCTTTCCAGCGCTTTGATCAACCAGCGCTGGAAACCGATTCATAAGGAGACTTTCTAGAATGTAGAGCTGTAGGAACTTCAAGCATAGACCCTGTGACGTGTTGGGCTTACGTAAGCTTGGTAATCATCCAGGCCCATGTGCATCGACCCCCCCCATCCAGGCCCATATGCATCGACCCCCCCCATCCAGGCCCATGTGCATCGACCCCCCCGGCACTTGCTGCCTCCTGTGCACTCTCACCCCGGGACACCAGCTAAAAGCTGCTGCTTTAACCCAAACCATGTGACACTTCACTGCCCAGGGCATCTCCCCCTCCCCCTTTCTCCCCCCCTGTCCTCCTCTCTCCTTCTCTTTCCCTCTCTGTCTCTCTCTCTCTCCATCTCCCCCTGTCTCTCTCCCCCTCTCTCCCTCTCCCCCTCTCTCCCCCTCTCCCTTTCCAGTCTATTTTTCCACATCCTTGTTCTTCTTACTTGCTGGCCTCTCTTTCTTTGCTCCATACCCCCACAGCCTCTCTTCCTCAACCTCACACTCTCTCAGCCTCTGTCCCCCCAGCCTCTCAGCCTCTCTCCCCCCAGCCTTCTCTCAAACAATGATTCACATCAGATAGAGGAGGTGACGTCACTACAGAGGGTCAGCGTCACTACGGCTGTGTCAAATGACGTTGTGTCTTTGGGCAAGGCACTTCACCCTACTTGCTTCGGGGGGAATGTCCCTGTACTTACTGGAAGGCGCTCTGGAGAAGAGCGTCTGCTAAATGACTAAATGTAAATGTAACAGAGCCACAGGTCCTGGATTAGCGTCCTCAGATTACGATGCTCTAACTGTGACCCAAAGAACACCAGCAAAGCTACACCATTCAGTCACTCGCAAAGCTACACCATTCAGTCACTCACAAAGAACACCAGCAAAGCTACACCATTCAGTCACTCGCAAAGCTACACCATTCAGTCACTCACAAAGAACACCAGCAAAGCTACACCATTCAGTCACTCACAAAGAACACCAGCAAAGCTACACCATTCAGTCACTCACAAAGAACACCAGCAAAGCTACACCATTCAGTCACTCACAAAGAACACCAGCAAAGCTACACCATTCAGTCACTCACAAAGAACACCAGCAAAGCTACACCATTCAGTCACTCACAAAGAACACCAGCAGGATGTCCAGCGATGTTGAGTCATTGTTTAGTTGCAGATCGTGAAGAGACTCATCTGAAGTCCCCAGCTCACATCTCCTTCCCAGAACACCCCTCTCCCTGCCTCCACGGTCAGCCCAGAACACCCCTCTCCCTGCCCCCACGGGGCAGCACTGGAACGACCTGGAATCAATTAACAGTGAGTGCTACATCCGCTAATTGAGCTAACAAACCTTCAGATTTGGGGGCGGGACTCTGGGGAGGGGCGAGCACTGCCTATTGGGAACGCATCACGCGTCGCCTAGGAAACAGGGCGACGCCTCAATTGTGTCATCAAGGGGGTGGTGGGGAGGGGGGGGGGGTGCAGATGGACTTTTGCTCCCCTCCATGTTGCAATAGAGTTAATTAAGTTGGTGGTTTAATGGTGGAGTGTGGGGTTCTGCTAGGGCAGCGAGGGTGGTGGAGTGTGGGGTTCTGCTAGGGCAGCGAGGGTGGTGGAGTGTGGGGTTCTGCTAGGGCAGCGAGGGTGGTGGAGTGTGGGGTTCTGCTCGGGCAGCGAGGGTGGTGGAGTGTGGGGTTCTGCTAGGGCAGCGAGGGTGGTGGAGTGTGGGGTTCTGCTAGGGCAGCGAGGGTGGTGGAGTGTGGGGTTCTGCTAGGGCAGCGAGGGTGGTGGAGTGTGGGGTTCTGCTAGGGCAGCGAGGGTGGTGGAGTGTGGGGTTCTGCTAGGGCAGCGAGGGTGGTGGAGTGTGGGGTTCTGCTAGGGCAGCGAGGGGCCTCGTCTCAGATGGGTCATTATGAAACAGTCTCGCATGTCAACTCAGTGTGCTTTCGTCTGTGACCTCTTTCCTGACCTCAATAAACATGAAAGGAATAAAACAAGAACTGTGTTTGTCTTTTTTTCCAGAATAAAAAAATATAATGTTTCAAATACAGGCTTTGGGTTGCTTGAAAATTCAGTGATTTCTGTCCATAGTGTAAAAAATGTGTTGTTGAGATAGTATAAGCAGGAACGGTCTTTGACGTAGCTTGGTAGAGATGAGTATGTGAGCAGAGCACACTTCACACTATTGAGATGGCCCCATCAGATCCCTCGACTCCGTTCGGCTCTCCGCTCTGCAAATCAAATATCTGGGTCTCTACCGCCCCCAAGAGGACACTTAGAGAACTGCAACAACCTCTTAATATTAGACCTGCAAACAAAGCTTTTTTCCCCACACGTTCTTCTGCTTCTTAATCGGTCCAACTTTTACAATAGAAATGTGTCCTGTAGATGTTTACATCCAACTTCAAATACATGTCATGTTAATGTATTTATCTGTGCTGTGCATGTTCTGACAGATAGATGTTGCAGGTTGTGTTCCCTGATCAACACAGTGGTTTTAGGGCACGTGAGCTTCTTGTTGTTAACTCTCACTTGCTCCAACTGTCAGATTCAATGTCAAAAATAAGTTGTTGCTTTAACGAACAAGTCAACATGAATGACAAACAGATCGTAACACACTCAGAATACAGTGTGATGGAATCTAGACACAACCAAAGATACAATTGAGACCAAAGATACAATTGAGACAAATCAAAGACCCTCTCCCATCTCGCCATCAAATCCAACGTTGGCATGTCAGTTAAATTGCACATTCAGAACCAGGGTTTATACATTTTTAACAAGGCACCAGGACTTGATATCATCTTTACCATCACTGGTCAGCTGCCAGAGAGGTCAATGATCACAGTTTACCTCTCACTGTTGGAAAATTAAAACCATAAATAAATGACATAAAATACTAACTTCAGCTTTGGTGCTCAGATCATCCTTGATGTACACATGAAGCTGTAAGTAACCAGCTACGTCAACGAAAAGCTAGCTCTTCGTTGACGCGGGTGGCCTGAGGAGTGAGTTTCACCGATTCACAGCGGTTACACAAGCAAGCAGCTAGCTAGCAAGTGATAGCTAGTCTAGCTACTTTTACTGTGTGAGTTAGATAAACCTTACAGTACCTTCGTAATTGTCGATGTACCTCGAAACATACGTTATGAAACCCTTTTCCCTCTTGCTTGAAGGGCAGCAACATAGAATCCAATGTACATCCTTAATTAATTGTCATTTTGGGAAGATCACCCAAACACCTTGGAAAAACGGCATTTTGGGTGAGAGAACTAGGCTAGTGCTAACGTAACTTGCTACAGTAGCTATCGGAAGTTGTTGATCTGGCATGCGTGTAAAAAATATTTGCAAGTAAAGAAAAAAACTAAATTTGAACGCCGCATATAGATTTGTATCTTTTAAAACCTGATTTTAAAAGCGCTGAAAAGATTAGTATCTTCGAAATCCGATTTTTAAAAGGTAAATTAAGGAGTTCCATTTCCCCCAACTTTTGCAAAACAAAAATTCAACCATTTGAAACTTTTTTGGTCTTTTTCAAAAATATATTTTTGAATTTTGGGGGGGGGGACTTTAATTTTTTGTAATCAACCATTTGAAAAGAACACTCAAAACCTTTTTTTCCACACACAACATGACAATTTTTTTTTTTAACGTTTTTTTTCTTCTTGCCTTCTGCCTTGCTCCATTCTAGCTTCGTAGACTAGCTTACGTTTGTTGTGCGTGATAGCCAGGAAATGAAAAAAGGCACGCAATGACAATAAATAATATTGATCATGCCACTAAATAAAGACTAAAACTAAACTATTGAGTCTGGCTTTAAAATGTAATAATTAGAAAGTTCAGATATTTGTGTAAAATTGTAAGGAGTGAAAGTAAAAAGTTGTCAGAAAATAAATAGTTAAGTACTGATACCAGAAAAGTCTACTTACAGTAAGTAGGCTACAGTATTTGTACTTTGTTACTTCCCATCTCTGGTCTTTCAGGCAAAGCAGTGCCCCCCCCCCCCCCCCCCCCCCCCCTTCTGTGTTTTGGTGGGAATGTTCTGGACAATCTGGTCCAGTGTTTTCCAGATGGTGATTAATATGCATTACAATGTTTGGGAGAATATTGGGTCAACACTTTTTTTATTGGTGGTACAATGACTAACTTCTTGTACAATCGGAAGGTACAATAAAAAAAACTAACAAGTTCTGTTCGAGAAATTAATTCTGCCCTTAGGGTCTGAAGTCTGGTGAGACAATGACACGAGGGTTTTTTTTGTAGAAAAACATTTTGGGCTGTATGCCTATTCAGTTTACTGGAAGTGACAAAGGCTGAACTGCGATTGATGACACAGCTTCTTAATTGGTGCCAGGTTTGTGATCAGAATCAGAATGGGATTTATTCGCCATGAAAGTTTGCACAGACAAGGAATTTGCTTTGGCAGGAAGGTGCATACAATAAACATATAGGGACCTAAAATTTAAATATGTGGACTATCTATCTATACTAAGGGTACATAAACTAGCAGTACTAAGTACTAAATCAAAACACCTCTTCAGTCTGTCCCATTAAATCCTGCTCGCACTACCTCCCCCCTCCCCCCTCCCCCCTCCCCCCTCCCCCCTCCCCCATCCCCCCTTCTAAGCGACTCTACCCCTCCATCCATCCCTCCATCCATCCCTCCATCTATCCATACATTCATCCATCCATTCATTTATTCATCCGACCAACCAACCCACCCTGCCATCCATCCCATCTCGCTCTCCATCTGTAACTAAAGCACAGTTCTGTCGTCCCACATTAGCCAACAACATCCTACCATGTTCCCTGTCCCAGACCGGTCCTCAGACATACAGTAAGATAATCCAACTGCGCTGCAAACAGTCGACCATTAGAGGCTGTCAGTCCCAATTACTGTAAGACGGGACGTTAGTGACTTCCAACACAGCACTATTAGTCAGCAACACACTCTCTGTCTATGTCTCTCTGTCTCTCTCTGTCTCTCTCTGTCTCTCTCTGTCTCTCTCTGTCTCTCTCTCTCTGTCTCTCTCTGTCTCTCAGTTTCAGTTCAGTATGCTTTATTGGCATGACAGTTCGGGTTGAGCAGTATTGTCAAAGCAGTCCATATTGAATGGACATTTTGGACACACTCTCTGTCTATGTCTGTCTCTCTCTGTCTCCCTCTCTCTGTCTCTCTCTGTGTCTCTCTGTCTCCCTCTCTCTGTCTCTCTCTGTGTCTCTCTGTGTCTCTCTGTCTCCCTCTCTCTGTCTCTCTCTGTGTCTCTCTGTCTCCCTCTCTCTGTCTCTCTCTGTGTCTCTCTGTCTCCCTCTCTCTGTCTCTCTCTGTGTCTCTCTGTCTCCCTCTCTCTGTCTCTCTCTGTGTCTCTCTGTCTCCCTCTCTCTTTCTCTCTCTCCACAAACACACTCACTTTTGGGAGAGCAGTCACATCAATTAAAGTGACATTCCGCTGATTCACTGAGCACAGAATCAGGGACCCAATTAGTTCCTCCCTGCGTGTGCTTGAGTGGGGGAGTTCACCTAATAAGTCCATCTAATGGCAATTCAGTATGCATAAGGCACCTTATCTCAGTATCCGATTGCACTATGTTGACCACTCACGCTGCTCATTTTATTCTTAATTTTATATATATTTCATTTTATATTTAAATTGTTAAGTGTATTCTTAGATTGTTTAGTTCTTAAAAATAGTTTTGCACCTCCCTGACACAGTAAATTCTGTGTTTGTATAACATACATGGTGAATAAACCGGATTCTGATTCTGACCTGCAGCTGAAAGGAGAAGCTGCCGCCACACTGGTACACGGGTGGTTGGTGAAGACCAGGGCAGGACATTTGGGTCTGGGGCTAGGGCTGGGGCTGAGGCTAGGGCTGGGGCTGAGGCTAGGTCTGGGGCTGAGGCTAGGTCTGGGGGCTAGGTCTGGGGCTGAGGCTAGGTCTGGGGCTGAGGCTAGGTCTGGGGCTAGGTCTGGGGCTGGGGCTGGGGCTAGGGCTGAGGCTAGGTCTGGGGATAGGTCTGGGGCTGGGGATAGGTCTAGGGTTATTCAGGAGAAATCTGGATTTCAGGAGAATCCAGATTTAATAGGTGTTCCTGGCAGCTAGGGGGGGGGGGCTTGGGGGAGGGGGGGGGGGCAGGAATTATCCCCAAGCAGCCACCCACACTGGGGCATAACCCAGTGATGATTCATACCAGCTTTGAGTCCACAACACCAGGGTATAAAACTGGGAAACCCTGCAGGATGTTGGTCGTCACCTCTGCCCCATCCTGACCAGACACACCAAGAAAGGTAAGTGCCTCAGCAGCCACTGGGTATCCTGTAGGTGGGAGAAGGATTAAGGTGCTTTAGGATGTAGATATTAATAAGGGAAAAACACTTAATGGGGTGCAATCCCTTTTGAAGGTGACTTGGTCAAAAGAGGCAGCAAATAGCATTTGAAAAGATACAGACGCAAGATGCAAGGAGATCATGTTTAGTATTACCTTGCAACAGGTGGTTTAACTTGACATAACTAGACCATCCTGTCTCCAACCAGAGGATATTCTGTGAGGTAGTCCAAGTTGTAGGAGCACTGTGAGATTAGAGATGAGAGATTAGACTGTCTTCTGTCTTCAAAAAACTGTGAAAACCCAAGAAACTACTTATGACTATTGACTTTTGAGTATTTTTCTGATATTTAAATTAATATAAATATAAAAAAGAAATGTATATTAATATAAATATCCCCCTATTGTTTGGAAAATAAACCTCCTTTTGTCTGTGTACCTTTCATGGACTTACAAATAGTGATCTGAGTCAACAGAACTCCACTACAGATACTTTTAAGCTTCATAAACGCTACGCATCTATAATATTTCATCTAACTGCACGCCGGGTTGGTGTTGTTTCTCGTGTCAGTCGGAGAGGCGTCAGGATGCATCCTTCCCTCGCTACCTCCCTGGTCCTGTTCTGCTTCTCCACGCTGGTGTCCACAGTCAGCAGCACGCCACAGAGCAACAGTTCTGACGAGCCAAATAGAATTTGTGGCCAACACGACGATCTTTCAAATCAAGGTCATTCAAAGAAGGGGTACACATACTTTGCTCAGTGTTCTGAAAACCTTGTTTGATTTGTCATCAAAGCGAAATGTGTGTGTGTGATGTGGGGAGAATGTTTAGTGGATAAGATGCTTACATCCAACATGTTGAACAATAATTTAGTCACTCTGGTATGTCTCTTGATCCTAAATCATTCAGAGACAAATCTTCAAACGACAGAAGATAAAATAATAATTTGTTTAATTTAGTCGAGGTCCATTCAACACTATGCATCATCAAACCACACTGAGACTGACAGGACCACAGAGACAGGCTCAACAGGATTCTCATCACTCTTCTCTTGCACCCAGATTCGCCTGGACAGCCGGATGACCATGGACCCGCTAGCCAGCCCCCCTATCCAGGGCCTGGCCTCCCTCCAGGACTACCTGGCCATCCTGAAGAGACAGCTGCAGAGCTGTGGGTTGGACTCCCTGGACCATATCCAGGTCAACGTCTCCACCTTGGGGGACCACGTGCGGGACTTAAACCGGGTCCTGAGGTGCCCAAGTTGGGTCCAGGGTCCAGGGGACCTCCAGAGTCTAAGGGCCCCGGGGAACTTCAGGGAGAGTCATTGCATCGAGAGTCTGGAGATGGTGCAGCGCTACATGGAGAAACTGATGCTGAACATCGTCAAGCTCAGCGTGTGCTGATGAGCATGTAGGGTTAGGGAGAGGTATTTTTTAGTACAAACACATTTATACCCACTCACACAGGCCTGAAGAGATTTGTGACCCTATTTTCAATTCACTTTTTCAACATGCTGTATAAAACAAAGATACAAATGCATATATATATAGAGAGAGTAACTTAAAACACCATGTAGCCGACAACAAACAGTAATAACGGCACTTAGGAATGCATGGCTGGACCTGATGTTAGTTTCCTCCAGGATCATAATGACTCGTATTGAGAGACTTGTTGCTCTTGTTGGTTAGTTGTAACGGTTTTAAATTCTTGTACTCGCTGTGAAATATTTTACTGTTGATTGTTGTTTTGTCTTCTTTTCTACAGGTACACTCTTGCACTTTTTGAGCTTCATGTTCTTTAATTGTAACTTGTTTAACTGCATGCTCTTATGGTTCTTCCCTTTGGCACTTATTTGGTTTTTCACAATGTATGCTTCATGTTTTGGCTGCTCACAATGTTTGATTTGTTAAAACGTTTGTTAACCGAGACCGTAGGTCGAGGTTTACAAACAAATCGTTTTAACAAATCGAGGCGACAAAGCGTTTGTTGACCTGTCGAGGAGTAAACATTTGGTTTCTTATATACTACAACAATACGTGGGAAGATCACAAATCAAACAGGTCGAATCTGGAGCAGACGCCATGTTGTCAGAGCAATCAGCTGCACTTGCACTGGTGACGTCACTACATCTCCAAGGCAACATATCAACAACATCAATTCGTCTTCTGTCTGCTTCAGATACTTCTTTAAAACGGGAAGCGATTGCGGGGCGTTTGCGGACCTGTGCAAAAACCATATTTGGTTGTTTTAGGTTTTTTTTAGGCAATTTAGGCTACTTTGTTGCCGAGCAGATGCCACGTTGTTAAGGTCAATGGCTACATCTCCAAGGCAACCGCTTGTTGCTAGGTCCGTAAAAACGTTTATTTACCTCTGCGAACGTTCAGGGAGGTATATAAACGGTATTATTAACTTTTGAGAACGTCTTCTGGACCAATAGGAACAGCGTATTGGTCCAATTATTACACTAGTATATAAGAAACAGATAAGATTTCCAGAGGACACCCAAGTTCTCCTAATCCTCCAGGACAGCGTCTTGTTTTAACTCATTATTATTATATAATTATCAATCATTATTAATATTATCATAGCAGCCTTTCAACAACAGTGTGCATCATCTAGCAAGTATGGGTGGGTTTAAGAAAGAGTTTGGAAATAGAAATGCTTAGGGATCAGTCACAGTAACTTTGGCCTCAATAGACTGGATCCTAGGAAGAGCAAAGGTTGACAAACAGAAATTATTAAAGTGCAGAGGGCAGCTTACTGTACAAAAAAGTTACATGTCTTTGAGTCAATGAAATTAGCACCACACATTATGTCAGTATCAGGTTCACTTTCTTTTTAAAAGTTCAAGTAAATAAAACATTTTGTCTGTTAGCTCAACAGATTCCTTGCGTTTCATAAAAACAACAACAACTTTCAACTCACTGTTATCGTGCAACCCTAACCCCGAACTCTGAGTTTACAAACGAAACAGAATTGAACTCACATGGCTTTGGCTTGACCTATATCACCCGTCTCATTTACTGTATGTAACAGTGTCACTCAAGTTGTTTAAATGCACCACAAGATAAGATTGGATCAAATATTGATCCAATCAATTGAACCAATCATCTTGCCCCACAAGACAATACTGTAAACGCTAAAGATAAATACAAAACAAACTGGTATATATGGAGAACTTATTGATTTGCAAACTGTTTATACACTTTATGAACAGATGAATATTTGAGTACAATAAGTCAAATCAGATCAATAAAGGTCGAGGCCGTTACATCTTCGCCTGGAGAGGGACGAGGGAGAGAGAGTTCACAAACGTCTCCAACGTGGAGAGATATTCCTGCGGGTGACAGCGCAGATGCCCCGCGTGTATAGACTCTTTCCACTTCCTGGTTTCCACGACGACGCCCCTCTTCCTCCAGTGGTCAGATGACCGCCTCCATAGCAACGGGGTTGCACAGATCATCGTTTTCGCAGAAGAAGAAGAGAGCGGGGGAGGTCACAGGGCTGTTGTAGAACACCTGGATGCAGTTCTGGTAAATGTCTGCTGTGTGGGTCTTAAAGAGCCAGAAGTACCCCAAGGCCAGTCTCCTCACCAGACCCTCCATCTGGGGAAACAGGGTCTTTCCTAGACCTGAAGGACACACACACACACACAACACACACAAACACACAACACACACAACACACACGATAGTTATTCAGACTATGCGATTGCAACAAGCCTCACAGCAGCTAGACAGCTTACTTCACAGTTGCAAGTTGGATTGAAAGCAGACATCAGCTTAACATAATTTCATCATCATCGTACTTGGCTTCTACAAGCATAAAAAACAGGTTTTATATTTCTTCTTTGACATATGATTGGAACGCGCAAAGTATAATAGCAGTTATTTGATAAGAGGGCTGATTAAAGCTCATTAAGTTGACCTCAGTAAGTTGGACATTTACATTTAGTCATTTAGCAGACGCTCTTATCCAGAGCGACTTACAGTAAGTACAGGGACATTCCCCCGAGGCAGGTAGGGTGAAGTGCCTTGCCCAAGGACACAACGTAATTTTGCACAGCCAGGAATCGAACCGGTAACCTTCTAATTACTAGCCCGAATCCTTAACCGCTCAGCCACCTGACTCCCAGACACCCCGGACTCCTGGACAACCCAACCTGCACAGCCAGAGGCTTAACATACGTGAGCTCGCTACGGTCTTCCTTCTTTGCCTTACCTGTCGCCATCTGCTCCAGGGACCCCACCACCATGCTGTCGTACACCTGACCTCTGACCCTGCAGGCCAGGTCGGAGAACTCCCCGGGCCGCTGGGCCATGTGCATGAGCAGCTGGGTGAAGGTGAAGCCGCCGATGGAGGAGGCGTGCACCAGCAGGGGGCGCTGTGTGAAGCGCGGGTCTCCCAGGACCTGGAGGACCTCGGCCCCGTACTCCAGCGCCCAGCGGGGCCACAGGAAGAGCCACATGTTGCTCTCCACCACCAGCACGTCCAGGCCGCGGCCCAGGTAGTGGTCCCGGTACTTTGCGATGCCGGCCGGCCTTGCGCCCAGCCAGGGGAAGAGGAGGAGGAGTGGGCGGACGGGGGAGGAGGGGGGGAGGAGGGGGGAGGAGGGGAGGACGGGTGAGTCTGAGGGGGGTGCAAGGATGTAGGGGGAGTCTGAGGACGTGGGGCGAATGGAGGATTCTGGGTGAGAGAAGGGAGGGGGGTCTGTGGGAGAGGAGGGAGGGGGGTCTGTGGGAGAGGAGGGAGGGAGGTCTGTGGGAGAGGAGGGAGGGGGGTCTGTGGGAGAGGAGGCTATTTCAGGGAGGAAGGGAGGAGAGGATGTGGAAGGTGACTGGGTCGGGGACAGGGAGGTGAAGGGAGAGGAGGTGGTGGTGGAGGGACGTGGGCCCATGTCTGCCTGGGTGGGGCAGCTGGAGTAGTAGATGATGTTTTTGCTGATCCTTTGTGCGATGATCCCGTCCTCACACACCTTCACAGACATCTTGGTGCTGGAGTGGGAACTGCAGGGAACACATTCAACATGTCAATGATTCCAGCAAGGAAAGTATTCACAGCTTATCACACGCTCAAACACATACACACACTGCTAATCGCATCAACACAAATATGTTACAGTGGTTCAATTGTGTTCTAGTGGTTTGTAGACTACAGGTTTAAATGTTACGGGCTAAGCCTGTTGCCACTTAAGAGACGGTTGCTGCTGCTAATGAGAGATTGGGCTTAAAGCATAAATGTGGTAACAGAAGTAGGCATTCTCTACCACGTGTCCTGGTTTTGCAGTAATATTGATTACAGCTGATAAAGCATACACCTTTGTATTTCCATAAAACACGTTCTCCTTCCGTTAACATTAGGCTGCATAATTAACCAGAATAAGTCCTGGGACACTATTAGCTACAAACACTACAAACACTCTCTGTTATGTTTCCTGCCCTCGAAAAACTATGCAATATAAAAGTCGGAACAAACCCATCATCGCGGTCAGTAAAACAGTCAATCCTACCTATTTCCATGCAAGTTCTCGTATGGTAGAGCAATCAACGTTACACATCAACGTTACACATCAACGTTACACACATGCTGTGCTCATGTTTAACTTTACCCCGACAAGAACTCGAAAATCCCCATTGCAGCTTGAAGTCGTTGTTGGGAATTAACCCTTTAACAGATAACCCATCAAATATTAACACAATTGGAGACTCCGTTCGCAGAATGAACGGACTGTCCGTCATCCCACATGGGTCGATAAGGAACGGTGCTCAATGCCAAGTCTTTACTCCGCCTCCGCGAGCTCCTTTTCCGTATCCCTCAGCGGCGCGTGACCACAGTTTCCATCAACGTAGAACTGCGCTCAGCACAGTAAACTGCGTTATCGGTAGCGCCGCCCCGTCGAGTAGATCTGACGAGGTTGGATGTTTTATTGCTATAGGCTAGTAAAAATAGGAAGTGTCAGCTGTTTATATTGTGTTCTTAATCCACCCGAGGTTATTTTTACTACGTACGCCCTGATCCTGAAAGCTCTACAAATCTACAGATGTTTTTAAATACTGCACTCCATAAATACATGATCACTTGGCAATTGAATTCATGCATAATTATTCTTGCTTGTCATGGCTTTTTTTTCTCGGTCCATGTGCTGCAAGGTGTCACGTCGACCCCTCAAATAACATGACATTCTGTAGGACATGGCGCTGTTGCAATGAGTTGGTGGCATGAAATTGTGATGACGTTGCCCAACTGACTTCCACGCGGTGGCGCCAGACACCAATTGAAATATCTTGCATCGATTCAGAAGTCTGGACTAGCGGAAATGACAGCTCCCATGCTCGCTTTTTCTCGAATGACCGTATCCATGGGTTTGAAGACATGTAAACTTTTCAATATTTGTATTTAATTCTACATCAAGCACCTCCTAGTGTACGATTATTGATAATAATAAGACTTTATTTATATAGCACATTTCATACAATAATTGAAGCTCAATGTTCTTTACATAAAATCAATAAAAACAATAATACAAGTGATACAAGTAATACAAATAAATAACAAATTAAAATATAACTCAACAAAGTACAAGCCGCAGTCTTATTGTTGATATATCTTTGTAATATGTTTTTTCAAAGAAATGTAATAATCTTTCTGTATTTTTTTAAAAACTTTCCATGGGTTAGCGTTAGCTACTGAACAACCCTGCGATCTCTCACCCAGTCCGTCAGGTAGTCTAAGTGTTACCTGAGTAAGGGCAGAGTGGATATGACGGTTAGGCTCGTCTATTTTCCAAACATGCTTCTCTTCTAAAATACTGGAATTCTGCTATAGCTCACTTGTAAATTAACTGAAACTGAACAGATTTGTATGCATGTTTTAGTTTGAGTATTGTTTGGTCAAGGCGTAACACATTACTGCATTTTTAATCAGTGATTAATCATTTGATTTTTGATTAATGTTCTCCATCAGAATAACACAAACAAATCCGACCACTGTTTATTTGAAAGGTCAAAGATAAGTAGCCTAAGCCATATCCATATTCATGGAATTTCATTTTCCATGGTCAGGCTTTCCTTGGTTAGGCTCTAGAATGTAAGGACATTTGTTTGGGTGAAAAACCACACTAAATAACACGATATCTTATATCCTGGAATCTCCATGGACATGGACATACTAAGAACAAGCCATAGCAGTATAACCAAAAGTACAGATTGTCATGGATGAAACACACTCAATGAGGCTCTTGTGCTAAGATGGTTGTGTGACTACAGTATGTGTGTGTGTGTGTGTGTGTGTGTATGTGTGTGTGTGTGTGTGTGTGTGTGTTATCACTGCCCCCTAGTCTTCCTCAGGACATGATTCAGAGGTAGTTTCAGTTCATTCCTCCAAATGTCCTCGGTTGTACCGTGACACCAACACTTCTTTATTCCATCTTTTATAAAACATATTTCATCTCTGTCTTCTTCTCACTCTCCACGCCAACTCACCCCTCTTCAACACCCCCAGTCTTTATCACCTCTCACTGTCATGACAGCTCTGCTGTCAGCGTGGCCACTGTGTGTGTGTGTGTGTGTGTGTGGTGAAATATCTAACTGAAATATAAGTGTTGACATACTGAATCTGGCTTTACATTTACATTTAGTCATTTAGCAGACGCTCTTATCCAGAGCGACTTACAGTAAGTACAGGGACATTCCCCCTGAGGCAAGTAGGGTGAAGTGCCTTGCCCAAGGACACAATGTCATTAGGCACGGCCGGGAATCGAACTGGCAACTTTCAGATTAGTAATCCCTAGTAATCCCGCTTCCCTAACCGCTCAGGGATCTTTTCAAGGTGTTTTCAGTTTGGCTGTGTGTGTGTTGTCGTTGATAGTGGAGTCAGTTTGAAGAGGTAGTCTTTAAGAGGTAGTGAGGCAGATAAACATCTCTCTCTCTCTCTCTCTTTCACTCAAACACAACCTTACTCTATCTCTTTCACACACTCATTCTCTCTCTCACGCACACACACATTAACAAAACATACCCCTTCACTCATGTAATCCTTTAAGGCTCTCTTAAACACACATCCCTCACACTCTCACCCTCTAAAATACAACCAGCTCACCCTACCCTAACCTACCCTGCCCTGCCCTGCCCCCCTCCTCATCCCGGACCCCCCTTGTTGCTGTCACGTATTCAGCCATGCAGCCTCTTCCTCTGTCATTGTTTCTCCAAGGCCCCTATTGTCCAGGGAGAGAGAAGAGGAGGAGAGGGAGAGGGAGAGAGGGGAGTCGAGGCATGGGGGGAGGAAGGAGAGAATGTTCTCTGGCTACGGGAGACCTCCCACCAGTCATGGAGAGTCTGATGTTCTCTCTAACCCTCTTGCTGTTTCTCGCTCCTCAGAAACCTCTCCCTTCTCTGTTAACAGGCTCAAAATCTACATTTCCCAGACATCTCTAGCCCTCTTCAGCCAGGCTGGGATCGCTGTCACCAGCGTAGCTGATCCCCCCCCCCAGCCGTGTGGAACACATCAAGAATCCCCCAGCCAGACAAGCTCATGTATTAAACATGCTCTCATCGATTAGGATAAACACGTATATTCCATGGCTGCATGGCATACATCTACTGCTCCAATGCATGTTCGGAGTTGGAATGGCAATGCCAGACTTAGTATGGAAATTCAATTCAAGATGCAGTTTTATCTATCTACATACAGAAACTTCAACAATGACACATAATTCTCGCACGCCCGCGCCTCGCACGCCCTGCGCCTTGCACGCCCGCGCCTCGCACGCCCGCGTTGACATTTACATGAATGAAAACAAGCACACACACTACTGAGTACACAAGGACCAGAGGAATGCTTGAATGCACATTTCCTGAAAACACCTGCTTTTCCTGTGTGTGTGTATGTGTGTGTGTGTGTGTGTGTGTGTGTGTGTGTGTGTGTGTGCGTGTTCAAAACATAAATATGCATAGGCTATTTACATCATGAAAAAGATCCCATTACAGCGCACACAGAACAGAAAATATTGATGGTGGCAAGAACACACACACACACATACACACACACTGACACACATACACACACACAGACACACACACACACATACACACAGACACACACATACACACACACAGACACACACACATACATACACACACACTGACACACATACACACACACTGACACACATACACAGACACACAGACACACACATACATACACCACAACAGCAACTAATAACAGTAGAAAACACATGTTGTGATTTGGTGTTCTGCCAGGAGCTCTATAAAAAGCCAAACGGTGGCAGGGCAGGCAGGGTGTGTAGATGCCACAGCTAATAATGACTGCTGCAGTTCATTGTTCCCTTTGAACAAAGAAACACCATCAACATCACAAGGTGCCACATTGTTTCATTGTTTCACCCTTTCCGGATTCTAAGAGCGGGCAGAGCCAGTTCGGAGACACGTAACAACACACACACACATGTACACACACACACACATGTACAGATACACACATGTACAGACACACACACACACACACATGTACACGCACACACACATGTACAGACACACACACACATGTACACGCACACACATGTACACACACACATATACACACACACACGTACAGACACACACACACACACATGTACACGCACACACATGTACACGCACACACATGTACAGACACACACACACATGTACACACACACGTACACACACACGTACAGACACACACACACACACATGTACACGCACACACACATGTACAGACACACACACACATGTACACACACACGTATAGACACACACACACACATATACACACACACACGTACAGACACACACACACACACATGTACACGCACACACATGTACACGCACACACATGTACAGACACACACACACATGTACACACACACGTACACACACACGTACAGACACACACACACACACATGTACACGCACACACACATGTACAGACACACACACACATGTACACACACACGTATAGACACACACACACACATGTACAGACACACACACACACGTACACACACACGTACAGACACACACACACACATGTGGAGATGTTGACTGGGCTGCTGAATGAGAAAGATGAGTCGAGCGTGTTGGATAAAGGAAGTGACTGATGTGTTTAATAATAAAGTAGTAGATATTCACTGTCAGCATGTTTGATTCGAGAGACAAACTGAACACTGATGTACTGTGGAAAATGTGACGCTTAGGCAAGAACACACACACACACACTGTTCACACACACACACACACACACACACACTGTCTGATGAACACTAAGAACACACAACACACAAGTAGGGCATTCACTAGAGATCAATAGTGTTTGACTGTATCATATCTGAAAGAAACTGAGACCCACAACAGTCAACAAGGCCCCATGGGAAATATTCTAATCATCCATCAGCCCATTGGCTGTGTCCCCGGTGACCGACAACAATATTGATCTGTGCAGGAGGTCTGCCTAAAGAGTACTGGGTGGTTTAAAATTAAACCTCTTTGAAGTTCCATGGCGAACTTATATGTTTTCATTACTGAAATATCAAAAAATAGATTAGTTTTGGGGCTGGCTGTATGGTGTTGTTCTACATGTTGGAGAAAACAGGATGGTGTTTATAAGTGAAAGTGTGTGGGATCTGCAGCCTGTTTTCCAATCATACCCTCAAACTGCTGTTATGGTTTCCTTCCACAACAGATCTCAGGTCAGCTCACCCTCTCTCATTTCCACAGTGAAAGATCAGTCTGTGAGGAAAAGGTTTTCAACCTCATTCCTCTTCTCCTCCGTGTTCTGTCTGGCATAGATCACATGACCCGACAGCAGGTCAAACTAAAGGTCCATATAGGCTGGTTTAAAGGCATCAGTATTATGCTGTTCTAAGCAGCTTCAAAATACAGCAAACCCAGACTCACAACGTTTAAAACAAGGTAGCAGGCTCAAGCCACAAGAACAGGCTCCCACAGAACCATCAGGAAGGAATCTAATGTCCTTTGTCTCTCCGGGGCAAAAGCAAGAGTCAGGATTAGAAAGGAGGGCCAAGGTCAGTCCTGTTATTGAGATCGTACCGGCTACTGCCGAGGGGACCAGACTCGGATAAATTCATCTCATACAAAAGAGCGCTCCTCTCCATTCAGGAAATGATGTTTCCCTCCATGATTGTTTCTATATTTGGCGTTCCTGGGGAAGGGGTCCACAGTGACATTCTCCAATCGGACATCTCAGATTGGCATCGCTGATAAGCGATTGAGAAACGAACCGTTCAGAAACATGTCAAAGGTCAACGTCCTCTTTCACGCAACATGGGACTTTGCTGGTCTTTGCTCGGCTTTGGAGTGAAATTACACATCCAGACAGAAAATCCAGAGAATTTTTCTCATTCTGCAACGTGGTTTTTTGATCTGTGTGGTGTCAGATATTTTCTTGATCTTATCTACCAGCTTACTACACGAATGTGTGCGTGAGTGTGCGTGAGTGTGTATGAGTGAGTGTGTATGAGTGAGTGTGTGAGTCATTCTTGTTTGCCTAACTCCGACACCCAGTGTCCATAGAGCCAAGCGACTCTGCTAATGAACAATTTGCTCAGTGAGGTGTGACCATCGTCATTGTGGTGGAGCCTAACCCTGGACTACTGATGCAGGGGGTGAGAGGAGAGAGAGGAGAGAGAGAGGAGAGAGAGGAGAGAGAGGGAGAGAGAGGAGAGAGAGGGAGAGGAGAGAGAGGAGAGAGAGGAGAGAGAGGAGAGAGAGGGAGACGAGAGGGAGAGGAGAGAGGAGAGAGAGAGAGGAGAGAGAGAGAGAGGAGAGAGAGAGAGGAGAGAGGAGAGAGAGAGGAGAGAGAGGAGAGAGAGGGAGAGAGAGGAGGGAGAAGAGAGAGAGAGGAGAGAGGAGAGAGAGAGGAGAGAGAGGAGAGAGAGGAGAGAGAGAGGAGAGAGAGGGAGAGAGGAGGGAGGAGGGAGAAGAGAGAAAGAGGAGAGAGGAGAGAGAGAGGAGAAAGGGAAACAGAGGTTGGACAGAAAGCCGGAGCTGGGAGGGAAAGTGAGCGAGCGAGAGAGGGACAGAGAGAGTGGGAGGGAGACTGGAACTCTCACACACACACACACAGACGGGCTCACACACAGACGGGCTCACACACAGAGAGGCAGGGAGACGGAACAGTCCAGCAGCTAACCACTGGCTCTGGTAGATGCAGCATCTCTACAGCGTTTAAGGGGGTGAGTAATTCTTATTCACATTGAACATGCAGTCTAGTGTGTGTGTGTGTAGTCTGTGTGTGAGGGTGGATTGAAGTGCAGGTGTGCGTAGGCATGTGTGGATTTGTACGCGTTTTTTCCATAATTCACACATCTAGAACATGGGGGAGCACAGCAGCAGCAGAGAAGATGGATCATGTCAGTAAGACTATGTAACCATGGTATCGCCACGACGTCAACACCCTTACAACCCCCACACACACCTCGTCTGGGAATGATTGGAGGGGTGTGGATTCAGCGGATCAACCTTGGTACACACACACACACACACATACTTCTGTGAGCAGTGGGTGTGTTGGTTGTGGCTGCTAGCCGCTAGCTGCAGCATAAGAGCAGGAGAGGCCAGGAGGAATCATGCAGAGATACATCTGCAGTTTACACTGGGATACATGTGACAAGGAGTGTGTGTGTGTGTGTGTGTGTGTGTGTGTGTGTGTGTGTGTGTGTGTGTGTGTGGGTGTGTGTGTGTGTGTGCTACGATGCCAGCTGATGTTTCACCAGGCTTAGCTGTCTTCATTTGGCATGTTTGTTATAGCACAAGTACAGTCAGCAAGCCTGTGTTTACTGCATCCCACAGAACACCTCTATGTTATGTGGTTTGAATGTTTGTGTTGGGAGAGCCGTAATCTGTTCGATAAAGATGCCGACATGACAGGCTGCTTGAGCAAGCAAAGGATATTTGTGTGCATTCTACGTGTGTGTGTGTGTGTGTGTGTGTGTGTGTGTGCGTGTGCGTGGAGCAGCGATCTCCTAAAAGCGGCACAGCGTTCCCTAAAAAGCAGCTCAAATCGCTAGGATTAGACACGTCTTTGGCTTCGTCCGTAACCATGGCAAAGGCAGCTGGTGTAAAACCCGCGTTTGAGTGTTCCGTTAGTCTCATCCAGATTTACCGCGACCACGCATCACAGTCAGTAGACGTTTTCAGTAGCCTACTCAATAGTTCACACTCAGACTGAGAGAGAGCAGGTGAAAATAGGGCAACGGAGAGGCAGAAAGAACACATTCGTGTTTATACAGGGAATCAATGCGATGGTTTAGAATAGCCTGCCCTTCATGTATGCGGATGCTTTCCTGTGGGTATCAACAGGTTGTTACGGTGCAAATGACATACTGTAGCACCGAAGACCGTTATCAAATTTGTGTATCAACCTTAAATTATTTGATACAGCAGCATACCGTATATTTAATGTATTTAAGGCTACTGTAGGTAGCCTATGGGTTGCTTGTTTGTAGCCAGTGCTAACTGAATGTGGTGGTGAACTAACCAGTAGTAGCTACGGCTGTAAACTCGAAGTGGATCACATTGGCCAACGGAAGAAAATGTTAGTTCATTCGCTATGGTTAGTCATAACACACATAATCTGCCGGGACCGAGCCTGTGTTGGCTATTGAGAGTAGCTTCGACTGCTCTCTGTGACAACAAGGTAAACCAGGACACGGAAGCGGTCGCGGTCACGCTCGATATCCCCGGGAGGACGATGTGACCGTGACCGCTCATGCTCACTCTTTGTGTTGGGGACAATCTCCCCTCACATAAGCCTACGACTTTATACAGATCTGGGTGAAGTTCACTGCCCTTGTCGACTGTTGAGTTGAATAAACTTGGAGGGTCGTGAGGGCAATAAGGAGCACGGTTGATTCTCTGTATAAATGACAAAATCTGATGCCATTTTCAGAGAAATAGGCTATAGTAGGGCTACAGTATTTAACTTGCTTCAGAGGATTTAAATCACAATTTACAAATCATAGTATAAATTCCGAATGAAGATTATTCTGACCGTGATTCGTAAAAAAATATAATTAAAAAATATATAAATATTCCTGACAGTGTGTTAGTTGACAAAATTAACCTTATCCAGAACTGGAATCACTTACTGTACAAAACACATATAAAATTACATACATATTTCATATAGGCCTAGGTGGGTCAACAGAGGTATGTTCCAGGCTGATGCCCACTGATGTGTAAAATTACCCTGTAGTAGCATCTTACTGAATCAACAACATGTGGTGAGGCACTTCAGCACGTCTCCACACACACACCTTCCTGGTTTCATTATAAAACATGCCTCCAAAAGACATCATTTCACACATGGATACACTGATTGATTCAACTGATTTGAATAAAGTACATTCTGCAATAATCTTCAGTTAAGGGGATTTGAAAAGAAAGATATGACTTCTGATGTGAAACCGTGACTGTACTGTACCCATGAGCGAGTGACTTAATGTGTGACCTGTTTTTGTCACATTAAGGACTATGTTAGAGGTGCCATCTACTGTCCTGGTTTCAGACAGGATTGCCTGTAACTGCTCGTCATTTCTCAAACGACTTGACGTGGGCTGGGGTATGTAGCGGGGTATATTCAGGATCTTGGATGATCTTGACGTGGGCTGGGGTATTTTCAGGATCTTGGATGATCTTGACGTGGGCTGGGGTATATTCAGGATCTTGGATGATACATTAGAGAATAAAATACATCAGTTTAGTTACACTCACCCCTCTCTCCCCCTCTCACACAGACAACACACTCACACATTCACACACACACACACACAGTCTCTCACACAGAAACACACACTCACACATTCACACACACACACATACAGACTCTCACATACGTAACCCAGACACTCTCAGGGACGTAGATCAGTCTATTATCAAGGAGCACGCAACATCGATCCCAGAGTGTGGCTATGGGCTGTTTAATATAAGTGGAGTTGCCCAGAGTCAATCTATCTCCATTTGTGAGTTCTCAGTCCAGGAGAAATCATTTTAATATCTCAGAAAGAAGTGGTTGGCTACTCCTCTAATTCAGTGGAGAGCTTTCAGCTCTCTCTGTTTCCCCCATATGTCTCTCTCTCCCTCTATCTATCTATCTATCACCTCTTCTGTCTCTTAATAAACATACATTCATCAAGCAAAATTGATGCTGAAAGCCCAGACTTCCAATCAGATTGATCAGTGTTCAGCCCCCTCACACAGGAAGGAGTTGTCATAGACATGAACTCTGTCCTGCAACGACACAGATCGAGTAATGATGGGGCTCAATCCCACCGAGTATAGAGTTGGGTTTTAATTTGACGTCTAAATGGGCCGAGGTTCTTAGATGTTGGGAAAGCGCGCGCTCACACGCACACGCACACACAGACTGTGTGCCCAGTCTGTGTGTTGTCAGAGTTAATAAACAGGGCTTTGGCAGAGTAGAGGGATTTGCCTCAGAGAGACTAGAGACTAGAGAAGAGCTGATTCCTCAAATCTAAATACCACAATTAGAATGTGCCTCCTCCATCCCTCCATCTCTCTCCCCCTCTCTCTCTCTCTCTCTCTCTCCCTCTCTCTCTCTCTCTCTCTCTCTCCCTCCCTCCCTCCCTCCCTCCCTCCCTCCCTCCCTCCCTCCCTCTCTCTCCCTCTCTCCCTCCCTCTCTCCCTCTCTCTCTCTCTCTCTCTCTCTCTCTCTCTCTCTCTCTCTCTCTCTCTCTCTCTCTCTCTCTCTCTCTCTCCCTCCCTCCCTCCCTCCCTCTCTCTCTCTCTCTCTCTCTCTCTCTCTCTCTCTCTCCTGTCTCTCTCTCTCTCTCTCCTGTCTCTCTCTCTCTTTCTCAGCCCAGCCTTGCTCGGCCCTCTCTCTCTCTGCATCCGTTTCCCTTTCAGCCCTGCATTCTCTTCTTTCTTACCTCTCCATCTCTCTCTTTCTCTCTTCCCCTCTTTATCTTTCTCTGTCATCCTCTCTCTGCTCCGGTGAGCACAGACTGGGCAGAGTCTTGCCTTTGTGAGGAGCAACGAGACGAAACACCAAAGAGAGGGAGAGGGGGGGGGGGGACTCGTAAATTTCCCCACAGACGGTTTTTATCCTCTTTTCAAACTCTTTTCTCTCTGTTTGGTCTGTTTGTTCTGCTACCCATCAGGCCAGACAGCCAACGTGTATATTTCCTTTTTATTTGATGATAAGTGCTCTAAGACTGAGTTGATTGCTGATTGAGGATGAAAGTAGAACAGTCTGGAGCTTTATACTGATGTTGCCGTTTCCTAGAACCCAGTATAGTAACTAGTTAATATTTGGATCTTTAACGGAGGGTGTAGCTTAGTGGGTAGAGCATTTGACTACAGATCTAGAGGTTGCAGGTTCATGTGCTGTACGTCAGTATGGATAAAAGCATCAGTTAAATGAATACATTATTATTATTAAGATCATCAAATGTCTGATTATGGCCAAATCAAAAGCTGATTATATCATCACATTATCATGTCGGTTTCACGGCGACCACATTCAGAAAACTGCATTATGCTCTCATGGTCTCATTCATTATAGAACAGAACACTTGAAAGACTTGTTTTATCTTTGCGTTACCTCACAGCTGTACCAAGTGCAGCTGTGAAACCGATTCTCTCCTCTACCACATTAAAAATATCCTGTCCTGGATATAGTTTGGTTTCATGTAACGTTAAATATTTGGAAGCATTCCAATCCTGTCCCGTATATTAATGTGTTATAAGGTACAAGGATAGATCACATTTCTGGTCTGTAATATGATGGTAGTTTACCTCTCAGACATTTAACACCAGGTGCCAACCATAGTAAATTGATACTGAAGGAAAGTGAAATTTGAGAGTATTAGCCCAAATAAATTATACATAATACCATGTGTGTTAATAATTGATTCTTGCTGTGTCACACTTTCAATGCTGTTGGGTAATTTTCCCCAAAGCTTCCGTTTAGCTAATTAAAATAGCTTGACTGTGAAAATGAAAATAACCAATTTCACAAGAAATATTTTAACAGAACCAAACACATTTGACTTGCCCCCATGCAACACTTCACGAGCTATTCAGCCACCATGGTGTCTGGGCTGTTTCCACTGATAGAAGTGTGTGTGTGTGTAATGTGTGTGTGTGTGTAATGTGTGTGTTTTCAGTTAGGTGTATTTATCCAGGATCTGTGGGTGTGTATGTACATTGTGTCTCATTCTATTTCTGTGAAGGAGGGTGTGGGGTGGAGCGTGAACACCGAGTCTAAATACAGCCGTAACTCAATGGAAATTGATTTCAGGCTGTTCACTACAGAGCTAGCACAACGTGTGGGCAGCCCTACCAGTGTGTACGTGTGTGTGTGTGCACTGTGTCTGTTTGTGTGAGGGTACTGTGTGTGTGTTTACTGTGTATATGTGTGTGTACTGCGTGTGTGTGTGTGTGTGTGTGTGTGTGTGTGTGTGTGTGTGTGTGTGAGAGAGCCCCCGTGCCTGCTCCTCGTGCCTCCCCAGGCAGGCTGCAGGGCACTGGGACCCACTCAGGTCAGAGAGGTACGAGAGCCGTGTTACAGAGAGGAAGGCTCAAGGCTCCTGGAGGAAGATCTGGAGGAGATGGAGAACTTAGAAGTGGGTCGAACAATGAGAGAGAGTTGGAGAGAGAGAGAGAGAGAGAGAGAGAGAGAGAGAGAGAGAGAGAGGGGGAGAGAGAGAGAGAGGGGGAGAGAGAGAGAGAGAGGCAGGAAGAGGCTGCGTGGGACAGTGGGAGGGAGGAGGAGCAGAGATAGGGGGAGAGAGGGAGAGTGTCTCAAAACACAAGATAACTGCTTGTGTGTGTCCTTGCATGCAAGTGCGTACTGTATGAGATGAGCAGGAAGCCCCAGGAACAACACAACACATCAAAAAGACGGATTCTGTTTCGGTTGTGAAAGAGACAGAGAAGTAGATGAAAAACAGAACCTAGAAAAACAAGAAGAGTTAAAGAGAGAAAGAAGAAAATATAAAGTGTGTTGAGCAATCAGCAAACAGAGAGAGACAGCAAGAGAGACCAACAGCAAGAGAGACAGACAGCAAGAGAGACAGGCAGCAAGAGAGACCAACAGCAAGAGAGACAGACAGCAAGAGAGACAGGCAGCAAGAGAGACAGGCAGCAAGAGAGACAGGCAGCAAAAGAGACAGGCAGCAAGAGAGACAGACAGCAAGAGAGACAGGCAGCAAGAGAGACAGACAGCAAGAGAGACAGGCAGCAAGATAGACAGACAGCAAGAGAGACAGACAGCAAGAGAGACAGACAGCAAGAGACACAGGCACGGCTCAGCTGTTTGTTGATTGCTTGGAATATGGACCTTCTCATTAGATAGAAAACCCCCACTCTCAGACGGTGTCTCCCTCTGCTTTAAAGAACAAATGTGTTTGGGGGAGGGGGGCAGAGGCCAGTGAGAGCAGTGAGAGCAGAGCAGTGAGAGCACACAGGTTGCTCTCGCAGGGGAAATTCCAGTGCAGCTCCAGCCTTTTCACTGAGGCAACTGGCTAGTGACTTTGAACCCCCCCTTTCTACTCCACAGACAGAAGGGAGGGGGGGGGGGGTTGATAATGGGGATTGAGGCCCCCACATGCCTCCTTAGCACACACACACACACACACACACACACACACACACACACACACAGTGCTCACAAAGGACAGCAACTTCCTTGCCTGCTAACGTCTGCATTACACACCCACTGACCAGCTCACTGCATTACACACCACTGACCAGCTCACTGCATTACACACCCACTGACCAGCTCACTGCATTACACACCCACTGACCAGCTCACTGCATTACACACCCACTGACCAGCTCACTGCATTACACACCCACTGACCAGCTCACTGCATTACACACCCACTGACCAGCTCACTGCATTACACACCCACTGACCAGCTCACTGCATTACACACCCACTGACCAGCTCACTGCATTACACACCCACTGACCAGCTCACTGCATTACACACCCACTGACCAGCTCACTGCCCACTCATTACATGCCTCCAGTAATACATACATTCTTCTTGTGACTAACAGTGGTTGGAAATGTATATTTCATCGCTGCAAACTTCAGCAGTGCCTTTTAATGGCTGGTATACTTTACAGCGGGTGACACAGTTTCGGCAGTGTGATGGTGTGTATGTGCAAGAAAGATACAAGCCACAAAACAGGTCATCCACTAAAAGAAACACTCACAGACACAACAGACACCATGGACTGAACAGACACCATGGACTGAACAGCACCATGGACTGAACAGACACCATGGACTGAACAGCACCATGGACTGAACAGACACCATGGACTGAACAGCACCATGGACTGAACAGCACCATGGACTGAACAGACACCATGGACTGAACAGACACCATGGACTGAACAGCACCATGGACTGAACAGCACCATGGACTGAACAGCACCATGGACTGAACAGACACCATGGACTGAACAGACACCATGGACTGAACAGCACCATGGACTGAACAGACACCATGGACTGAACAGACACCATGGACTGAACAGACACCATGGACTGAACAGACACCATGGACTGAACAGACACCATGGACTGAACAGACACCATGGACTGAACAGCACCATGGACTGAACAGGCACCATGGACTGAACAGACACCATGGACTGAACAGCACCATGGACTGAACAGCACCATGGACTGAACAGGCACCATGGACTGAACAGACACCATGGACTGAACAGACACCATGGACTGAACAGCACCATGGACTGAACAGGCACCATGGACTGAACAGACACCATGGACTGAACAGACACCATGGACTGAACAGCACCATGGACTGAACAGACACCATGGACTGAACAGACACCATGGACTGAACAGGCACCATGGACTGAACAGACACCATGGACTGAACAGACACCATGGACTGAACAGCACCATGGACTGAACAGACACCATGGACTGAACAGACACCATGGACTGAACAGACACCATGGACTGAACAGCACCATGGACTGAACAGACACCATGGACTGAACAGACACCATGGACTGAACAGACACCATGGACTGAACAGACACCATGGACTGAACAGGATCTCACTCACACATGTTCTCAGAGTTCACTGCTTGTGTGCTTCAGTCAAGCTCTCTGTCAAACGATCCAGAAAGTGTGTCACTCAGTGTTCCGTGTTTCTGTCTTTCAGGTCACCTCAGCCGCCAGCCAGCCACGTGCGCCCCGGGGGCGGGAGAATGGAGGACAGCATGTGACCAGCTCCACTGTCGGCAGCATGCTTGGTCTCCGCCGGACGCTGGCTCTGTGTTTCTGGTGCTCTCTGCTCGCCTTGCTTCACACCCCGGCGTCCGCTGACGAGGAGGCCCACCTGGGAACGCCCCGGTCGACCGGCGGGGATCCGCCCCCCGAAAGGGACGGCTCTTCCTCATGGTTGCCGGTGAAACTTCCTTCCATCCCCTCATCTCCATTTAAATTCCCCTCATCTCCATTTAAAATTCCCTCAATTCCATTTAAAATCCCTTCAGCTCCGTTTGATCTGTGGGGGTGGAACTCCAAGGAGGAGGACGCTGGGGTTCCCGGAAGCACAAGCACGGTGCCGCCAGCCGCCCAGACTGAGACTGTAGAGGCCCTCAGAGGAGAACCGCAAGAAGAACAGTCTGGGTTTGGAGAGGAGGGTGCAGTTAGGCCTCAGACATCCAGCCACACTCCTCTGGGGCCCATCGCCAGCTCTGCAGGGACGGCAGCTCATCTCTCGGGGACAAGCCCTGCTGAAGATGCAGCAGACACAAACACACCCACAGCACAGGGTCTTACCTCCTACCCGCCCCTGACTGTGTCCAGCAGGGAAGACATGTCCTCCCTCACCACTGCCGCCACAAACACACCAACCCCAACACACACTTACCCACCAGCCAACACTGCCAAGACCAGGGCTACGATGGGAGCACCACGACACGGGACTATAACAAGGATCCGACCCCTCACCGTGACCCACTGGGGACTTTAACGTCATCAACTAGCACACCAGAAACCACAGTCCCCACTTCTATGATGATGTGGACACAACCAAAGGCTACCAGAAACCCAGCGCAGGTGGAGACTACATTACCCAGACACCCTTCGGGGACGGCCGGCCCGCTTTCGACGCCACAGAGCAGGGCGCCCACAAAACGGTTGGAGTCATCCGTTAGCGTTAGCTTCGACGCTAACGTAGCCACAAGCACAGAGAGTCAGCCCCGGCAGAGCCCACCTGACCTGGGTGTGTCGGAGGCCAAGGCTGGGCGTGTGGAGGAGCGACCCGGATCAACACTACCACGCGGGCGAGAGGACGATTACGGGAGAACGACCCGTCCAGCTCTACTCAACAGCCATGGGTTAACTCCCAGACACCAGGAGGTAAGGCAGGAGCCAAGCAGATCAATGGAAGTTATATCGACTTGGTGAACGTGATCAATTACGGCCTCCGTTGGGAGATCTTTCGTCTTTTCACCAAAAAGAAAGCTGTCAGGTGGTGGTTGATCGGTGTGATTGATGGTATCTCTGTGTCCTGTGCTATCGTGTGACCAGCAGCCTGACTCGGCTCCTCATCAATACTCCTCTAATATTTATTTTCTTTCTTGAGATGGTCTCTGATCTTAATTGAGAGGATTGGCAATGCAGGTGTGTGCTACGCAGAGGAACCTGTCCTGGAGAAGGTTTAGTAATGTGAGTCAGAGACCAAACTGAATGTGTCTTTTAACTTTTAAGTCCAGAGTGAAAGGAATGCAAACGTAGGGAGTCAGGTGGCTGAGCGGTTAGGGAATCGGGCTAGTAATCAGAAGGTTGCCGGTTCGATTCCAGGCTGTGCAAAATGATGTTGTGTCCTTGGGCACTTCACCCTACTTGCCTCAGGGGGAATGTCCCTGTACTTACTGTAAATCGCTCTGGATAAGAGCGTCTGCTAAATGACTAAATGTAAATGTAAACGTACATGTGAATGATTCACGTTCTTCCTAAGGGAACGGAAAGGTGCCGGACATTATAATGCTTCTCTGTGCTCATGGGGGAAGCAGGACTGGGGAGAGTGTAGATAGGTAGGTCTGCTGTACAGAGGTCGTTTCATTGAATCACTTTCACATGACATTGAGGGATTCTCACTGTCTCCTTCGCCCCTTCCCCCCTCACCATGGCTACCGTCGCTGCCCACGTCTGTCTGCAACCTGGATGCACAATAAGCTTCCTGGAAGACCCTCCCATTTCACAGAAACATCCATCATAGAGGAGGTGAAAAGGCAGGTCTAGCAATGATGGCATGATCATTACCAGCCAGAAGCTGAAGGGACGATGCCATGATGGATCTGTTAGCTCGATCATTGTAATAACACGTGGATGATGCAGTGAACTGGTGTGGTCTTGTACAATTAGCATGGCACTGGCTTGAACAGCCCATAACCGAGGTAACAGTCTAATATAATTTGAGAAGTAATTCTAAAACGTAAAATAAGATTATTAAGTATGAGGTTGTTTGTGACACGTGTGGTGTGACATTGTGGTTTTAGATTAGCGATGTGTGAGATTAGCAATGTATGTTTGTTATGTTGGTGCTAGCGTAGTGCTAGCGCAGTAGCGTGTACAGTATGTTTGTTATGTTGGTGCTAGCGTAGTGCTAGCGCAGTAGCGTGTACAGTATGTTTGTTATGTTGGTGCTAGCGTAGTGCTAGCGCAGTAGCGTGTACAGTATGTTTGTTATGTTGGTGCTAGCGTAGTGCTAGCGCAGTAGCGTGTACAGTATGTTTGTTATGTTGGTGCCAGCGTAGTGCTAGCGCAGTAGCGTGTACAGTATGTTTGTTATGTTGGTGCTAGCGTAGTGCTAGCGCAGTAGCGTGTACAGTATGTTTGTTATGTTGGTGCCAGCGTAGTGCTAGCGCAGTAGCGTGTACAGTATGTTTGTTATGTTGGTGCCAGCGTAGTGCTAGCGCAGTAGCGTGTGTCTACAGTATGTTTGTTATGTTGGTGCCAGCGTAGTGCTAGCGCGGTAGCGTGTGTGACAGTGCGTCAGTGCGCAGCAGTCTGTTAACCACAGGCAGGACTGTCTTTGTGGCATGTATCAGTATTCCAGAAGCATACTCAGCAAAACGACCGCTGTTCCTGTGGGACTATCCCTTCGCCAGTCGCTGTTCATGGATGCTGAACATGTTCCTGGCCATTTAGTCCCTCTGTCTACCCCCATCTTCCTCCCTCCCCCCTCTTACTCCCTCCCCCCTCTCCCTCCCTCTCCTCTCTTCCTTCCTTTCCCCTCCTCCTCCCTCCCCTCCTCCCTGAGGCGACTAAGGCTCGCACGATCACCAAAGGGCACCAGAGGAGAGTCAAACGTTGGGAAAAATAATAATCCTTTAAGGACAAGAACACCGTACGTCAATGTATTACCATACATGATCCTGCCACCTAAGTGTGTGCAGTGTTTAACAGGCAGGGCTTCTCTCTGCATGAGATGTGGAGGTCCTGTTCACCCAGGGGGGGTTTAGTGTTGTTTAGTCTCCTCGCTGTCCTTGAAGAGGGTGAGAGAGAAGGAACGGCATGGTCGTCTCTCAAGACACCAAGGTAGTCGATACCAAGGTCAATTATGAGAGATGAGACGAAGCACTGAGGAGAGGAGGGGGGTGGATGACTGAGGGAGGGGGGTGGGAGACTGAGGGAGGGAGGGGGGTGGGAGACTGAGGGAGGGGGGAAGGGGGGTGGATGACTGAGGGAGGGAGGGAGACTGAGGGAGGGAGGGGAGTGGGTGAGGAGAGGGTGGGTGAGGAGAGGAGGGGGTGGGTGAGGAGAGGAGGGGGTGGGTGACTGAGGGAGGGAGGGGGACTGAGGGAGGGGGAGGGGGACTGAGGGAGGGAGGGAGGGGGGGTGGAGGTGGCGAGGGGGATGAGAAATGAGGTCCTTTAAGCCCACTACACTCCTTGATACCCATCTCCTCTCGTTCTCTCCCAAATAGGTTTTTCTCCCCCCCATCTCCTCCCCCATCCCTCCCCCCCTCTCTGCACCTGCATTAGCATATGGTGCACTAATGGGGGTTGGTCATACAAAACTACACCCATTATACATGGCCTACCATGATTCAAAACATTCACTATCTCGACTGCATGCCATAAAGGTTCCCTATTCAGCAGAACCAATGAATTATGAAAGACTGAATTGATTAGTAAAAGGGTTACAAGCACACATCTGCATTCCGCACACCAGTCATGTGACGGCATGGATACCTTATGTCATTAGACGCTACTGTAGCCTAGTGTCGTGATGATAGTAATCGGCACATCCGTTTTGAATGGCATTAACATCCTGATAAAAGCTTAGTCTTTGACTGAACACAACAGACGCCAATCCCAAAGTGATTAAGGCTGAATGCCTTTCAATAAAGTGGTACGTGTAGCGTCTTTAATCTTGGGCTTTGACGCTGAGATCCGATACAAACCGCCACTTAGCGGTTAGCAAGACCGGCTACAGTGAAGTGCCAGCAACGTTACCGTAGCAACCGTGATTATTTTGCTGGCGTGTGCGGATCCTGAGCGGTCAGGTCGCAAAACCATCGGCGGTCAGGTACATACACTTGCCTCCGACGTTAACAAGAACACGTTAATCACCTCTCATTACTACCTACACAGTCTCCCATTGAAATATTAATTAAGAGTAGTCACGGAATGCAAATGCAATTCCACTGCTATGTCTAGACAAGCTGCTGCATCGTGATGCAATGTTCTCATTGGAATGTGCAACCAGAACAGAGAGGAAATTGCAGGATGAGGTATTTTAGCTATTTAATCCACTTTTAATGACACGAGATAGATTATGAATATGTGGCTGTCTACTTGCCTATTGGATTTACCTTTTCTCTCTTATTACCTAGTCGGATGGTGTCTGTGTGTGTGAGTGAGAGAGATGGAGAAACAGAGAGAGAGAGAGACATGAGTGATAGATATAAGATGGTGTGAGTGTATGTGTGAGAGAGATAAGAGAGAGAGCGGGAGAGAGAGAGAGAGAGAGGGAGAGAGAGAGAGGGAGAGAGAGCGGGAGAGAGAGAGGGAGAGAGAGGAGAGAGAGAGAGAGGGAGAGAGAGGGAGAGAGAGCGGGAGAGAAGAGAGAGAGAAAGAGAGAGAGCGGGAGAGAGAGCGGGAGAGAGAGAGGGAGAGAGAGAGAGCGGAAGAGAGAGAGAGAGAGAGAGAGAGAGAGAGAGAGAGAGAGAGAGAGAGAGAGATAAGAGAGCGGGGGAGAGAGAGAGGGAGAGAGAAAGAGAGAGGGAGAGAGAGAGATACAGGAGTGTGCTTGCGGAAGTGGGAGCAGCATTATATGCAGCATCATATCTAATCTTCTCTTCATTAATCAGTGTGTGAAGGACTGACTGAGAGACTGACTGTATCTCACTACACTACAGTACAGCAGACCTAATGAACTGACCTGTGAAACCACAGGGAACATTTCTGGTTGGCCAACATCTGCTGGTGATTGAAGACAAAACCGACATCCTGTTTTTGAGGAGATGTTCATGGTCAACAGAGCAAAGTTTATTCCTCTCTGTCTGTAACAGTGAGACACAATCAAGTAAGGACCTGCTTGAGACAGACTTAACGTTGCATGACAGGTAGCGGCCAGGCAGATGCTATGGTGAGACCCACCATGTTGAAAGACTGTGACTGTTAAAGCGCTTCATCAGATCTAGATCTGCCGTCTGTTGAGATACTGCTTTCTCTCTGACAGTCCCAGAGCTTTTCTCACAGTCACAAGATGTGTGTGTGCGTGTCTGTGTGTCGTCCAATCATGCAGTGTGTGTGTGTGTGTGTCGTCCAATCATGCAGTGTGTGTGTGTGTGTGTGTCTGTGTCATCCAATCATGCAGTGTGTGTGTGGTGTGTCGTCCAATCATGCATATCCATTCCAGATCCATTTACAGCAGGAGGCCGTGTGTGAGAGAGAGAGACCTACTTAGAGCAGAGAGAGACCTACTTAGAGCAGAGAGAGACCTACTTAGAGCAGAGAGAGACCAAACTCATGCTCTCTCCCAAACACAGGACACTTACAAGCTAGAGAACATGATCTCTATCCCAGATGAACCTCCTCACCACAGCAGTACAGACACACACGCAAGAGGCCGACACATGCACCAACCACACACCAAACACACACCAACACAAGAGTCAGACACACACACATGAGAGTCAGACACACACACACACAAGTCTTGGTTGTACACGGTTCAGCCGGATCAGCTGTATCGGAGCACAGACTTACGTAACTTTGTGATGAGCTGACATTACAGCTAAAGGCTGCTGCAGGAAGCACATGACAGCATGGAGAGAGGGGGGGGGGAGAGAGACAGCAGTGAGAGAGACAGGAGAGAGAGGAGAGAGAGACAGGAGAGAGAGACAGGAGTGAGAGAGACAGGAGAGAGAGACAGAAGAGAGAGGAGAGAGAGACAGCAGTGAGAGAGACAGGAGAGAGAGAGAGGAGAGAGAGAGCAGTGAGAGAGACAGGAGAGAGAGAGGAGAGAGAGAGAGAGAGAGGGAGAGACAGGCAGTGAGAGAGAGAGAGACAGCAGTGAGAGAGACAGGAGAGAGGATGCAGTACCACTCCCTCGTTCACTGTCCCTCTTCCTGTGCTTTGGTGCAAAGCTCCTTCCTCCTGCTAGTGCACACTAACACAGGAGACACGCCGGCACGCCTTTTTAAAACTTATTTTCAAAAAAGCAAAAAATATTTTTTTTTTAAACTAAAATATATTTTTTCAAAACCTTTTTAAAGGTATTTTTTGAACCTTTTGAACCTTTTTTTTCCACGAATTGGACTCCTTATATACCCATATATATACATATCACTATATACCATTCAACAAGTTTCACTTGACTGTATTTCTGATCTGCTCTCTGGCTCCAGTCAACACTGTTTTCTCACTGAAGGAAAGAACACAGACTGTGTTAACCCCCCCGCTCTGTGTCTTAGAACTGAGAGTTTAGCTTTGTTTTCATCTTGTGATGTCTGGAAAGTGGATGATGTTGTTTTGGTTCGTAACAGACCGGGCTAAATGTACTGTACTGTGTACACACACACACGCACACGCAGGGAGGAGGGAGGTCAATGCAATTAGACTGCACGGCCCAGACTACAGTGTTTCGGATGGATGGGCAAAGCTAAGTGGATGAGAGACCGATCCGTTTGACATAACTGGGTTAAGAAAAATATTCCCTCTATTCTACCACACAGGTCTCACACTCAAGCAGAGCACATTGAGGTTAAGTCTCCTCTGCAAGCTCAAGATCACCGCCTCCTTACAGTCATCTCGGATTCACTAACTCATTATTTGACTTGGGATGGGAAGAGCAGTGTTTTGGTTGGATTGCTGTGAAAAAAAAGTGTGGAAGTCTGACCTGTGTGTCTGTCCCAGCAGAGCCTGTGGATGACGAGGAAGAGGAGGAGGAAGAGGAGGAGGAGACGGCAGGAGATCTTGTGGAGACCGGCTGGGATGTGAGGACAACAGAAGTAGCCACCACCAAAACGTCCTTGACTACAGGTCTGTTCGACACACATACACACACACATCCATGCTCATACACACACACACACACACACACACACACACATCCATGCTCATACACACACACACACACACACACACACACACACACACACACACACACACTGTTTACCCACACACTATAGCTCCCATCAGGTCCCCTGCAGTCTGTCTGCTGTGAGGCAGGGCAGCATGGCTCTGCTGTGAGGCAGGGCAGCAGGGTTCTGCTCTGAGGCAGGGCAGCATGGCTCTGCTGTGAGGCAGGGCAGCATGGCTCTGCTCTGAGGCAGGGCAGCATGGCTCTGCTCTGAGGCAGGGTAGCATGGCTCTGCTGTGAGGAAGGGCAGCATGGCTCTGCTCTGAGGCAGGGCAGCATGGTTCTGCTCTGAGGCAGGGCAGCATGGTTCTGCTCTGAGGCAGGGCAGCAGGGTTCTGCTGTGAGGCAGGGCAGCATGGCTCTGCTGTGAGGCAGGGCAGCATGGCTCTGCATCCCCGGCCTGGAGACACTAATTGCTTCCAAAGGGAGGAGAAACAAAGTGTTTGTTCAAGCTGTGTTTTTGAACAATCCCCGAGCAGCTAACTGGATAAAGGGCCGCTCTGCTCCTCACACACACTCTGTCTCCAGCACAGGTTCAAAAAATAACTACACCTCTGATGGTCCCTGTCAGTATTACATTTAATGAATTATGAAAATCTTATCAAGATTTCTTCTTTTTTTTTGCCGCTATATTCTCTGTGGCGGATGTAACCCACATTAACTGGCCCTGAAATAGCTCATTGTCACCTGATTTTCCAAAATAGAGCAGTTACATGTGCTGCAGTTCAACCGCAGGATAGATGGTGCTGGCCTCTAACATGCAGTATCTGCATGGACAGGAGGATTTCCTTCAATGCCCCAGTGACCATTAATAATAGAATCACAACATCCACTTGATTTAAAGAGGTTGTAAAAAGTTTGGATGATTTGATCCAGTTGTGTGATAAGTCAATCTTGTTTGTGATCAGATGTAATCTCTCCCTGCCTCTGGCCTCGTCTGCTCTGCTCCTCTACATGCATGAGGAGACTCCTCTTAGATTACTTTCTCTGAAAGGAGTGAACGTTGAAACAAAGCCTTGGTTTTCTCCCAGGCTGACATAACTCAAGATGAAGGCTGATACAAAAGACCCATCCGGTTCCAAAGTCCTGTCTCTCTGGGATTCACTTTTGAACCCCATTTAAAATACTGTTGCCCTGTTTTCTTACGGACCGCAGATGATTTATGATAGCGGTCGTGCGTAGACTTCAGACAGAGTAAGATGTGGACAGGAAAGATCCGATCCAGGGTTGGATAAAGTCTTCAGCAGTGATATGGGGCATGGCCTCAACGAACGCCCTTCTGACTAACCTAATTCTGCTGACAGAAAAACGACATCCACGTAGGCTGATCATAGTCAAAGTTTATCAGAGAATGTGACAGGTTACCGAACATCCCACAGTGCAGTTGACCTGACCACGCTATCTCACTCACTCACTCACATTCAAACGCACCAATCAGGCCACTGGCACGCCTGGTCGGACGCTCCAATTGGTAGATTGGTTGACCTCAGCTTCCTGGCAGGACCGTCTGGCGAGGGTCCAGAGCCTGGTCCTGTTTCCCCCCCCCGCGCCGCCCGGGCGTCGCCCGGCTGCCAGGGCGTCGCCCGGGAAGGTAAACAATCAGGACGGACACGCAGCGCGCCTGCCACAACACAACACACCCTTATCATAGGGCGGGCCTGTCACTCGCACTTCCTGTTTGTCTCAAGCTCCGCCCACACACGAGGAGGGTGGCTGTTATTACAGGGTGACATCATTAATGTGCAGGCACCAGTTCTTGTTCCAGCTCCTTCCGTTAACAAATACGTGACTAACACAGCGACCTGGGTTCGAATCCGGCCGGGCACTTGGCTGCCTGCCCCCCCCCTCTCTCCCCTGCCTTTCTTGTCTTCCTTGAACTGTCCTATCCAATAAAGCATAAAAAGCCAAAAACATCATTAAAGACAAGAATGAGGTCCCCTCACAAGCATCATGCAGGTGCTGCAGGGAGGACATGTTCACCAGGGCCCCCGAACCAGCACCAACACATCTGTCTCCCCCTGCCAGATAGCAGCTCTGCTTCTCCCTCACAGGGGAGACAGCACAGAGAGGCAGCTCAGGGGATCCATTCCTCCCCTGTTTCATTTCCAGCTATTAAAGATTCAGCAGGCCTAATTAGAGAACTCTGCATCAATCCCAAAACAAAGCATCTTAAAACCACCGTCAGTCGGTATTTCTCAGTCGGAGCTGCGATTAAGCTCACGACGCAACTGTCAAGCGTAATAAATACAAAATTATAAATTGCGATGTCGCTAGACAGATCACTCGCGGTGGATTTTTCAGAGCTTGACGTTTTCATCCCGATCTGGTGCAGTGATTCAGTTTAGGAGGCAGGCCTGTCTCCAGGCCTGTCTCTGAGGCCTGTCTCCAGGCCTGCCTCTGAGGCCTGGTGACAGGCCTGCCTCTGAGGCCTGGTGACAGGCCTGGAGACAGGCCTGGAGACAGGCCTCAGAGACAGGCCTGGAGACAGGCCTGTCTCTGAGGCCTGGTGACAGGCCTGCCTCTGAGGCCTGGAGACAGGCCTGGAGACAGGCCTGTCTCTGAGGCCTGTCTCTGAGGCCTGTCTCCAGGCCTGTCTCTGAGGCCTGTCTCCAGGCCTGTCTCCAGGCCTGTCTCCAGGCCTGCCTCTGAGGCCTGGAGACAGGCCTGGAGACAGGCCTGTCTCTGAGGCCTGTCTCTGAGGCCTGTCTCCAGGCCTGCCTCTGAGGCCTGGTGACAGGCCTGCCTCTGAGGCCTGTCTCCAGGCCTGTCTCTGAGGCCTGGTGACAGGCCTGTCTCTGAGGCCTGGTGACAGGCCTGTCTCTGAGGCCTGGTGACAGGCCTGCCTCTGAGGCCTGGTGACAGGCCTGCCTCTGAGGCCTGTCTCCAGGCCTGTCTCTGAGGCCTGGTGACAGGCCTGTCTCTGAGGCCTGGTGACAGGCCTGTCTCTGAGGCCTGGTGACAGGCCTGTCTCTGAGGCCTGGTGACAGGCCTGGAGACAGCATGTGTGCCAGCAGCAGACAGAAGCAGCTCTCGGCAGGAAAGCTCTGAGGTTTGTGTTTAAGCCCCTGTTCTGAAGCACCAGACACTGTCTTTGATAAGCAGGAAGGAGCGCTCCAGCTTCCTGATTACAGCAGCGGAGAAGTACTCCGGTCGACTGCTGAGGGCCAAACGAGGTCCGGACACACACACACACATACACACACGTACACACGCATACACACACACACACACACATACACACGTACACAGACACACATACTATAATATGTATATTGTTGCAGAAATGTCACATGAATCAAAGACTAAGATCATTGGACTTCTTGTATTTTTGTTTCGCACTAGCTGCAGGGTTACTATGACACCAAGTCATATGGCACCCACACCGTCACCCCCCCCCCCCCCGATCCCCTCCCCACCCCACCGCTAAACACGTTAGAGCTTAATGGAGCCAGCAAGAGCAAGCTAGCATCGAGGAAAAGAGACAGAGACAAAGAGGGAGGGAGGGAGGGGGGGGAGGGAGGGAACAGAGGATAAATGACAAGCAGGAAGAGGAATGACAGCAAGAATAAAAACTGTACAGGAAAGAAAGAGACTAAATCCACCAGGCCCACCAGACGCTTGTTTTCCTCCAAGAGGAAACTGGTTTCCAAAGACCCACCCCACCTCGGGGTGTTCCCCCCCCCCCCTCTGCTGGCTCTGTTCTGATGTCATGAACAATACTGAGTATTAGAGGGCTGAGGCAGGGCGAGGCAGGGCGAGGCAGGGCAGGCGAGGGTCGCACCTCTAATCCAAAAATAACATCCAAGCAAGGTTTTTATTTTTTCTCTCTCTCTATTTGCCAAGGGAAACGTTTTAGTTTAATGACTTGTGGGTTTTGAGGTGGGTGAATCTGGGACTTGTACCAACACGCTATAACAACACTAGACACGCTATATAACATATAAATATATAACACCACTAGACATTATGTATTTTCCATTTGAGATGGAAGTAAAAACATGACACTCCACTCAAATATGCTCCTTTTAAAGTGTCTGCCGCCACCCAACCCAGCACCACAGCTACGATCACGTACGGACAATGATATCACGGTATCCCAATGCATCACACAATCAAATCATATTTACTTTAAAGATAATTTCTAAATAATCTTATTTTGATGACACCTCACAGGTCACCATGACACCCTGCATCTGGACATGCATCCAGTCCTGTTTCTGTTTCGTAGTGTGTGTGTGTGTGTGTTTCCCCTTTGAAGAAGCCTTCTGCTCATTCCTCTCTGTCTCGGTAGTCCATTAAGGAGCCTGGCTCTTAATGATGGGCTCTGATAGGCCCTGGCTCTTAATGATGGGCTCTGATAGGCCCTGGCTCTTAATGATGGGCTCTGATAGGCCCTGGCTCTTAATGATGGGCTGATGAGCTCTGATAGGCCCTCTGCAGGATGACTGATGAGGCTATGAGTGTATCTGCAGGAGATGCAGTCAGTACTGCTTCTCTATCATGAGCCGTTCCTCTATCAGGAGGAGAAACAAACGATGAAGATTTACCCACTGACTGAGTGATGTTCTCTAAGAGTCTCCAGAAACCCCCAGGGTGAAAGGTCAGCCTGCTGGGCTGATGCTGGGACGTTTCTAAAGATCCCGTTTGATGGAAGCAGAGAAGCCGAACCCGAACCCACAAATCCCAGTCATCTCCTTCTTATTTCACTTACAAACAGCGTCTTTAAACGAGGGCTGTTGAGAGCGTTAATGAGTGTAACAGACATCTCGACAGTGTTTGTACAAGCGCCTATTTACAACTTCAAGTCACTCCCTCGTCGGTTGAGCCAAACCAGCAGTTACTCCCTCTGTGCTGTAAACTACGTACAGTACTATCATAATTAGCTGTGTTTGTATCACAACAACAGATGTCCACTCTGAGCTTATGTAATACGAGGAAGACAGTGTGGTCGAGCAGGGCTCCTGACCAACCCTGCCTGTCTCACCCCCTCCTGCCCTGTCTCACCCCCTCCTGCCCTGCCTGTCTCACCCCCTCCTGCCCTGCCTGTCTCACCCCCTCCTGCCCTGCCTGTCTTACCCCCTTCTGCCCTGTCTCACCCCCTCCTGCCCTGCCTGTCTTACCCCCTCCTGCCCTGTCTCACCCCCTCCTGCCCTGCCTGTCTTACCCCCTCCTGCCCTGTCTCACCCCCTCCTGCCCTGCCTGTCTCACCCCCTCCTGCCCTGCCTGTCTCACCCCCTCCTGCCCTGCCTGTCTCACCCCCTCCTGCCCTTCCTGTCTCACCCCCTCCTGCCCTGCCTGTCTCACCCCCTCCTGCCCTGTCTCACCCCCTTGATAGCGTTGGCACTGAGCCAAAGTGTCTCTGCTCTGATGGGTGTGTTAGAAGTGTCCCTGTTTTCTCTGGATGAGCCTGCCTGAGTGATGCCCTCTGGTGGTGAATTGCTGATACTTCCAGTCTGAAAAACATCTGTTTTGGTGACTGTAGGTGTGAAGGAACATATTGCCCTGTGCTGTGAGCAGTGGGACACATAGCTTACATATTACATGTTCATTAATGATTCATCCCTTCATCTCCCTGTCATGGCACTGACATGTTAACACGCCAGTGAAAAATTGCTTCTGGGAAGAGCTGAAAATTTGATGGAATTGAAATTGAAACCCTGTCTCTCCCCCCCTGTCTCTCCCTCCCCCCCTCCCCCCCCTCCCCCCCTGTTTCCCAGGCTCCCCCCTTGACGCTGAAGACTGGCTTACCGACTCGACGGCCAGCGACTTCACCTTCCTCCCGGACTGCAACCAGGAACGTTCCGGAATCTGCAACTCCTCCGACACCTGGGTGTTCCCCACCGTCTCCACGGTTACGCCAACCGCCAACGCCACCTCCAGCAACGCCACCAACAGCCCCTCCCTGATCCTGGCCCCGCCCATGTTTGTCCCTCTCCTCTCGGACTGGAACAGCGCGCTGGCGGCCTGGGGGCTGGCGTGGGAGGCCCACGTCTACGGCCTGGGGTCCGTGTTCGCCATGGTGACCCTGGCGTCGGCGCTCAACCTGCTGTGCCTGCCCCTGCGCTGCCCCTCCGGGTGCGGCTACTTCGCTCTGGTCAGCCTGTTCCTCCTGGCGGCGGGCTGCACCCGGGCGTTCTCCCTCCTCTACGACGCTTACGGCCACCTGGACCGCCTGGCCTCGGCGGAGGCCTCCCTCCTGCTGTGCGAGGCCCCGTACCCCTGCCTCACGGCGGCCTTCGGCCTGGTGTTCCTCCTGCTCTCCATGCGCTCTAGGATGCAGCTGTCCTACTCTGCCTTCCAGAGGCCGTGCTTCCTGGCATGCCTGGTGCTGCTGCACTTCCTGGCAGCCTTCGGGCCGGCCGCGCTGCTGAAGTTCTACCACCAGAGGGCGACCTCCTTCGGCCTTTTCCTCTCGCTGGTCTCGCGCGGGGCGTTCGTGGCTCTGGCCTCGTTCCTGTCCGCGGCGTATTTCGTGTTCTACTGCTACGTGCGGGCGGACTCCAAGCACATCTACCACCTCAACAACACCTCGCCCACGCCGGCTGAGCGCTACAACCGCTGCCCGTTCGCCGAGAGCCGGGCCTGGGACCGAGCGGCGGCCACGGTGTGCCTGTCGGCGCTGTTCTCTCTGGCCTGCGCCGGGCTGCAGCTGTACGCCATGCTCCACGCCCTCGGCCTGGCCGGCGGGGCCCAGGTCTTCCGCCCCTGGCCGTGGTGGGCCTTCCAGTTCAGCTGCAGGGTCTGCGAGGTGGGGGTCTGCCTTACCCTGGCCTTGGTGGTGGCCCAGCCGGTGTACTGCTCCGATCACCTCCCGCAGGCCGCTAGCTGCTGGACGGAGATGCTGGCCGCCAAGTCTCCCATCATCCCCGGGAGCTACCAGTGGACTCTGAGCCACCAGGAGAAGCTGGCCATCTGCGACCCCGTGGGCCACGGAGAGACTGAGTGCCTGCCTCTTTACACGCTGGTGGACGAGAGGCTGGGCAGCAGCCTGAACGGCCTGGACCTCCTGTACCACAGCAACCAGGGCTTGGCCTACCGGGACCTGGACCTGCCGGGGGGCGGCCCGCAGGAGGAGCCGGTGGGAGGAGCCACGTCCGGGGGCTCGTCGTTCACCAGCGACTCCACGGCCGACCTGAGGCCTCCCTCGCCCATCAACCTGCGGCGCAGCATCGACGAGGCGCTCTTCAGCGACGCGCTGTTTCCCATGAGCCTCTTTGGGCCTTCCAGGCCTTTCCGCTGCAGCGATCTCTCCCTCAACGGCCCCCTGGGGCCCCCCAACGGAGGCCAGGCTCTCCGGGAGACCCTCTCGGCCGACCCGGGCCTGTACCGGACCTCCTCCTGTGTGGACGTGGCCCCCCAGCCCTCGGCCCCTCGTCCAGGGGACGCCTCGCCACCCCAGTCCCTCTCCTCCTCCGCAAGCTCCTCGCCAGATCGCTGGAGGGGAACCTCCTCCTCCTGTTCCCTGTACAGACCCTCCCTCGGAGACTCCTCCCTGGTCCTCTGCTCCAGCCCCGATGGCCTCGGACCTGGGAGCTCCGGCCGTGAAGCGCCCCCGGGGGGGAGCCAGGGGGCTTACCCCCAGGGACGGTACCTCACGCTGGGGTCGGCCTCTCAGGAGAGTCTGGACCTGGACGTCTCCTCCGAGGCAGACCGGTCCGTCCAGGAGGAGTTCATGAGCGCGTGTCGGCAGATTGACGCTCTGAGCGTCTGTAGTGAGACGATTGACCTGTAGGGGGAGCTGTGAGCGTCTGTAGTGAGACGATTGACCTGTAGGGGGAGCTGTGAGCGTCTGTAGTGAGACGATTGACCTGTAGGGGGAGCTGTGAAGGGGTTCGAGGCCAATGTTGGCGTGTGTTCTTGATGAAGTAAGCAAGATGGTCATCTACGAAGGTGCTCATCAATTCCCTTCTGAGTTCCTTCCTGGTTGAGGAAAAGTTTGATTGTGCCAAATGCTTTAGGGTTTGTTGATCAAGATTGTTTGAAATGAAACACCGAAATGTTTGTTTGCTAATGTTTCTGAGGGACCTTTAAGTGCCACAGAAAGCCATGACATGGGTAATTTGTAAGTGACTTTTTCATGTTTGATATTGGATGTTGCAGTTTGATACTCCTATACAATGTATGGATGTCCTTGTACATTTGGATATATTGGATGAGGACAGTAATACATTTGTACAAACCCTATTTTGCATTTAGATACTACTGTGATTATAATAAGCACTTATTACATGAGACTACTGAAAACATTAGACAAGTATATACTTTCAAGTCTAATAGAATAATATTGTCATTCGATGCCAAGTTGCTTTGATGCAGTTAATATCATAGTATTCTGTATGTAAACCTTTAGTTGCCCTCCATGCAGTTTCCTGTGCATCAGCTGTGTTTTCCAGCTGCGTCGTAGCAGAGCTGCAGTGCCCCCTTCAGGCAGGACGCATTTACTGCGAGGCAGCTGCAAAACTGCAGTACACTGCACACTGTCCAAAACCAGCTTCACTAATTTATTCATGTTAAAAATATAATTATTACCCATGTTCGAGATACTCTTGAATAAACACACACAAATGATTTTGCTTGTCTTTCTTCATTTTACATCTTAGTTTCACCTGTCAAACATGATGGCCCAGTTTCCCAAACATGGATTAATCCTCATCCTAAAGTCAACTTTTCAAATGGAGATCTTTAGGACTAGACTTAATCCAAGTCTGGGAAACTGGTTCTGTATGATTATGTATGTTTCCATGACAAGAGACAACACTCACAGTTCATTTGACTTATTTATTTTACAATATTTAACAGAAAAAGCATAATCTAAATCTGTTGCGTGTCCGGTTGTAAACAAGGTCGGGTTCAAAGTAGAGGATTTTAACACGTGGGAGACTGCAAACAGCCATCAATTCCAATTGGACAGAGGTTTATAATTCTCCATCTAGGTACATTTACCTACAAATCCTACAAACTGCAAAAGTCTCATTGGTCCTTGTGACCTGTGAGAGGAAACATCAGCACAGCGACCGCTAACACGTCCTAGAAAAGATCTGGCGAAAGGACATTGATCACGACATTAGAAAACGCATTTTCCTACATCTGCCGACTTACAGGAATACTTTACAATATTTCAAAAGTGACACAGAAGGATGAGTGAGGGCGTGTAGCGTCGCACATCAACGCCTTCACATGGAACTCTGTTCCAGGGTCATGTGCGGTCAGAATCCTGACCCTGTCTCAAGGCATCTCTCTGGTGAGAGCAGGTTTCAACTCTACAACAATCAGACAAGCGGTGCCACAATCTTGTACAGGACAGGTGAATCAGAGGGAGAGGGTGCTTATTTTGGCTTTGATATAACAAAAAGAGCGTGTCAGACCACGTCACACTTGGCAGTACATAACTGATTATAAAAACGAAGAGTAGAAACACCTCTACATCGAGGCCTGTCGAAAAGAACGGAGAAAAAAGAAAAGCATGCTTATAAAACAAAAAAAACCTTCATGCTCATTATTCTGTCACGTTCGCTTCTCAGCAGAGGAGGTTCTTGATGCACTTGCGGTCCTCAAATTAACCACCTGCGGTTTAAAAACATCCCTGATCTACAGACGAGTCTAGCTCTTGGTCCAAAACACTCCAGGTCCCCAGCTAGCTCTCAGAGGGGCTCCGGGGTTTATTTGGTTCACATCATCTAACGCAGGGAGGGGGGGGGGGGGGGGGGGGGGGGGAGGGTCACAGGGAGGAAAACACTCACATACGATTCAAGCTCTGGTTCCCAGAGGCGCTAGTCAGGCTGGTTCCACCACAGTACACCTTCATAACGGCCCGAGACTCGTCGTACCTCAAGCAAGGAGTCTCACGGTAAAAACGTTCGCCTAAACAATATATTCGAAGCGGTTAACATGTGGAACGCTTCGAGTGTCAGCTGAGGACATAGATAAGGGAGGATCTGCCACGATGCACATGGCAAGACCAGGGGGCTGTGGTCTGCACGAGCGAGGGGGGACGAGGGGGGCCGCGGGGGCTGGGGGGCCGCGGGGGCTGGGGGGCGTGGAGCCGGGTGGCAGCTCGCTGGCGAGAGAGGGCACCAGGATGTGGAGGAGACAAGCATGGCTATACCATCAGGACAGGCCTTCTTCAGAAGCCTGACTCATCTCTTTTGGCCTCCACACACACACAACAGACCCACATGCAGTCTAATCAGAACCCTGGTTCTCCTCTCCTGGAGAGCAGAACCCCATGTGACTGTCCTCCTGCACATGCTCCCCTCTCCCTCCCCTCCTTCCTCCCCCTCCCCTCCTTCCTTCCTCACCCCCTCCCGGCCCAGACACCAGGCAACCTGGGTGGAGAGGGGGGAGGAGGGGCCGTCCGGGGAGCTGAGTGTGATGTGTGATGTGTGTGTGAGGTGAGTGTGTGTGATCAGATGTGGCGGCTGCGTTTGGTCACGGCGGGGGAGGGGGCATCGGGGGCACACCTGGTCACGGCGGGGGAGGGGACGTCGGGGGCACACCTGGTCACGGCCCGTCCTCTAGTAGAGCCGCTTCTCATAACTGTGGACAGAGTGGAGGAAGACGTCACCACCACCGTGCCACCAGGACGTACCAACATCACCCACACTGACACCACACTAACATTAAACACATTACTCCTATAAAACGGTCAATATCTTGGGAGAAAATACCAAAAAAAATGCAGTTTAAGAATAATTAAACACTTGTATTGTACAAAGAATTCTGTACGACAACACAAACTTAAGTGTTTGACTATTGTGTGTGTTCCCCACTACTGTGAATCTACACATCTGGGCCCAAAGGACAAGGGAGAAGACAGATGGGTTCTGCAGGACTGGGAGAGGAGAACCAGGAGAACCAGGAGAACCAGGAGGGGATCAAGCACAGCCTGCTATGTGTACACAACTCCTGGTTATGTGTACTAAAACATCTGCATATTTAATAACTCCTCCATGTACATACTTACATGGGACAAAAGCATATCTATGGTGCAAGAGAGAGAGAAACAGAAGGACACTTTTGATGTCTTCTGGAGTTTCCACATGCCAGACAGTTTTACTGTAAACTATTGTGTGTGTGTGGGTGTGTGCGTGTGTGCGCGTGTGTGCATGTGTGTGTGTGCGTGTGTGTGCATGTGTGTGCGTGTGTGCGTGTGTACTTACGAGTGGAGCCCGTGGACTCCTCCCTCCACCTGAGCAGACATGGTCCTCTTCTCAAACTTGAGCTCTCCAGAGTACATCATGGAGCTGGAGGACACACACAACCTCAGGGTCAGCAGGTCACCCCAGCAGGTCACCCCAGGAGGTCACACAGTCGTGTGTTTAAACAACAAAGACTGATCTGCTGTGTGCTGTGCTGTGTGCTGTGCTGTGTGCTGTGTGCTGTGCTGTGCGCTGTGTGCTGTGCTGTGCTGTGTGCTGTGCTGTGTGCTGTGCTGTGTGCTGTGCTGTGCTCTGTGCTCTGTGCGAGCTGCAGCTGGTCCACTCACCGCAGTACAGACAGGCTCTTGGCTCCGATGTCCTGGCAGCCATGCTGGATCCCTGCGATCAGGTAGGGGACAAACTTGTGGATGGATCCCTTGTCCTGGACCGAGCCAGACACCCCCTGTGCCACCTTCACGTTGTCCCCCTCACTGTGGACCAGAGGACAGGCTTCAGGGAGGGAAGGCCAGCCTGGGAAGGCCAGCCTGGGAACGCCAGCCTGGGCTCACGGTTGGTACCCAATTCACTTTGCTCTCTACAGTGTGATGTCTGGTAACCAGTATCTAGTGTGATCGTGTCTCCATCGCAACCCCTCCTGGTACCTGAAGTAGCGTTTCTGGCTGCTGGTGCTGGTCTCCATGGCGTCCAGGGAGCCCATACCGCGGTACTTCTTCAGTCGCACACCGTCAGAGAAGAAGTACTCTCCTGGAGCCTCCGTGGTCGCCGCTAGCAACGAGCCCATCATCACTGGAGGGGAACGGAGAAAACCGGGTCGATAACCAGGTCGTTATGGCCGATAGCCAGTGAGATAACCAGATCGTTAAGGCCGATAGCCAGGGAGATAACCAGATCGTTAAGGCCGATAGCCAGAGAGATAACCAGGTCGTTAAGGCCAATAGCCAGGGAGATAACCAGGTTGTTAAGGCAGATAGCCAGGGAGATAACCAGGTCGTTTAGACAGTCGGTAACCAAACCTCAGTGTGTGTGTGTGTGGGGACCTACCTGTGGATGCCCCCAGAGACAGGGCCTTCACCACGTGGCCCACGGTCTGAATCCCCCCGTCGGCGATCACGGGCACCCCGAACCGCCTGGCGTACTCAGCCACCTTGTAGACGGAGGTGCCCTGGGGCCGCCCACACGCCATGACTGCAACACAGGAAACAGGAAGCGCATCAGGAGACGTCACCGTGGCGACGCATCGCGAGGGATGGTGATTGGTGTGCTCACAGGGTTCAAATGCCTTGAAGCCTTTTCTGAATACAACTGAAGTGTAGATGTGGCCCTCAGGGTCCTCCAACAGGAACATGCTGCCATCACTTACAGTAAGTACAGGGACATTCCCCCGAGGCAAGCAGGGTGAAGTGCCTTGCCCAAGGACACAACGTCATTTGGCACAGCCGGTAATCGAACAGATTACTAGCCCGATTCCCATGTCTTTTCATTACTTAAATATATTTTTATTGATAATGTATTTTTTTTGTCCTTTTCTGTTATTTTTCAACATGACCTTGTTTGAACGAGAGGCATGTCCCCATGGCAACCCAGATCACCATGACAACACCATCTGCCTATTTATGTGCTTGCTTTCGTAACCAACTGGGTGTCAGTTTAACTGCATCTTCCAATACTGACTGACTGAAGAGCAGTACATTCCTACTGTGTGTGGTGTGGTGTGGGTGGAGGGCAGGTGGAGGTGTGGGTGGAGGTGTGGGTGGAGGTGTGGGTGGAGGTGTGGGTGGAGGGCAGGTGGAGGTGTGGTGTGGGTGGAGGGCAGGTGGAGGTGTGCTGTGGGTGGAGGGCGGGTGGAGGTGCTTACCTTCCTGGGTGATGCAGATGGAGCCACACCCCATGCCCACCCTGAGCGCGTCCACGCCCGCGTCGATCAGGTTCTTAGCCTGGGCTGCAGTCACCACTGCAACACACACACACAGTCATGTGTTTCATACAAGGGAAGTTACACAAGAGACCACACACACACACACACACACACCTCTCATGTGACATACACTTGGGGCTTTATGATTGGATGCAAAAACATGCCATGTGACTGACCATTTCCTCCCACCACTTGCAGCTCTGGGTGTTTCTGCTTGATGTAGTTGATCATGTTGATCTGATACACCGAGTTCCCCTGGGACGAGTCCTGCAGAGAGAGACCAGCTTTACCCACAATGCTGCTTGAGAAGTGGCTTCTGAGAGTGCCGGTGTTTCCCCGTACCCACCAGCACCACCACGTCCACGCCGGCCTGCACCAGCAGGTCCAGACGGTACTTGTCGTCCTCCCGGGTGCCGATGGCGGCGCCGCAGAGCAGCTGCTTGCGGGAGTCCTTGGAGGCCAGCGGGTAGTCCCGGTTCTTCTTCAAGTCCGTCCGGGCGATGATGGCCACCAGCTCGTCACTGTCGTTCACGATGGGGAGCTTCCCTGGACACACACACACACGTCAGGAAACAGCAGCCATGTCTGTGGGCCGACAGACCCAACTAGAAGACCCGCAGGTTGATGAAAACGTTTTAAGTTTGTAGAATGTTTTGTATTACGCTGAAACAGATTTACAGAGGATAAGACTGTCTACTACGTAGAAGGTAACCCAACTATCGATACAAATACAACATTCTTTCATTGTGCAAATAAACTCACAAGACCTGAGATAAAAATGTCCAACCTTTTTTGCTCCTCTGCAGGATGTCGTTGGCCTCCTTCAAGGTGACCCCAGCCGGAGCCACAACTAGCTCCTCCCTCTTAGTCATCGCCTGGGAAACCACAACCAGAAACAGTCAGAGAAAGTTAAAGATTTCATCTCAAAGAAAAACAATGTACCTGAACGTTGTTACAAACGCAAAAACAAACTTGAACACAGAAACACACCCCCACACACACACACACACACACACACACACCACCACCTCCTCCAGCGGCCGGCTGTGGTCCTTCTCTGACAGGAAGTCGATGTCTCTGGAGGTGACGATGCCCACCAGCTTCCCGCCCATCTTGCCTGTCTCGGTCACAGGGATCCCAGAGAAGCCGTGTCGCTGCTTGGCCTCGATCACGTCTCCCACCGTGTGACCTGGGCTCATCACCAGCGGGTCTGTGATGAAGCCCTGCTCGAACCTCTACAGGAGCCACACACACACACGTTTACGACCACAACAACCACATGGTCCACCAAGTGATCCTGTCAGGGGTGTATGTTATTATACATGATGTCATAGCTATAACATTGTATGTCATTACTTTTTGAAAACGGCAAATCTGTTCAACCTGCTTTTTATTAAGAAAGCCATGTTTGACTGCAAAAATGCCACGTAAAGTTTAAGCACAAAAATATTGTTTAGTAACTCGCTTATGCTTAAAACAAGTAAATGTAGCTGCCAGTGCAGTTAAGAATTGCATTCAACAAACTTCATAAACTTCTTACCTTGACCTTGCGGACCTCGTTGGCCTGGAACTCGGGGGTGCAGTTGTGATGGATCATCCCGATGCCGCCCATCAGCTACAACACAGAACGGCCAGTCAGACCCTCCCTCCTGGACACACACACACCACACCACACACTCACATATCATACACCCAACCACCCCCACAGTGAACCCAGGACCTTACCGCCATGGCGATGGCCATAGCGGACTCTGTGACAGTGTCCATGGGGGAGGAGATGAGGGGGGTCTTGATGGTGATCTTCCTGGTCAGGGCAGAGGTCAGGTCCTGGGGGAACGAGACACAACAGTTAACATCCCAGCCCTGCAGAGCATCAACAGGTAACATCCCAGCCCTGCAGAGCATCAACAGGTAACATCCCAGCCCTGCAGAGCATCAACAGGTAACATCCCAGCCCTGCAGAGCATCAACAGGTAACATCCCAGCCCTGCAGAGCATCAACAGGTAACATCCCAGCCCTGCAGAGCATCAACAGGTTTCTCCACATCATAAACACCCTGGGAGGGATGTCGAAGGGCTCAACAGGTAAGAGCACATACCACTCAGGCTAAGACCTTAACTGAAGGGCCTGGGTTCGATTCCTGCCCGGGACATTTCCTGCAAGTCCTCTCCTCTCTCCCTCTTTCTCTAATCACCTCTCCCTCTACCTCTCCTCTCTCCCTCTTTCTCTAATCACCTCTCCCTCTACCTCTCCTCTCTCCCTCTTTCTCTAATCACCTCTCCCTCTACCTCTCCTCTCTCCCCCTTTCTCTAATCACCTCTCCCTCTACCTCTCCTCTCTCCCCCTTTCTCTAATCACCTCTCCCCTCTCCTCTCCTCTCTCCCCCTTTCTCTAATCACCTCTCCCTCTCCCCTCTCCCTGGTCATTATAACAACAACAACAAAAGCCAAACAATATTGTTTGGAATAGTTCATGTTCCACTTAGCAGAGGCAGCATGAGCAGAGGACAAGCAGAATGTCTCTGTGTCCACTAGGGGACGCACATCCTGAGAGCATGCTCATCCATCTGTGACCAGACCTCAGAGAAACCAGCAAATGATTTAACTGCCGCGTTGAACCTACTTGACCCGACAACATGGCTGTGTCTCATGAGGTGCACGTGACAGATGGAACTGCAGTGGTCGGGGCAAGATATGGTTAACCCAATCAGGGTAAACCTAAATAATCATGTGACCTTCACTCTGAACTGTGTGGACGGGCTTGGGAACGTCCTTGCTCTGATAAGCTACCTTGAGAGGGTTGTTATTTCCCTGATCCCCCACACAGCACCTCACGTCTCCCGGCTGAGAGAGATGCTGCAGGCATTCCTCGTTCCTGGGAAACCAGAATGTGTTTTACAACATCCCGGCTGGCCTCCCATGTCCAGACATAAACTACAGACTCCAGCCCTTCTGAACGTAGAGAGCTCATCTGCAGGCGAGGCAAGCACAGAGCCTAACGTTTAGGATGCCATTTTGAACGCTCATCTTCCACCGAAACGCAAGATTCCACAAGCCCCTAACCCGCCAGGCGAAGGACGTATCGACAGGTTGGACGAGAGGTGGGACATTTTCACGCTTCATGAGTTTTAGCACCTGGCTGCGAGGCGGACGGAAGGACGTAGACAGACAGACGGAGGCAGACTGCTTGGGCGCTACGTCAACTGGCCTGCATCCTCAGGTTGGAATGAGGACAAACGCAGGGGAGTGGAGGTTATTCAGGCGTGTGTCTGCTTCCTGAGCAGGGAAACTAGGCCAGGACTCGACCATAAGAAGACAACCCTCCACCACACAGGCATCCAGCAGACACTCTACACTTCTGCTCTACACTGAATCAAATAAAGGGGGGGGAGGGGGGGGGGGAGATTAGATATCAATTAGATTAAAATGCCCAAAGATGGACAGCAGAGAGAGGAGGGATTTCACCTAAAGCCTGAGATTAACACTCCCATCATCCCCCTGACAGGTGGGAGGGAGAGAGAGGGAGAGAGAGAAGAGGGGTGGATGGAGAGAGAGTGGGGGGGGGGAGAGAGAGGGAGAGAGAGAAGAGGGGTGGATGGAGAGAGAGTGGGGGGGAGGGAGAGAGAGGGAGAGAGAGAAGAGGGGTGGATGGAGAGAGAGTGGGGGGGAGAGAGAGAGAGAGAGCAGTGGAGAGCAGCCTTAAGGTACAACCATAAACACAGAGAACAGCTGCCATTTTGGCTCAAATAGAACAGCAGGATTGGAGTGACTCGGACACTCGGAAAGACACCAAACACCTTCAGGAAAACATGCAATTACCAGAAAAGATCTGGTTTACGTTTGTGTGTCTAACTCTGTGCTGTAATAAGATTGATGGTGTAGGAAAGAGGCAGGGTCAGCGTAGGAGTGTCTGGTGACTAAAAGTTAAATACGGGGATTGTGGCCTAGTAAAAACCTTCCCCCCCCCCACAAACCTCAGACACAGAGGGGAGGGCCCGTCTGCCTCCAGTGGGCTGGAATACAAGTCCTACATCTTCACCCTACTGCTCAAACATGTCTCCCTAAATCTGTGTACGTGAGTTTGGGAGAAATGGAGAATGAGATACTGCTCACATCCGCTCTAGCACCTCCTCCAGAACATGTGGAGATAAGAGAGGAGAGGGGAGAGGAGAGAGGAGACTCACCACTTCGTCTGAGCTGAAGTCGATGAAGCCGGGCAGGATCAGAAAATCACTGGAAGACAAGAGGCAGAATGAAAGGTCAGGGGTCAGGTGTAGAACACACGGTCATGTTCACCACAATAGCAAAACGCAACCATGAACCCCACCGAGGGCAGGCGTGGGTCCAGACACACCAAGACCGGTTCAGACCAGTTCTCGGTTAGAGACGGGGGAAGGAGACGACGGATGTTGAGGCGCTGGCGGGTCGCTAGGCCCGACCCGGCACAGCTGACTCAGGCTGAGAGTCCTGCAGAGTCCTGCAGAGCCCAGCCACGCCCGCTCACCACACCCACTAACCACACCTGCTCACCCCCTGATGTCTCAGTACCCACCGCTGTTTGGCAAACAGAGCGACGCGTCATGTGTTACGCTCTCTGCTGCTGAACTCTCGCTTCCTCCGCCTGACTTATTGAAAGGCTTCAAACCAAGAGGAGTTGAGAGTTGGCACACACCAGGAAACTTTTACGTTTGTCCCATCTGGTCAGGAGGCTGAACAGGGAGAACAAGCAGGAAACCAGCCGGCCCTGACTGCAAACACACACAAGTAGGACACGGATGTGCTGTAACTCTGCTGGGCCAGTCAGGGGCTGTGTGGAGGACAACTTGATTTGAGTTCTAGGAAGCATGTGACGTAAATAGAACTGTTTAACAAAAGCTTATCTTTCAACATTTTAAGACCTCTAACATGACCTCGCTGGATATTCTTGCAGTGCATCTGTATATCTCAATCCATTCATATATTAATAGATGGTTTAAAATATAAAATACTAAACTTTTGGGGGGTTTGCAGGGAACAGATTGGGACTGCCTCCCACTGCACAAACACAACCCAGACAGCAGGACTGAGAAGGGGAGAGGGAGACAGAGAAAGGGAACAGCGAGGAGTGTTTTTCGCAGACGGGTGTATATTTGGTGGTTTGGCGAGAGGGTGTGAAAACACAGACAGCAGGAGGAGAAGGAAGGCTTTGTCTGTGACCAGAGAGAAGGAAGGAGAGAGACAGGAGGAGAGGGAGGGAGGGGACAGGAGGAGGAGAGGGAGGGGACAGGAGGAGGAGAGGGGACAGGAGGAGGAGGGAGGGGACAGGAGGAGGAGAGGGAGGGGACAGGAGGAGGAGGAGAGGGAGGGGTCAGGAGGAGGAGAGGGGACAGGAGGAGGAGAGGGAGGGGACAGGAGGAGAGGGAGAGAGGGGACAGGAGGAGGAGAGAGAGGGAGGGAGGGGACAGGAGGAGGAGAGGGAGGGGACAGGAGGAGGAGAGGGAGGGGACAGGAGGAGAGGGAGGGAGGGGACAGGAGGAGAGGGAGGGAGGGGACAGGAGGAGGAGAGAGAGGGAGGGAGGGAGGGGACAGGAGGAGGAGAGAGAGGGAGGGAGGGAGGGGACAGGAGGAGGAGAGGGAGGGGACAGGAGGAGGAGGAGGGAGGGGACAGGAGGAGGAGAGGGAGGGGACAGGAGGAGGAGAGGGAGGGAGGGGGACAGGAGGAGGAGAGAGAGGGAGGGAGGGAGGGAGGGAGGAGAGGGAGGGGACAGGAGGAGGAGGAGAGGGAGGGAGGGGACAGGAGGAGGAGAGGGAGGGGACAGGAGGAGGAGAGGGAGGGAAGGGACAGGAGGAGGAGAGGGAGGGAGGGGACAGGGAGGGAGGGAGGGGACAGGAGGAGGAGAGGGAGGGAGGGGACAGGAGGAGGAGAGACCACAAGCGTCTCCTGGAGCTGGAAAGGGTGGCACAACGGATGGAGTAGGAGTGGAGCGTGAGGTAGTGGAACACAGAACACGATAGGACAGAGCGCGCACACACACACACACACACTAAACTCAGTTTCTCACGCGGGACTAGAGGGAGGAGTGTGTGATTCACTCCAGACACAAACAGGAACAGACCACCGACACAAACATCTGCCAGCGCTTAGCCACCTAACCTCCAGCCAAAACAGGCCTCAGTACCCCGCCCAGAGCTACCGCTTTAGAACCAGGCCTCAGTACCCCCGCCCAGAGCTACCGCTTTAGAACCAGAGTCCAGCCCCAACAAGAGAAGCACCCTGGGATAGTCTAACCTAACCCTCTCCTCTCCCTACATAACCCTTCCCTTCATTCTCCTCTTAAACAGCTCACATGACAGTACCTCAGGATGGTCATGTGCACAGCCTTCCCTTGCAGCACAACACACTTCATTACTGTGCAGGGGGACGATCTGCGTGCACACACACACACACACACACACACACACACACGGGCTGTCACGGTCACATCTTGTGCATGGACAGTTGCTGTCCTATCAAATATTTCAGGACTGTCAACATGAAACAGTAGACTCTCCCTAGTTTAGGCTGTTCATCCTATGCAACTACACACAGACCCACGTTCAGAGCTTGCCTGAACCGCATCACTACTTCACAGAATGCAGCTCCGCACACTGGACTACCCAGAACCTTTAACCAGAGGTACGTTCGAGAAGCAAAACATTTCCAAAAGGTTTGGGAAACAGTCTTAGATGTTAGATGATAGAAGACCTACAGATACTGATTACACCGATGACTAGCAGGTCAAAGTACCATGTCTGGGGACCAAACACAGCATCTGAAGTGAGTTCAAGAAGGATAATCACTGTGGATGCAGTATTAGTGAAAGTGAAATGAGTATTAAATCGTAGGAGACAGAAAGGTGCTTTAGGTGACAGAGGGTGGATGAAGAAGAGCCTGGAGAAAAGAAGAACAAGATCTCAGCGTTGAAAGACGACGAGGAATTCAGTGTCACAAAGAATCAGATAGCAGCTCATGCGGATTCTTAGTGGCAGATATGGATGCAGTCATATCAACACTGGAAGCAAATATCCGCCCTGTGGCATTGTTAGCGTAGCAATAATACCCTTCCCCTCAACTCCCATCGGTTAATTTAGTTAAACAAGCTTAGAAGAAACTAGGGTACTAGGTACTAGGATGTCAAGAAGGCATTTCTTTGAACCAAAATTGTGGATGATCAGTTTAGCGTTCGAAGGACCATGATCTGCTTCCCTTGTATGAACGCATCATCTGACTAGAATTCTTTTTTTTTTTTTTTTTTTGTGACAGTGTAAAATGGTTAGAAGTTAACCGTTCTACTCACTTGTAAGTCACCCCGTCACCTTTAGAGCAAAGCTCTTCTGCCGTTAGACCGTCGGCGTCAACACACTGTTGGTCAGATCTGCCGGTTCAAAATGCGTTTCCCGTTACATTACGCCGCCCGCATCCCACCCAACATCGCGAGTGGCTTTCAGAAAGATCCTGACCTTACTCAGAAAATCTACCTAACAACTCAATGACTAACTTCACTCGTAGTGTCGTTGACCAACTTACTTGTACGTGAGACCGTCTCCGATGGAGAATAACTGTTGAGCCGAAAGACCATCTTCTGGGACGTAGCCAGTTCCTCCGCTGATCAAGTAGTCTGCCATGCTGTCAGAGAACAAAATAATTAGCTGTTTGATGAATAACGTTCAGGTCTGACAACGCACTCTTTAAATAAACAAAACCAGAACTAGCCCAGCGTTAGGGACATAGACAATTCTAGCCTGTGTCACAATGTCTGCATCAGTGATTAAAATCATACATTCACGGTTGGCAACATGTACAGAAACGGTTAGCTGCTGGCACATGGATGCCCTGCCCCTGACATGACTACGCATCGGGAAGTGGGGGACCCAGGCACTAGCAGACATGTTTTCTAGACGGCACAGGGGTGTGTAAACAAAACTCGAGCATGAATAAAATATCCGCGTCTAAACAAACACATCTGAAACGGCCACACAGACGTTGATATTACTCACGTTCACTTTGACACGTTTTACCACAACATGGTTCGCATTACTGACATAGACTACATAGGTTAAACAACGACGCATCCACGGAAAGCACACAATCGATTGTAGCTAGACTAGCAACTAGACTGTCACACCCATGACATGAAAACAAAACATCCGACTGGCTACAAAACCCTGAAATTTCAGTCTAATCGTCATTCATTTTTGACAACTAGCCATGGTCACACAGGGCCGTTTGCATAGAGAGCTATACGAATCTGCCATGCAATAAACAATGAATTTACGATGGTAGCCATGGCTAATCTATAAACATCTGAAAGCAAATGACTCGGATGCTATAGCCTAACTAACGTTACTGTATCACCGCTCGCACACCATTAGCTTGTTAGCTTGTAGCTGATCAGACATGTTGGTAGGAAATTATGAACCAGACAATGCATACACTAACGTTACGTTAAAACAATACAGTGTCACCAGTATACGCCGTTAACTACACTTGTAAACGCAAAGTAATAAGAGAATAATCATCATATCCTGATAGCTAGTTTCATGCCACGCATGAGGTAAAACATACGTGTTCAATTCACAACCCATGTGTCAGCTAGCTAGCGATGCGTTATGCTCGTATTGTTTGCTATTTAGGTAGCATATGTCTCGAAAAATATAATACATTCATTACGTATACAATTCCAAACCTTCTCCTACTCTCTGGAAATGCACGTTGGTCGTTTTCAGTTTCTAGCTGATAAGAACTTCCCAGCTGTGTACTATGCTAGCTTACTCTTAGCTTACTGGCTCAGTCTAGTCGCCAAGAACGTGTTCAGAAAATTAGTGAAAACGCAAGACTAGTATCTTGCAAATTACAATCAAACCCAAACTGACCTTCCAATAAGATGTAGGCTTCAGTCGGAATTGAGATCACAAGTGATGCTGCTGAATAGCTAGTCCAAACTGATTGCCTAGCTGGCAAACTATCCTGGTTATGTATGCTGTGTCAGTCAGTCTAGTCATGTCATCTCCCCCCGGTCTCCTCTTTCCTGAAACAGCACGTGGGACCAAGGCGCGTGCTTAACCCTATGAGTTTGGTTAATCAATAAACTTCCCACTGTCATTGATAGTAATACATCTGATTGCATATTGTGTTTCAAAGGTTCAGTTGATCAATTATATTGGGATTTTGGTCTGAAATTGGACAGCACCACTATCTGATTTAAGCATCACATGACACGAACCTTTCAATTCCACCGGATGTGCTGCTACTGCCACTCAATTCAGACAACATTTTGCAACAGGCTAAATTCTCACTTTCGGTAGAAAACCCGCTAAACCTGTAAAAGGTTACTTTTTAATTTAGCGCACCCCAAAGTTCGAAGGTACAGTTAAAAAAAAGGAATTCCCCAGTGTATTTGACGTCAGTAACGTAGTCAGTGTTCTAAGCCACACTGAATAGATTAAAGCAGAAGTGTGTGTTGTATGAATTCATGGAAGACAATCATGATATTCTCCCTCACCTTAGATAAACATAGAAACATACTTCCTCTCTGGCCATCTCCCTATCCCCCCCCCCCACCCCCCTCTCTCTCCCCCCCCCCACCCTCTCTCTGTCTTTCTGTCCCCCCCCACCCCCCTCTCTGTAGCTGAGTTGCTGGTGCCTTCTAAGAGCTTTTAAAGCTTCCAGCTGGAACTGTATGTTGGTTATTTCCAAGCATGCTTACATAACAGCTATCATGGTACCACTTAAATGTCGTCACTTATTCCTAATGCAGCAGAAATGGATAGTCGGCTTATAGTCTGTTAACAAGAAAGGTAAAAAAAAAAAATGTTTTTGCGGTTGAGCTGTGGATTTGTTCTGTTCTTGGTTGTAAATCACAAAGGAGAGACGATGTGTTGACGAAGGAAACTCCTGTGTAGTGCATGAGCTACATGGAATCTATTCCTGCTGCTGTGAGTGTTCCCTAGTACTCCCGGGGTGACAGAGTGTGTGTGTGTGTGTGTGTGTGTGGTGTGTGTGTGTGTGTGTGTGTGTGTGTGTGTGTGTGTGTGTGTGTGTGTGTGTGTGTTAGTGTCAGGTTAAATGTGGGTCATTGCAAATATGGGTCACAGATTCCACCTCAGTGTTCTGTGGCTATTTTGAGCACCTAATTCATACCGAACCAGAACCCTCCTCTACAGACACTCTCTGTCTGATCTAGCATTACACAAGAGGGCGTCATATCATTCTCAAAATAGCTGCATGATTTAAGAGAGAAGCTGTTTTATGCTGTTTAACCCTGCTCCTGGAGAGATACCCTCCTGTAGGTTTACCCTACAACCTCAGCTGCAACAAATATGATTCATCTTGTCAAACAGGTAATTGTTTAAAATCAGGCGTCCTGGATTAGGGTTGTGATGAAAACCTTCAGGGTGTGTCAGCTCTCCAGGAACAGGCTAGGGCAGCCCTGATCCACAGCTGAACCACACCTGAGCCTTTGAGATTCATCTTCCTCTCACTAAGTGGGGCCTCTTTAAGCATGTTTACAAGTCAAATATATTTGTCAGTTGGTTATGGTATGACGACAAGGAGAGATTTACCTTCAAGGGTGAGTCACAGTGTGTGTAAACACAGCGGGGAAGGTGGAAGCGGATCCTTCCAGTTTTATTTACATGTTGGTGGTTGTGAAGACAGAGCCATGAGAATCACACAATGTTGCAGCGAGAGACTCAGACCTGAATACATGCTTCTTGTATCCTCAAAACACTGACATGCTGTCAGGAAACTGCCAAGTACTTGGCTATTAGAAGTCCTAGTACTTAGCAGTATGTGCTTTAAATAGCACCTGGCAGCAACAGTCATTCAACTTAAGCAACAATTCACCTACATTTGGCAGTAGCGTGCATTAGTAAATAACCTCTACTTAGATTACCCCTGTGCTTCACTCTCCATGCCTTCATATTTCACTTTTACTAGGCCTCTGTCTCACGATTGATAATAGGACAAATATTGAAATATATACAGTACTGTGTTTAAGTCTTACACACACAAGATTTTTTACATGAACATTGTCTTAAATATAATTTGTTATCTTCTATATTTGTACGGCAGTGTAGAAGTGCAATGTCGAGATTTTTTTGGGGGGTCTTTTCATTGAATAATTTCTCAAATCATTTTTGCTTTACTTTTTAAATGAACAGTTTTTGTTTGTGCCTAAGACTTCTCCACAGTTATATTACATATCTCAGTTCCTCTCGATGCCTTGGTGGCTCTGCGCCCCCGGGGCCAGACTCACCTCTCAGGCCCCAGGCCAGCCTGGATGCGCGTGGCGCTGTAGCGCTGGGCGGCCGTCTCGTGGCCCTGTCCGTGGCCCTGTCCGTGGCCCTGCCCGTGGCCCTGTCCGTGGGCCCTGTCCGTGGCCCTGTCCGTGGGGGCTCAGCCGGAGACGCTGGTCCCCTCCCCAGGGAGACGTGCCGGCGGGGTGGGGGCTCCTCGTTCCCCATGGTCCTCTGGGAGTCCAGCTGGCGGCCGCCCCTGTCCTCCCCGAAGTGCTCGTGTCCATAACCCTCCATCTCGGGACCGGGTATTGGGCTCAGCTTGGGTAACAACTCCCCGCACGGTCGCTCTCGGCCACCTGCCGGTCCTCCCCTGCAGTCGAGGCTGACTCTGTACTCTCCTGGACTAAACGCTTGTTCCTCTGGAGTAGGGCACAGCCTGTATCAGTGTTGGTACACGGAGAACCAAATAGTCAAATGAGCCGAGAGGCAAAACCCCGCCTGCGGCAGACAAACACAACAAGGATCTTTCTCTCCTGTCAGCACTTTCTTATCTGGGGTCCCACAGGTTCATCTTCAGAGCTGAGTGTGGTCCAGAGTGTTTCCCCAGTGAGCAGCAGAGAGGAGGGAGAGCAGAGAGGAGGGAGAGCAGAGAGGAGGGAGAGCAGAGAGGAGGGAGAGCAGAGAGGAGGGAGAGCAGAGAGGAGGGAGAGCAGAGAGGAGGGAGAGCAGAGAGGAGGGAGAGCAGAGAGGAGGGAGAGCAGAGACTCCCCGCGTCCCTCCCCAGGGAGCACCTGCTGCCCACAAACCACAAGAGCTGCTTGAGGCGTGTCACAAGAGGGCGTCGCCTTAGCGATGGTCCTGACAAGAGGGCGTCGCCTTAGCGATGCTCCCGGTCGCTGTGGAGATGATGCCAGCAGGAGAGAGACGCTTGTCGCGGCGGAGAGACGCTTGTTTCGCCTCTCAAGAGAACCAGTTGTAACTGGCCCAGAGGGAGTTCATGGTGCTGACGGGAGGATGCATGGGAGGAGTAAAGAGGTCTAGATGAAAGGAGAGGGACAGATAATGGGTCAGACACGAGCCAGAGGCTGGTGGAGATGATGAATAGGATGTGTGGAGAGATGGAGTTTTGTCTAGTTGAGTGCTCTATGAATGTCTCTCTCTCTCACTCGTTCCCTCTCTCTCTCTCTTTCTCTCTCTCTCCACTCTCAGTATCCATCGTTGCACGGCTTAACCCTGAAGGCTTAGAGGATTAGATGGAGTGGGATGACCATGGAGGCACAGGACATTTAAACACATCACAAACAGCCTATCACTGTCACTAGTTAAGTGTGTGTGTGTGTGTGTAGGTATGTGTGTCTGTGTGTGTGTGTGTGTGTGTGTGTGTGCAGGAGAGGGGGGTTCAAGGCTGTAGGATAAGACAAACCAAAGTAAAGTTAGTGTCTCACAGGCGCCTGGAGACAGCAGGCCATTCCCCTTAAGAGGAATGTTTGTGTAACCGAGAGGCCAAGGAAGAACACACAGGACCTACCCCCTGGCACACTGACAGAGGCTGTTATATTGGTTTCTCCTGCAACCCTTCTTGAACAAGCCTCGGATCGATGTTCCCACACTGACCAGATATTAGTAGTAAGCCATTTTGAGGCCCTCTCCTATAACACCTATATCTCTGACGGTGTTCTATGTGCAAACATACCAACACAGTCCCAGGTCAAGGTTGACTCCCCTGACTGCAGCGAGCTTACAAGCGTTTCATCATGTAAGGTTGTCAGTTCAAGTCCCACATTGGCAACACATACTGAGAATACATGTCGACTGGGTTTGGCATTCAGTCCTGCATCCTTGAAGGGTGGAAATAGACTCACTTGTGTGCAAAGTGTGTGTGTGTGTGTGTGTGTGTGAATGAGTGTGTGTGTGCAGGGAGTTTCCCCCCCTTGAGAAGGATCACCTGCAGATGATGTTTGTGACAGAGTTGCAGACGTTAGGATGGAAAATCCTCTTATGCAGTCAATGGAGGTCATGGAAACGCCCCCCACTCCCCTCCTCTTCTCTCCCCCCTCCTCCCCTCTTAGCCCTCTCCCCCCTCCTCCCCTCTCCCCCTCCTCCCCTCTCCCCCCTCCTCCCCTCTTAGCCCTCTCCCCCCTCCTCTCCTCCCCTCTCCTCCACCCTCCTCCCCTCTAGCCTCTCCCCCCTCCTCCCCTCTCCTCCCCTCTCCCCCCTCCTCCCCTCTCCCCCCCTCTCCTCCCCACTCTCCCCTCTCCTCCCCTCTCCTCCCCACTCTCCCCCCTCCTCCCCTCTCCTCCCCACTCTCCCCCCTCCTCCCCCTCCCCCCTCCTCCCCTCTCCTCCCCTCTCAGCCCCTGAGAGCTGTCTTGACTCGGTAGCCGTATCCAACATGGAGGACAAATCGTAATTTGAGGATTTCAAACGTGACATGAGTGTGACTTTAATTTAGAGGAAATCGGAGTAGGAAAGTCACATGGTGAAAAGTTGGAATTACAAAGAGTTCAAGTGGAAGCAGTCCTTGGCATTAAAATTAATGAAACACACACACACAACATGGAGCATCCTGTTGAAACCTTTCACTTCTATACCACTGTGACACACACACACACACACACACACTGTGACTTGAGGTCAGTGTGTGTGTGTGTGTGTGTGTCTTCCCTCCACTCACTTGATTACCATGACGATAATGTTTCTCATGTGCAGAGACACACGAGACTCCTACCAGGATGTCCTCCTTACAGTCACAGCCTTGTGTGTGTGTGTATGTGTGTGTGTGTGTATGTGTGTGTGAGTGTGTGTGTATGTGTGTGAGTGTGTGAGTGTGTGTGAGTGTGTGTGTACTATTGTATATGTGCTGTAAGGGCCAGAAGTCCCTAGTGAGTCCCTACAACACCGACCGCTGATCCCAGGGGTCACAGCAACAGTTTGAAAACCACCACATTACTATGCTGCGTTTCAACTCATGTTCCCTGTTGATTCCTAGTGACAGCATGGCTCCATGATGTTATCGGAAGGTTATCGCCACCTAGTGGACGCAAGTTGTTACTGACAAAACCTCACTGTGGTTTCCCTTTTTTTCCTCTGAGATAATATGAACAAGCGCGGTGACAACATCAACGAGAACAGCTTCATTGTTTGTCTTCAGGGAGAAAGTACCACAGTCTACCAAATGACGTTGTGTCCTTGGGCAAGGCACTTCACCCTACTTGCCTCGGGGGGAATGTCCCTGTACTTACTGTAAGTCGCTCTGGATAAGAGCGTCTGCTAAATGACTAAACACTAATGTGTCCACACTGCTCTCTTTAATGTGATTTCTGATCAACCTTTTTTCATACACAATACACCTTTTTTATACTTAGGTACCATAGGTACATCCCTGGATTGTGAGGTCATGCGTTCAGTGTTTTCTCTTTGTTCCAACCAGAGAATTTGCGCCCGACATCTCGTCAAGGTGGTTATGACTAATGATGTGAGTTTCCCAAGATATGCAATAATCTCTTCTTCACTTTCCTCAGGCCGTCTGATGGCAGGTCCTTGTAGTGGAAGTGACACAGAGATGATAAGCACTCACCCAACAGCTGCTGGTTCACTAGTTCTCCTTTCAAGGATCCGCCAGTGAATCATAATGTGAAGAACGAGAGCATGTAAAGGCAGGTTTGATCAGGGTGAGAGAGAGAGAGAGAGACAGAGAGAGAGAGACAGAGAGAGAGACAGAGAGAGAGAGAGAGAGAGAGAGAGAGAGAGAGAGAGAGAGAGAGAGACAGAGAGAAGAGAGAGAGAGAGAGAGAGAGAGAAGAGAGAGATTCATGAGCAGTCTGAGTAATGAGTAGCTCTTCCTCCTTTCTCTCTCCATAAAGTTAACCCTCTGGCCTAAAGGATTTTTCATAAAGGGAAATGTGCCTTTCAAAGACCTGTCATGCTGAGGAACCCCACCTCTTTGTGGTGAGGAGAGACGGGCCAAGTCTTACTCTCAAAGGTCTGAGAAGCAGAAAGAAACACCATGGAAGCATCACAGGAGATCTGGCCTAGTTCAAACCCTTCATGTGTTTTCAGTTTATCACTCATCTGAATGGAAAGAGGCCAAAACCATTGAGAAGAACGTCCGTGCCTAAACAATCCAACATGCTGCTTTCCAAATCTCTCTCAGGCCAGATGTTTCACTTCATGTCAGTAAAACGTAGGAATACGATGACATGACACTGATCTCACTTGATAACTCTGACCTCTACTTGACTCATGAGGAAGCACCATTGTCAGGAACATCAGGTCTTAACTGGAATGACACCACCAGGGTAGGGCGTCGTATAGTCACTGCTGTGGTAATAACCAATAGGAGGTGTATCATTTGTATTCCTGTCTGAAATGAGATCGTAACCATTTATCAAACAAAGATCTTCTGAAAAGAAAATGTTTTAACACAACTGTGTGAGGTGAAATCTAGGTTCCATTTGAATGTTAAATGTCACTTATGGAGCCTAAACAAGCCTCAAATGTTTTAGCTTGGTTGAGGAGTTAAGATGTTATCTTGATACAAGCTATGAAATACCCTTTTTAAACTGATTATAAATTGTGTATCCATTATGTGCTTTTGATATGCAAAACAATGAAAAACAGACAGAAAATTATGATTGAAACCCTGCTACACGGCTGCACTAGACTGGGTATAGTTACGGAAATTCCCACGATTCGAAGTCACAAGCTGCGTCGTCATTGAAAGTCGCTGTATCACTGTTGTCCAGTATGAATAAAGTCTCCCACGAGGAAGGATTAACAGACTTGTCTGAACAACTAACTACAAAGTAACAACCACAAGTCTGAAAGCGTTCAACTTGTTCAAACGTTGATAGGCTATATCCCAATCCTTAAGACAAAATCGAAAGAAAGGAATTCGTAATAATCGGTTGGCCATTAAATGTGGCTGAACTCCTGACTGAGCAATACTGTAAGTATTATTATTTTATTTTTTGCGTTGACTACTACTGTGTTCTTTTTAAGCGGCTCTTAAAGTGAAACAACGACAGTTAATTAAAGAATGGTTTTGTTTTTGCAGGTGGCACAGGGTTGTAAAGTGAACATGAGTGAAATCCTGAGGACTGTCTGCGCCGCGTTCACCGCCATCGTTGTGTTCATTCGAGCGGTGGACTCGTTTGGGGGTCTCATGTATGTCCAAGATCACCATGGTTACATCTACGAGGACTGTCCGACTGACGGGAAGTTATCCTCAAGTTAAGCCTCCCCATGTCAATGTGACAACCGCAGCAGAGTGGCGACAGGGTTGTAAAGCGAAAACACGACGAGTGAAATCCTGAGGACTGTCTGCGCCGCGTTGACCGCCGTTGTGTTCATTCGAGCGGTGGACTCGTTTGGGGGTCTCATGTATGTCCAAGATCACCATGGTTACATCTACGAGGACTGTCCGACTGACGGGAAGTTATCCTCAAGTTAAGCCTCCTCATGTCAATGTGACAACCGCAGAAGAGTGGCGAGAGGACCCACTATGCTGCCATGAACTATCATAACTATCTTGTGTTGAGCTCGAATATTTGTTGTTGACCTTGTGTTCTTAGATTAGGTTTTTTTCGCCATAGGCTACGTCTGTTTTGGACCATTCATTAGGCTAATGAATCAATGTTTTGTAGCCCTAGGCTACATTGAGAGGCAATTGGGATCGCAGGCTATTCTACCACTGTTTCATAAATGTCGTATGATAAACAATTTGTTTCTGCAATGTTTCCTTATTTAGAAAGAAGGCTGTTTAGCCTACTTGATAGCCTACTTGCATAGGCTAGTTCAAATATTTTGGCGGCGGCCCAACATACCCGTTCACTTAATTAGCGCTTATCACACAAGTTTAACAACACCACGGGAGCCAAACAGTTTATCTTTCACAGCTAAATGTATTTAAGCGATCAAAGAAGACCGTGTCCATCAGCGCCACAGTAAGCACACATTGTAAAGAGAGGTAGCCTATACCTCTTACAGGTTATAACCTGTATTACTACCACGGCCAGACCAGGTCTACAACTTCCGGTGAAGTTAGAAACTTGACTTTTAATAATCAGAACAGGTAATGTTAACCCTTAGCTATTACTCTCTTGACCCTAGGCCTACTCTCAGATTGTGCAACTTCTCACTTTTTTTCATCAACCGATAGGTCGCCCTCACCGAGTTCTCATTTCCAGATTTTTGTTAGAAACTGAGAAAGACATGTTACATTACACTATCCATAGGTAACAAATATAACAGAGCAATTATTTATGTGAGTTAACGTTATCGACTAGCAAGCAAGCTGACATTATAATGTAGCAAACAATAACGTTAGGCTATTGCTCAAATCCTTGATAGCTAGCTCTAGAGCTAGAGCTAGCTACATTTAGGCTGTGTGAGTTAGATAAACCTTAGGCCTATACCTTTGTAATTGTCCATGTAGCTCGAAACGTAATTTGAACCCCTTCTCCCTCTTGCTTGAAGGGCAGCAACATAGACTCCTGTGTACATCGTTGATTGTCATTTTGGGAAGGCCATCCGAACTCCTCTACAAAACGGCATTGTGTTTGAAAACAAGTAGGCCTACCTGCTCTACCGGAAGTTGTTGACATGGCCTATGCAATATGCAGAAGGTCTTAGAACATGATATTAACATGCATATTCATATTTACATGCATTTTTATATTAAATCATACACCTGAACAGTTTATACTATATTTAAGTGAAGAACTAGGAGTTTCTAATAATGTAAATATATGTATTATTATTCAAGGCAAATCATCCTTTAACAAGAAAAGTTCACGCAGCAATCCTTTTACACAAATCTTCTCTGTCCGCCATACTTCATCAGACAACTTAATTTCTTTATTTTCTAACACTTTTATTACAAGACAGAGGAAAACTTTAGAGCATATTAAGTATACATAAATGTGGGCAATGTAGAACAGCTGACAGATTGGAAATTCGTTTCGGTCATGATGAATAAAAAGGCAAAATGTAGCTAATTGAAAAATTAATAAGAATGTTAATAATCATTTACCAACAGTAGGCTTATATAAATATTTGGATATTTATTACTTTTTCATAGGCTACTTTTGGGTTGGGAATCGCTGCAGTAATAACCTACCACTGTGACTGATAGTGTTACTAAACATCAGAAGTTAATATCCTTTCCCTTTGTTTCAATAAATGTATGAAACTTCTGTCCGATTGCAATTATTTCCTTTTGTATTGGTAGGCTACCAGGCCCGCTCTATGCCTACCTAACTATGGACTATATTGCTGACGTTCAAGTGCATGTCTGAATTATATGTAAATGAACGACGATCTCCTACCAGTGGCGATTTTAGACCCTTTTTATCCCTAAATTTCATTTCAACCCCCCTAAAAATAATATTAATAAAATATTATTGTTTATTAACATTTGATGCTAGTATAGTTCATGAAGAAAGGGACATCCTTAGTTTTTTCATTCATTCAATATTTTGCATAATAATACATAAATGTATTCATTGTTATCCAGCGAAATTAGGAATTTATTTTAGCAAGGGGGTTTAGCACTTTTGCAAGGCACTGTATTCATGTCACATTCTCATTGGGGGCTGAGCACCCCTAAAGGTCTGACCAGCGACCTCATCAGTCGATATGGCCTTGTCCCTTTATCGTCATGATAAATGAATAATCGGTTCATCTACTTCACCAGACCAAATGATGGCAGTCTACTAAAGGCTATGGTAACACTGGGATGCTCATTCATACAGCTCAAACAAAAACATGCAATCGTTAAACACAACTTTTACAACAACTGATTTATCATTTTAACGGACCGGTAATCAGACGCAAGTGGATGGCTGACCCACTAACACTTACATTATTTGAGCGTCACATGGACATTGACAGTTGGATGAGCACATGTCAATTCCGGTATGTTAATGAACTGGTCAAACCGACATCCCGCCCCCTTGTCTATCAAGTGCGACACTTGTCACTTTGCGCGAGGAGCAACGCTGTGTCCTCACTCATTCACTCTATCATCTTTGTCCGTTTTTCCTGGATTTGAGAGACCCCACCGTTTCATCTCACCTAGCGTATCCAACATGACCGGGAGACTTTTGGTCCTTGTGGGGGCATCCGTCCTTTTCCTGGCAGCGGGGGGTCAGGGTACCGAACAACGGAACCGGAGAACGGTGACTTTCCATCGGGCTCAGCAAGATGTCAAGGCGCGCCAAGTCTACTCACGACCAAAAAGGGATACTTTTAAAAGTCCAACTTTTACATCTTGCAAACATCCTCTGACCCTCTCAGAGCATCAACTGTTGGATAAAACTACACACGAGGTGAGCTTTGTGTATTTGTTATTAGTTAAAGAATATTTTGTGAGCAATTTATGGAAGCTACACCACCATCTTATCCAACCACAGCTATAATGCTATATACACACGTTATAACTTATAATTGTTCAACTTATGTTTTGAGACACTGAATTCAAAAGCACCTGTTTGCTTATGAAGGGCTCTCTCTCTCTCTCTCTCTCTCTCTCTCTCTCTCTCTCTCTCTCTCTCTCTCTCTCTCTCTCGCTAGACTCCGTTTCATGGGGATGATGGTTCTAGCTTTACACTCACATGGGTGGGTGATGGAACAGGAGTAAGTATGATTCACAGAATCCTCCTCCTCATCACATGTGATCAAACTTTCTGGCTCCATTGTTTAGACACAATACCAAGATGCATCTGCCTTTTGTCAACCCAACATTAACCAAATACTTCAGTGCAGAATACCAAAACAGGATCTTTCTGACTTCCTGCTTTTTTTTTTTTTTTCACAAGTCTTCACACTTCTCACTAGTCTGCCTTTCTGTTAACATGCCAAGCGCATTACTAAGAACACAAACTGACCTCTACTATCGATGACAACATTCTGCTTTAATACTTTTTCAACCTCCGTTCCAACTGCTTTCCCTATGGACTCACTCACTCTTGTCAGATTCCCTGTGATGTTTGAGACTGTGTATCTGGACATTATTTCCTACGCATGGGTAATAATGGGGCTGAGATGAAGACCTGCTGTGTTTCCCAGGTGATCCTGGTGTTGTCCACTATAAGTTCTCCTTTAGGCACCATCTATGAAGGAGGCTCCTCACGGCTCTACCGGAGGTGAGAGCCTGGCACTGCTGTGTAGACTGACACTACCACTATGTAGACTGACACTACCACTATGTAGACTGACACTACCACTATGTAGACTGACACTACCACTATGTAGACCCACATTACCACTATGTAGACTGACATTACCACTATGTAGACTGACACTACCACTATGTAGACTGACACTACCACTATGTAGACTGACACTACCACTATGTAGACCCACATTACCACTATGTAGACTGACATTACCACTATGTAGACTGACACTACCACTATGTAGACTGACACTACCACTATGTAGACTGACACTACCACTATGTAGACCCACATTACCACTATGTAGACTGACATTACCACTATGTAGACTGACACTACCACTATGTAGACCCACATTACCACTATGTAGACTGACATTACCACTATGTAGACTGACACTACCACTATGTAGACTGACACCACTATGTAGACTGACACTACCACTATGTAGACTGACACTACCACTATGTAGACTGACACCACTATGTAGACTGACACTACCACTATGTAGACTGACACTACCACTATGTAGACTAACACCACTATGTAGACTGACACTACCACTATGTAGACTGACACTACCACTATGTAGACCCACATTACCACTATGTAGACTGACACTACCACTATGTAGACCCACATTACCACTATGTAGACTAACATTACCACTATGTAGACTGACACTACCACTATGTAGACTGACACGACCACTATGTAGACTGACACTACCACTATGTAGACTGACACCACTATGTAGACTGACACTACCACTATGTAGACTGACATTACCACTATGTAGACTGACACTACCACTATGTAGACTGACATTACCACTATGTAGACTGACACTACCACTATGTAGACTGACACTGGAGTGTTGTCGGCCCCCTTAGTGCGGATTATGGCAAGACCTTCCATGACATCACTCATCTGATCAACAACACTTTCATCCGGACGGAGTTTGGCATCAGTGCGGGTCCTGGGAACTCTAAACAGGTGAGCTGGAAACTTCAGATGAGCGGTACTGCAGTCTGAATGCATCTCTGCTCACGTTGGCCTGTCTTGTGCTGTGGTTTGGGGTTGCAAGCTGAAGTGACTGTGTAGACACAGTCTTTGTCCTGACCAATGAACTTCAGCCATCACAGTTCTGTTTTTTACACATGCACACACACACAACTGTGGTCTACTCAGAAACACATAGAAAAGTGTGGGTTTAAGAGGATTCATCTAGAAACTAAAGCGTCACAGTCTTAACTTCTGTTTTCACATGAACTACCCAAAAAATAACAAGCGTGACACTTTAGTGGACCGACCGACAGAGCAAGCGATAGCACTGCTGGTCGCAGCAGAAAAGGATGTTTTTTCCCCATGATTGATTTGTCATTTCAAACAGACACACTGAAGCTGTCAGCGCTGATGTTGATTTACAGGTGATTCTGACAGCAGACCGATCTGCGCTGGACAGTCCTGGAGGAGTGATCTTCACCTCCACGGACGCTGGCCTGTCCTTCAAGGCTGTCCAGCTGCCTTTCCACCCCGACAAGCCGATCACCTTCCACTTCCAGAATCCAGAATACCTGGTGGCTATCAGCATTGATGTGAGGATAAGGCTTTTGTTTAGGCCTGTGACTTTGACTCTTTCTTTCTCTCTTCTCTCTCTTTCTCTCTCTCTCCCTCTCTCTCTCCCCATCACGCATACACAAACACATTTATTGTGCTTCATCACAACCCTTAACCAGCTCCCTGTGCTGTTTCGGTCCCTTGCAGGGTGGCCTTTGGCTTTCTCAGCACTTTGGGGCAGCTTGGACTAAACTTCACGACGGAGTGCAGTCTTTGATGTGGTGAGACATCCATCACACCCACCCAACATTGCATCTTACGATAAACGGCCATTTTCAAGGTGTTCATTTTACACCACGAGTGTTTTTCTAGGTCCATCTCATGAGTGGTTAAAAGGATAAAACTGTTTAATGAACAATGAAGAATGACAGCAAAGTCTGACCTGTTTCTGTTGTAGGCGTGATTCTTATTATCAGGAATGAGTAAGCGTTACATTGACAACAGAAGACCGTTCTTCAACTTCCATTCTGAGTCAGCCAAGATCTAAGGTGTCAACTGTAGGCTCAGTGTCTCCGTGGTTAATGAGGGCGTCTCTGTCTGTCTGTCTGTCTGTCTGTCCATGTAGGGGCGCAGGGACCACTCTGTTCTTCAGCTTCAGTCCCAAAGGAACAGGTAAAAAGAGCCTGACAACATCTCAAACCGATAACTTGAGTTGCTTAGCAAATACCAGTAGGGCATTCATGGAGCGGCGCTAATCGCTAACGAACGTAACTAGCCTAGCTAGCTAGCTGCACGTCGTACGGCGCTGGTTGAACTTTTATGTTGTTTAAGCGGCACATTGCATGAAAGGTTGGCTCGGCTGTGTTATCTATGTTAATGTGGTTAGTTGTATCTTTACAGATTAAGTCTTAAATGAGTTTCTGCCTGCAACGTCATGTTGGTTTTAGATATAGTTAAATTGTACGGGAAGCTGACAAGTTATCTAAAGCGCTGTGTTGTGTTGTCAGTGGAGGCGGATCGGAGAGGAGAGCTGTTCCTGATGAGAACAGAAGACATGGGGAAGACTTTCACAACCATCGCTCACAACATCTTTTCCTTCGGCTATGTAGGAGGCTTCCTCTTTACTTCAGTTATTGAGACACTGGTGAGAGACACACACACACACACACACACATCTTCAGTTTAAAGAAGTCACGCTACTGTAACTCTCTACTTTTCCAGAACTCTCCCCGTGTCATCTATGTGTCGTCCGACCAGGGAGAGCGCTTCAACCGAGCGCAGCTGCCCTCCGCTTCCACTGAGCAGGTGAGCACCGCCGCGCTGCCCATCTAATCTGCTCATGAGCAGAAACACCATTCTTAGGGCCCTCCACCATGTCGGCAACATCTGTAATATCTCAGAGGGGCATTTTGTTGCACAGCCAGCAGTGAACAAACCCCAACAAACACCAATCAACACACGAACAAGTCACACACAGAAAACATATGGCTAATAGGTGCAGGTCCAGTATCTTGGCAGATTACATCTGTGACCAGATGATAGCAGCCTCAACGTCCTGAACAAGGGGGTCCCTTCACCCCTGACTTCCTGTTTTCATGTTCTTCACTTCCTGTCTCCTCTTTTCCCCCTTCAGGACAGGGGTCCGACCTGGTCCAGTTCCCCTCCTCTAATCTAGCTTCTCATCTTCACTGCGTTTTATAGTTTAACTTCCCTTGTAGACTCTTCTATCATCCCTGGGTCAGTTGAACATGTTGACTAACAGCTGTAAGCTTGCATGCCTGTTTGAAGAGGAACAGGAAGTAGAGGTGAACCTCTGTGAAATAGAGGTTTGACACATTTCAAGAGAAGATCGTTGGGCCTTGCCAACACACACACTAACCTTCACTTGGTCCTTTGTCACATCTGCCGACAGAGCAGAAACACACTGACGATGAGTAGACAAACTGAAGCATGAAATGTAACACACACACATACACAGGCAGCGAGAGATCTGAAACTGGCTGACTCATGTCTTAATGCTTCATTTTCTTACCTGTGTGTATTTGTGTGTGTTGTGTGTGTGTTTGCAGTTCTACTCTGTACTGGATGGGGATGAGGACATGATATTTATGCATGTGGACAATCCTGGAGGTAAGGCCTTAACCATCTCTCTGTCTCTCTCACACACATCCCAGCACTACTACAAAGCAAGTCTGTGATTATGAATGTCCAGAATGTGGATCAGTCCACCCCCCTGTGACAGCAGGGGGTCAGCTGCAGTGGTACAGTCTGGGTGAGCTAACAGGTTGTGTTCATATCCAGGCTGCTGACATCATCAGCATCACTCCACCATAGTGTGTTTCAACTTGTGTGTGTACATATATGTGTGTGCATATTATGTTTTAATGTAAGCATCTGTGTGTGTTTATTTCTGGGGCTTTTCATGTCTGGGCCAGTGCCTTTAGGATAGCGCTGTGCTATTGTGTTGTGGCATTAAGATGGATGGGGCAGATAAGGCTTTATCTAGAGGTGGAATAGGCGTTGTGGTTCCACTAGAATAGCTGACAAAGACCGTGGGCATCAGGGCATAACACAGAAACACACACGTATGAACGTTCGGAAAACGCAAGATGTTCTCTTTGAAACGCACACGCCCAACAGACGCCCTCATGTTTCTCCTGTTTCAAAGGAGGATGAAATGAGAGAGGACTGCAGGCGTGGGAGATGGGAGATAGCCCGGATGAGAACCTCATCAGGGGTGTTTAGGGAGCCTGGTCATTGTGTTTAGGAGTCAGCAGCCTTGTAGCCAGAGTCTCACCTAGCTAGCATTGGGCGTCACCATGCCTTCCCATGTAGGTGTGTTTCAATCAGGTGTTCTGGCTTTCATCCCACTCCAGTGACGTACCTGTGAGTGTGTGTCATCCTGTGTGTGTGTGCATGTGTGTCTGCCTGTGTGTGTGTCATCCTGTGTGTGTGTGGTGCCTGTGTGTGGTGCCTGTGTGTGTGTCTGCCTGTGTGTGTGTGTCTGTCTGTGTGTGTGTCTGCCTGTGTGTGTCTGCCTGTGTGTGTGTCTGCGCCTGTGTGTGTCTGCCTGTGTGTGTGTCTGCCTGTGTGTGTGTGTGTCTGCCTGTGTGTGTGTGTGTGCGCTTGTGAGAGAAACCGTGTAATGTTGTCCTTTCTCTGCTTTCACAGACACCTACTTTGGGACGATGTACACGTCAGATGACAGTGGAGTGCTCTACTCCAAGTCTCTGGAGCGCCACCTGTTTGGAGGGAACCGGAAGAGCGACTTCACCAACATCACCTCTCTAAGAGGAGCCTACCTCACTAACGTGCTGGAGGAAGGTAAGGATCACCCCTCCGGCCCTCTACCCCTCCGGCCCTCTACCCCTCCGGCCCTCTAGCCCTCCGACCTTCTACCCCTCCGGCCCTCTACCCCTCCGGCCCTCTACCCTCCGGCCCTCCGGCCCTCTACCCTCCGGCCCTCTACCCCTCCGGCCCTCTACCCCTCCGGCCCTCTACCCCTCCGGCCCTCTACCCCTCCGGCCCTCTAGCCCCTCCGGCCTCTACCCCTCCGGCCCTCTACCCCTCCGGCCCTCTACCCCTCCGGCCCTCTACCCCTCCGACCTTCTACCCCTCCAACCTTCTACCCCTCCTTCCGTTCTTTAATGTGCTTGTCTTCTTTGCGTTCTCTTCTCCTGTCAGACAGACGCATCAGGTCGGTCGTCACCTTCGACAGAGGAGGGGAGTGGAGGCTCATCCACAAGCCCCAGAATGTGGACTGTGTGGAGAATACCAGAAATGTAAGAACAATGATTAACAGTCAAGCAAGCACAAGCCATCTCCTTGGTGTGGAGAATAATGTGTGTCTCTGTGTGTTCGGGTGTGCATCCCTGTGTGTGTGTGTGTGTGTGTTTCAGTGTTATCTACACATCCATGGAGAGCACAGCCGTGTTAACGGGATCACTGCCATGTTGCCTCTCTCCGACCCCTTGGCTGTCGGCCTCGTCATCGCCCACGGTAACCCAGCGTCACATGACCACACCAGGAAGTAGAGTCATAGGAGAGCTGGAGGGGGCATGTTGTTCCAGTCCATTTCAGAAATATGCAGCCTTCCTTCCCTCACCCTAACTTTACCCCCCCCCCCCCCCTTCCAGGAAGTGTGGGTGATTCTCTGTCGTCGTCCCGGCCTGACGTGTTCATGTCCCAGGACGGGGGGTACACCTGGAGGGGTGTCCTCAGGGGCCCCCACCACTACAGCATCCTGGACTCTGGGGGGCTCGTGGTAGGCTGTGGAAGCCCATAGCGGCGTCCAGGTCAACACTATCAAGTACTGAACACACATGCCTGAGCACACGGACACACACACAAACACCATGACTACCTACATGGAGTTTGTAACTATATTTGCTGGAAATTATAGTGTATTTATTATTTTATTTAATCTAAAGTGATGTTTTTTTGGTTGTTAAACTCTCCCTTCTCAGTCTCTCTCTCTTGCTGCCCCTCATTCTGTCAGAATCTGTTAGTCGCAAGGGACAATTCTTCACTTCCCACGCATATACAACTTCCCTCAAACTGAGGGCAGCCCTATTTATAATGGAGAAACGATAACTGAAAACATCTGTGTGTGAGAGGTGGAATGTCTGTTTGTCTATACGTGTGTGAGTGCATTGCAACATGTATTATATCGCGGTACATTCTTCAGGTTCTCTACGGACGAGGGCCAGTGTTGGCGGGTGTATAACTTCACCGATCAGCCCATCTTTTTCTCCGGCTTGACATCCGAGCCAGGCTCCAAGACCATGAACATCAGCGTGTGGGGCTACCGTCCTGAAGACGACGAGCAGCCCATGTGGGTGGCTGTGACCATCGACTTCCAGAGCCTCCTCAACAGGGAGTGTGAGTGGGGCACTAATACGGCTTTCATATAAGCAGTGCTAATAGCTGTAGCTAGCTGCACATAGCCCCCAACCTCGCCAGAGTGTAAACATTAACGCTACACTTAATGCTAGCGCTAGTTTTTATAAGTCACTCTTGAACTTTTAGGATTTTGTGAATTCAAAATAGCCTACTAGTAAATGTTTTTCCTAATAAGAAACCCGTTTCAGATCTTCACTGCGTTAGCGACAAGCTACATTTGACTCTCCAATGGTCGCTTGTTTCCTAGGTGAGGACCAGGACTACGAGGAGTGGTTGGCCCACTCGACGGAGGGGGGAGACCCGGCCACAGATGGCTGTGTCCTGGGCTATAAGGAGACATTTAGGAGGCTGAAAAAGCTGTCAGTGTGCAGGAATGGTCGGGACTACAGGGTTAGCAGGCAACAGAACCCTTGTCCCTGTACCAGAGAGGATTACCTATGGTAAAACGTCCTTCTTGACTGGCGCTCAGAGATGTGAAATATTTTGTTACTGTACTTAAGTATATTGTTCTGGTATCCGTACTTTAAGTCACTATTTATTTTTCAGACTTTACTTTCAGGCCTTACATTTTTTTCAAAAGGTTGAAAAAATATTTTGGAAAAAAGTTTTGTTACGATATTCTTTTCAACCTTTCAAAACTTTTACAAAATATATTTTTTCAACATTAAAAAAAAAAATAGTTGAAACCTTAAAAAATAAAAAGAATCCCGATATTTTTTCACCATTTTCTTTCGAAAAGGTTTCAACAATTTTTTTCAAAAGTTTTCTCCGATTGTTTTTCAAAAGGTTGAATAAAAAGTTTGTAAAGATGGAAAAACTAGAATATAGCTAATGCTCCAAAGAAGTGCAGATTTGTGCAATGGAAAACCCAAAAAGTTGAGCCGAGCCGGTATTTTAAAAGCGCCCTAAGAAGCCATACCTGCATGTTTAGGACTGGTGGTATCTATGATCTGACATCTGTGAATCAGCAAAGTGGACTAATATTCCTCTGTTCACATCAACAGCGACTACGGTTACTATCGCCATGCCAACAGTTCAGAGTGCGTGAGGCAGCCAGACACAGCAGACCACTTCCTGGAGGTGTGTCCGAATGGAGAAGAGGAGGAGCTTAAGACATCTGGGTGAGCACATAAACATTGATAAACAGACAGAATCACACACAGTCACACACACACGCGTGTTTGAGCTGTGCGTGCCGTGTGCAGGTACCGTAAGGTTCCAGGTGACAGGTGTGAGGGGGGCTTCACTCCCCAGCGGGGACACACAATCAGCAGGAACTGTGACCAGCACTTCGACACTCCTGTGAGTATGGTGGCCTTAACCACCCTTTTGGGGACATGAAAACGTGACCTTGAGGGGCCCCAGAGCCAGTCATATAGGTACTGGTGCCATATCAGCAACAGGTGTCGGTACCCAACCGTAGTGTTGAACAACCAAAAGTTGCCTACAAACTTTTTATTTGAAGGATTCTGCTTTAAAATCCCAGAAAGATACCTTTTGAGTGTCCAAGAATGTGTCCCTGTGTTCGCCCAGAGAGAGAAGATGGTGCTGATAGCGGTCTGTGTTGGAGCAGGAGTCATCGTTCTGGTAGTCGTGGCAATCGCTGTGTACTCTGTCAGGAGAATGAGCTATGGAAACAGGTGAGAAACGGACACACTTTACTCACTCACTCACACACAAACACACACTCACTCTCCAGAGTGTTGACGTGAGGGCCTGTTCTCTGCTGTCTCCAGGATGCCTGTGTATCGCTTTTCTGCCCTCTTGCTTCAGGCTGACGACCGCTGCGTCGCCACAGACTTGGACAGCATCGCCAGCGGCAACGGAACAGGCGTCAACACGGACTCAGACGATGTGAGGGTCGTCACGGCAACCCGTTTAGAACGCTTGCTTCTTAAAAACCTTTCACTCAAGTCACGGTTGTACCTAGGAGTCTTGGTGCTTCGCTGAGTCCATTCAGAGTCGCACCGAACGCCTCACATTCTTGCTTTCGGCTGATTCTTGTTTTGAGGGCAGAATGCTGTTACTTACTGTTGTACTCTAATTTTATGTGTTTTGTTTTGTAGGATCTTATTGAGTGAGCCATGTGCGGACATGGGATATATGAACATATAACCTGGATCTGTCAGAGGTCATACGCCCGCTGGGTACAGCACCTACCACACAGGCAGGCTGAAGCCTTACCACTGCAGCCCGGGTTCGATTCCAGCCTGGACCCTTTCCTGCACGTCCTCCTCTCTCTTTGCCCTGCCTCGAACTGTCACCATCACAAATAAAGCAGAGAAGTACTATATATTTATGTTTAAAGAAAAGCATTGATACATAATTTTAGATGCAGTCAAGATTCCATCACTTTAGAACGCGTTGATATATCAAAAGATGTCTGGATTTTAACATTTTTGTATAAATAATTGAAAGCCCTGAGATATCAGAGTTACAGAACTATTTATTGAGCCAAGAATACTTGTGGAGATACTGATGTTACCAGTCGTCGTTCACATACCGTGTTCACTTTGCAATCTTCAGCTCCCTTGTTTGTTGATTGTTTATTTATCGTTCCTAAAAATAAAACCAAAATAATTCACACTTGTCCCTTGAATTAGAATAAAAACATGGTTAATACAACAACCATTAACTACCCTCTTTTTCCTATCAACACAACACTGTCCATCTGCACACAGCCCCTTACACAGGGCACAGCAGGTCCTGGTCTCACCAGCAGAGAGAGCCATCTGCACACAGCCCCTTACACAGGGCACGGCAGGTCCTGGTCTCACCAGCAGAGAGAGCCATCATCTGTCTCCTCCAGCTCCAGACCAGACCACCCCACACACACATACACACACACCTTGTCTGTCAAAGGCTCTGAGTTGGAATGAATGAATATCTCTGTTCACTCTAAAGGCCCCAGGAGAGCAGCCGACCAAGCAGACTGATCCCTTACAACATCTGGTCACATAGTGGCTGCTTAGACTGGTGTGCACAGACACACCCCTTCTACTTTCTGAAAGAGACCCTCAAAACAAACCTTCAATAAAATACAATTTATTAAGCGGTACAGATTATGTAAAAACAATTTAATAATGCAAAAAAATGAATTATAATTAAAAAGACTATTTTCAGCATTTGGACATTGTTGAGAGTTGGTCATCTCGTTCATCGTACCTGCGAAAAAAATACGTTTCTGGCAATTATTGTTGAAATGTTGGTACCGTCATATTATAAAACTAGGCATGTGGAGCAGCAAGACTTTCTCTCCTGTATAAACTCACTCATCGATCCTCTAACAACATTCTGCAGCATCACCCAGAGAGATTAATTCACCCAGAATTCCTGTCTACGGTAACACAAGAGGCCTGGGTCTTTCGCATTCCATCCCATAATATTTCAAATTGTCCCTCTATTTCCCCCTCCTTTCCCCCCTCAGTCAACACCCAACATTCCATCCTGCCACCGCCCTCCCTCCCTCCAATCAGGAGAGGCATAGGACAACACAGGCCACGTCAAGCCACCATTGAGAGGGCCCGTCCTGGATGATTGGCAGTCCGGCCAGCCTATGGCCGCTGTGCCAGCCGGCTCTTGCCCTCCTCCTGCTCGGCCAGTTTGAAGTGTGTGTATGCCAGGATGCCTGTCAGGGTGCACCCGATGCCCAGACCCTGGTGCAGGGACAGGGGGTCCTGGAACAACAGCAGCAATACAATTATTACTTTTCAACGGCTAAAGCATTTGGCTGCAAATCAAATCCCCCCCCCCCCCCTCTGTACGTTGCTATGGAGATAACCCTACCTGGAACAACACGTACCCCCCCAGTAGCGTGATGCAGAACTTGAAATGGCCAAACATGTTGTATCTAGGCAGACTAGAGTTAAAGGAACCAATCACTGAAAACAAGGAGGTCCTGCAGCCAATGGAATCATGAATATACTTTTTCCACACACTGGACGTACTTGAGGTGCGTTTTGAGGATGGAGCTACACATTCTTCCATCAGCTTCACTGGACATTGTGAGCCTAATCAAGCACACCTCAAGTCTGTCACCCCCTTTACCAGTTCAACTGAGGGAAAGTAACAACCGAGAGGTCATAAAGGGTTGACCTAGGACCCCAGAGGTCCCCATAGGTCAGAGGTTAAGGATACGTGACTGCAGATGTGTTACCGATGATCCAGTAGATGGACAGGTTCACCAGGAAGGCCACAGAGCCAGACAGAAGCACCATGAACTGCAAACACACACACACAGAACAAGAGGTGTGGGTGAACTTGGGAACTGGGAGAGGTAAAAGCAGCAAGAGGAAGGCAATTCTTCTTTGTCCATCCCCCTAGCGTGCCTGTGTGTGTGTGTGTGTGTGTGCCTGTGTGTGTGTGTGTGCCTGTGTGTGTGCCTGTGTGTGTGTGTGTGTGCCTGTGTGTGTGCCTGTGTGTGTGCGTGTGTGTGTGTGTGTGTGCCTGTGTGTGTGCGTGTGCCTGTGTGTGTGTGTGTGTGCCTGTGTGTGTGCGTGTGTGCCTGTGTGTGTGCGTGTGTGCCTGTGTGTGTGCGTGTGTGTGTGTGCGTGTGTGTGTGTGCCTGTGTGTGTGTGTGTGCCTGTGTGTGTGCCTGTGTGTGTGTGTGTGCCTGTGTGTGTGTGTGTGCCTGTGTGTGTGTGTGCCTGTGTGTGTGTGTGTGTGTGTGCCTGTGTGTGTGCGTGTGTGCCTGTGTGTGTGCATGTGTGCCTGTGTGTGTGCGTGTGTGCCTGTGTGTCTCACCAGGGCCGGGAGGGACCAGGGGCCGAAGATGCCGTGCTCCCCAGAGAGGGGCTCCAAGCAGGGCACCAGTAGCAGCAGGAAGCCTGACGACATGGGGGCCTGGTAGTACAACAGCTGCATGGAGTTCACCTGAAGCTCCTGCTGCTTAGACCCCACCCACTAGAGAGGGGGAGGAGGGAGGGAGAGGAGGGGAAGGGTGGTGAAAGGGTTGGAAAGGAGGGGAAAGGTAAAAGGGAGAAAGATAAATAGAAGGTGAGAGAGAGAGAGAGAGAGAGAGAGAGAGAGAGAGAGAGAGAGAGAGAGAGTGCATTAGGTTTACAAGAGTTCAATCCTGTTTTTTTTCTTCCCCTCAGGTAATGGTAAGACACGTTAGCTGATTCACGGTCCGCGAGGAACACTCACCACCTGGTAGAGAGACGTTACAAACACGCCCAGCGTGGCGAACACCATGCCGAGGAGGTTGAACCGGACATCGTAGTACGAGTTGAGAATCACGCCTAACGTGATTGGAACCTGAGCAGCGAACGGACAATAACCGTTACCAGAGACATGAGAGAGACTACAGGAAGGATTGTTTACAACGTAAACTGATTACAATCCCGTCTCTGTTGCTGAGCACGTGTATATAAACGATTTGTGTCAGCTGTCAATCACGTGTCACTTTTGTTGTCATATTCTGTAGCGTGTGTGTGAGAGAAAGAGAATGTTCTTATTGTAGTGCAAGCGCCTACATTGTTTAACGGGAATAACACACCTGACAAAAGAAATAATTCATACTTACCACCGTTAACTTGATCTTGGTGGAGAAGGTTTTCCTATAGTACAGTGTCTGTATGACAATAATGACCGGCGTTGTCATGGCTTTGGCCAACTGGTATGTCCCTATTGTATTGTTCTGGAGTGACAGGTTAGTGAAGACGACGAAACCGCAGAAACTTAAAGCCAACCAGATGATCTTGGTGGGTTGAAGACTCTTTGGGGAGAAAATGTCCATTTTCTGACACACATATAAGCCGAGCCATGTCATTAAGAAGTGTATCAGCGTCAGAGTGATGTTGGGGAAGCCGTAGTGAACATAGATCCATTTGTTGATGAAGACGATGCATATAGATGACAGCAAGTTAGCCAGCAGCCCTGTCACGATGCGGCTGTTGCCAAAAAGGTCTGAAAGCCGGGTGGCCATGGTGCTCACGAGCCGTACAAATCAAACGTCTTCTCAAGTGGCTAACGTTAGCAGGCTAGCTAGCGCTACTGTCAATTGAAGTTTAAAAAAAAATGTCTACCCTTTGCCACGCAACAGGAAAAGTTCCGGTGGTCTCCGGCCACAGACGCAGCGTGACTTTGCTTGCATCCCTTTAGGACGAACCTTTATCGCGCCTGTACAAGGTCTCTTTCTATAGCGGCTCCGGTGTCAGTGTACGATGGTGCGTTCATACTTTGAGGCGCGTGTGTAATATAGACAGATGTATACTGGAGTGACGTCACGATGCGCCTTACTCTGCGTTTGAAACATCAAATCAGTCAGCAGCGTCTCTGTCCGACAGCGCCACCGAGTGGACAGATAAGGTAGAATCACGGAATTAAAACATTTGTTTCCCCTCTAGCAGCTCTGAGAGCAACGTTGGAAATGTTTTCTTCACACAAACATATTTTGAAAACCTTTATTTTATTTCATACAAAACAAGGACATTTTTTAATTCACCTGATTATTTTTGGGTGGGGGCTACAAAAACATGTAAACAAAAGAAAGGAACAACAGAACCACAAGGTGTGTGTGAGAGTGTGTGTGTGTGTGTGTGTGCGCTCTTCAAGCCTGGACCTCGTATCCCAGGGGGTCCAAGCCCTTGTCCAATAGGAGCAGAGACGACTCCCGCATCTTCTGTAAGAACTTCCTCAACTCCTCCTTAGAGAACACCTGAGGGGGGGGGGGGGGTGAGAGGCACAGGATGAGGGACACAGAGACAGAGAGAGAGGGTGTGACCGAGAGAGAGAGAGGGTGAGAGAAAGAAGGAGGAGAGAGGAAGTGAGTCAGACCTGGTAGAGGCGGTGCTGGTCGGAGGCGATGATGTCAGCGAGGCGGAGGTTCTCCTGCAGGCGCTGGGTCTTCTGCAGCACGCTGAGCAGCAGGAAGGTGACGAGAGGCAGACACAGACGCCGCAGCAGCGCCATCTGGTGGACACGCTCCGGGTCCTCCTCACAGTCCTACACACACACACATCAGGTTAGACAAGATGTACAGCATCAGCTTAGAAAAGTTTGACTGTCTAACACACACACACACACCTCTCTCACGTCGACCATCCAGCCTCCGTCTACAAACAGCAGCACGTTGTAGATCCTCTCCTTCACATCCTCCGTCAGAGAGTCCAGACGACCATTCCAGGTGTCATACTCCATCTGTACACACACACACGTTAGAGAAGGAGCCAAAGACAGGAATAGAGAGCAGACTTGTGTGTGTGTGTGAGAGAGAGTGTGTGTGTGAGGAGACCTGGTAGTCCTTCTCCCTCATCTCGTGAGCCACCTTCTGGGTGAACGTGGCCTGGGGTGGCAGAGAGGGCAGCTGGGGGGGGCAGCTCACCTGCCGGAACCACTCGTTAAACGCCTCGTGGGCCTCCTGTCACACACACACACACACACACACACACATGCACACACACACACACAGCAGTTAACCTTACACTGTGCCAACCCTGACCACATCTCTCCTTCACACCCGTCAGTCAGGCTGACTAGCCAATAGGAGAAGTGTGTGGGGGCGTGGCCTCTCACCAGGTAGGCCCGGATGCACAGGTGCTCACGAATAGCATTCTCATCCTCGGCAGGAAGGGGCGTGGCCGAGCCTTGCTCCTCCCACTGCCGGTAGATCTCCCTCATGGAGTCTTCTGGAACCTTGGAGAACACCTGCTTGGCTGCATCGTGCTTCTTAGAGGCTGAGGGAGAGAGGGAGGGAGAGAGACACAGAATATGAATACAGGAGGGAGGGAGAGAAGGGAGGGGAGAGAGGGAGAGAGACACAGAAGATGAATACAGGAGGGAGGGAGAGAAGGGAGGGGAGAGAGGGAGGGAGAGAGACACAGAAGATGAATACAGGAGGGAGGGAGAGAAGGGAGGGGAGAGAGGTAGGGAGAGAGGGAGGGGGAGGGAGAGAGGTGGGAAGGGAGGGAGGGATGGATGAGTGAATGGACATTACACAAACTCTATTTGAGTGTATGTAACATGTGGTCATAGATAGGATGGCTATAGCTTAGTGGTAGATGGCAAGTCCATCGTTGGAATCAAAACATAATTATTCATTCTTATTGCAGATCATATTACACAAATTGTCCCTTATACAACAACTAAATACATAATTTTTATTATGATAGAATTCCAGGGACTGTCCCTTTAAGAAGCCACGCCCACCCAGGAACTTCCTCATGATGGCGTTGCTCTGCTTCAGTGCCTCCGCCCTCTGGGCGGGGTCAAACACCAGCCAATCAATCACATCGATCTTCCTCTGGTCCTCCTAAGAGAGGGGAGGGGGGTTAGACAGGATGGAGGGTGTGGGTGTGTGTGTGTGTGGAGGTGTGTGTGTGTGGGTGTGTGTACCGGGGAGGTGCCTGTATCCAGGGCGGGGCTGAGGTCGTGATGAACAAACTCCTGATCGTCTCTCTCTCTGACATTCTCCACCACCAACTTCGTCACCGCGGCAACCTCCAGACCTGACAACGACAACAACAATGTCCCTCAGAAAGGTGAGAGTCCAAACATACATATTTACACTCAGGTGTGTGTGTGTGTCGTACCAGCCTGGCGAGCCAGCTCCAGGCAGCGTCGCCTCTGTGAGGCGTCGGCCACGCCCTCCAGGTGCAGGGCGTAGGAGGCGGTGGCCTGGGGGGCGGGCAGGTGGCTGCAGTAGAACGGCAGCAGGTCACCCTGCTTCTCCCGGCCCAGCAGGCTGACAAACGCCTTCAGCACATCCACACACACCTCCTCCTGGGGGGGGCACAGGGGTGTGTGTGAGAGAGGGTGAGAGAGAGAGAGAGAGAGAGAGAGAGAGAGAGAGAGAGTGTGTGTGTATGTATGTGTGTATGTGTGTGTACCTTCAGGTGGGTCCCCATGCTACGGTAGAACAGCACCAGGTGTGTCATGAAGCGCAGCAGGTGAGAGGGGAGGGGCATGGGACCACACAGCCAATCACTGAACTCCTCCAGAAGGCCTAAAACACAGGACGATGCAGGGTTGCAGACTCAGGGGTGACCAGAGGTGAAAGGTCCATCTAGGGGTCAGAGGTCAGGCTCACCGTCCAAGTCTCCCAGGATGATGAACTTCTGGATGATGTGGTAGTGCTCTCTAGTCTCCTGCTCCACCCTCTGGAAGCACAGCAGAGCCTGTCTCACTGGGTGGTGTTACTGTGTGTGTGTGTTACTGTGTGTGTGTGTTACTGTGTGTGTGTGTTACTGTGTGTGTGTTGGTGTTACTGTGTGTTACTGTGTGTGTGTTACTGTGTGTGTGTGTTACTGTGTGTGTGTGTTACTGTGTGTGTGTTACTGTGTGTGTGTGTTACTGTGTGTGTGTGTTACTGTGTGTGTGTTGGTGTTACTGTGTGTGTGTTGGTGTTACTGTGTGTGTGTTACTGTGTGTGTTACTGTGTGTGTGTTACTGTGTGTGTGTTACTGTGTGTGTGTGTTACTGTGTGTGTGTGTTACTGTGTGTGTGTTGGTGTTACTGTGTGTTACTGTGTGTGTGTTACTGTGTGTGTGTGTTACTGTGTGTGTGTTGGTGTTACTGTGTGTTACTGTGTGTGTGTTACTGTGTGTGTGTGTTACTGTGTGTGTGTGTGTTACTGTGTGTGCGTGTGTGTTACTGTGTGTGTGTGTTACTGTGTGTGTGTGTTACTGTGTGTGTGTGTTACTGTGTGTGTGTGTTACTGTGCGTGTGTGTTACTGTGTGTGTGCCCCATGGTTGACAGGTAAATGCCGACACAAACCTTGGATTCGGTGGCCTTCAGTTCCTCAAACACCTTCTCTAGAGTCCAGCTGAGGGAGAGAGAGAGAGGGGGGCAGGGAGTCACACAGCTGTAGGCCAGGCCAGGGGCAGAGTTCCTGGGCAGGGTGTCTACTCTAGACTGGGGATCTTACTTGGCCTCTAGGTAGTCTCTGGGGAGTGTGTCCAGCTCGTCGTGAGCCATGCCTGAGGACCGCACCTCCTGCTCCACCAGGGTGTCCACCAGCACACGCAGGTGCGCCCACACACAGTCCTCCCACGACTCACACACCGGCAACAGCTGGGGGGAGGGAGGTTAGAGGACACGCACTGACCACCTACACACACACACACACACACACTGACCACCTACACACACACACACACACACTGACCACCTACACACACACACACACTGACCACCTACACACACACACACTGACCACCTACACACACACACACACACACTGACCACCTACACACACACACACACTGACCACCTACACACACACACACACTGACCACCTACACACACACACACACACACACACTGACCACCTACACACACACACTGACCACCTACACACACACAAACAGAGGATGGTCATACCCGTTTGAGGTTGCCGCTCAGGACAGCGTAGATGGCTCTCTCGTATCTGTTAAAATGTTCCTGAAGGGGGAGGAGAGAGAAGAGTGATCACTGTTCACTGTCAGAATGGTACTTCAGTGTGTGTGTGTGTGTGTGTGTGTGTGTGTGTGTGTGTGAGTGTGTGTGTGTGTTACCTCCTCTGCCATCCTCCAGCAGCAGACCTTCCACACACACCTCTGAGGATTCCCCTCTACTGGCTGCAGCTCTGTACCGCCTGGAGACACACACACACACACAGTGAGGGAGAGACAGGCAGGGAGACAGACAGGCAGGGAGACAGACAGGCAGAGGGCTGACTGACCGGAGGTGATGTTGGGGTCGTGGTACAGCTTCCAGCCCTCCAGAGTAGCCGCTCTCCACGCCTGACCACAACGCTTACACAGCCTCTGGGCCTGCGCACACACACACACACACACACAACACACACACCACACACACGAGTTAAGGGATGGTGCGGTGGATGTAGTGTTGTGTATGGTTGTGGTTGTAGCGGTGATAGTTCCTCCAGGCCCGCGGGGGCAGCAGAGCCCACCTCGTCCGTCATGCCTGCTCTGATGAGGGTGAACAGGTACTTGAGCAGCCTGGCGTCGTCCTCCCTGTCCAGGTCTGCCAGCGGGCGCTTCTGTCTGATGGGGGCGTCTGGGTCCTACACACACAGAGATGTATGAGAGAGAGTTAGTGTGTGTGGGTGTGTGAGACAGTTAGTGTGTGTGTGTGTGTGTGTGAGACAGTTAGTGTGTGTGTGTGTGTGTGGTATGTGTGTGTGTGAGACAGTTAGTGTGTGTGTGTGTGTGTGGGTGTGTGTGTGTGTGTGTGAGACAGTTAGTGTGTGTGTGTGTGTGTGTGTGAGACAGTTAGTGTGTGTGTGGGTGTGTGTGTGTGTGTGAGACAGTTAGTGTGTGTGTGTGTGTGTGTGAGAGAGACAGAGTTAGTGTGTGTGTGTGAGACAGTTAGTGTGTGTGTGTGTGTGTGGGTATGTGTGTGTGTGAGACAGTTAGTGTGTGTGTGTGTGTGTGTGTGAGACAGTTAGTGTGTGTGTGTGTGTGTGAGACAGGTTGTGTGTGTGTGTGTGTGTGTGTGTGTGTGTCACCAGCTCGGTGACCAGGGGGATGTTGAAGCCGGCGCTGGAGGTTCTCCTCTGCTTCAGAGCATGCAGGGTGTTCTCCCTGTCACGTCACCAAGGAGACAGAACAGACCATCATATCACCACCCTCCGTCCCATATCACCTCAATACATCCCATAATGACCACCACCCATCCCCATTTGGTGAGTAGTCATGGAAACCTGGGGTCCTGTTTGAATACCACTCATTTTCCAAATTCAAAACTTAGTTACATTTGCTAAATGTACAAAAGGTTTTGATGGTAAGGGCTAACATGACCTGTTTCCAGTGTTTACTCTGTGTGTCTGTGTTTCTGTGTGTGTTTCTGTGTGAGTGTTCTGTGTGTGTGTGTGTGTGTGAGCTCACCAGTAGACAGACTTGGCGTAGTACTCAATGTTGTCAGAGAAGTCTCCTATGTCATCCTTGGCAATGCTCTCTAGCCAATCAACAACCAGCTAAGCAGGGGGGACAGGGACAATAACATCATCATGAGTTACAGCTATGATTGGTTCACCCACCTAAACCTGAAATGATGTTAGTTCTGCGTGTGCTGTACTGGGCTAGAACGGACTGAACCATGTGGGTGGGTGAGGGGGGGGGTGTTATCTGGACTGAACCATGTGGGTGAGGGGTGTCTGACCTGGCTCTGGCGGACCACAGAGTCTCTCTGGAAGAGCTGCTCCATCACTGCCTTCTCACTCTCACTGGGGGTCTGAGGGAGGGAGGGGTTAGTGTCACACACACACACACACACACACACACACACACACACACACACACACACTCCCCAGAGCAGGATCTACTCACAGCCACATCCATCATGATGTCATCTTCCAGCGCCGACTGGACGCGGTCCCTGTAGACAAACAAGGCTGAGTCAGCCCAGGGTCCTGTACACCCCCCTCCCCCCTGCAGCCCAGGGTCCTGTACACCCCCCTCCCCCCTGCAGCCCAGGGTCCTGTACACCCCCCTCCCCCCTGCAGCCCAGGGTCCTGTGCACCCCCCTCCCCCCTGCAGCCCAGGGTCCTGTGCACCCCCCTCCCCCCTGCAGCCCAGAGCAGTGAGTCCTCCTGACCTGTAGAGGGAGGTGAGGAGTCTCCAGGTCACCATCTCCTGCTGCAGGAGCCACTTCAGACCAGCCGCCTTAGAGGAGCTCCTCTGGCCCATCACCAGCCTCTCCAACACGCCCACCTGACACACACACACACACACGCACACAACATCAGGACCAAACAACACAGCAGGTAATACCAACTCCCCCATCCTCCATCCTCCCTCCCCCGCCTCCCTCCCCCCCATCCCTCCCCCTCCCTCCCTCCCTCCCTCCCTCACCTTATCCTGACAGAGCGCTTCGTACTCCTCCAGCAGGTCGAACACGGCGCTGGACGAGTGTTTGAGGTACGCCGCCAGGAACTCTGGGAACAGCGAGGCTGTGAGAGAACAGGTTGTTAGACTGCAGAGTGTGTGTGTGTACGTGTGTACGTGTGTGTACGTTGGTAGTGTGGTGTGTGCATGTACGTGTGTGTTCCTACCAGCCTCTCCTACGTCCTCCTCCTTCATCATGACTGAGCTGCTGTTCAGGTCCTCGGTGAAGCTGGAGTCTCCCAGACCAGACCGAGGAGACGGATACAGACTGGCGCTCCACTCGCTGTCGTCCAGGTTCTATAGGGAGCACACACTTTCAGCCTCTATCTTATACATTATACTTTAGACTCTATCTCTCTCTCTCTCTCTCTCACACACACACACACACACACACCAGCTCACCATGCTCATGCTGCCCAGGGTGGGTCTGGGGGTGTGTATGAAGCGAGGGGTCCTCCCCCCGGTCCTCAAGATGGCCGACACATCAGGGTTCCTCACAGAACTCCTGGGAGTGACTGGAAGAGACGCCTCACATTAGGTCTGCCTCAGCCCTGCCTCAGCCCTGCCTCAGCCCCGCCTCAGCCCCGCCTCACAGAGACAGGATGGAGGCAGGGAAGGGGAAAGAAGGTGAGGAAGACAGAGAGAAGCAGACGGATAGAGGGGGAGGAACAGAGACATAGAGAGTGAAACAGATCAACAGAGAGAAAGACAGGTCTTACGTGTGTGTTTAAGGAGCGAGCCCGGTGTGTGTCTCAGCAGAGCGCGTGCAGGTGTAGCGGTGGCGACGGGGCTTCCATCGCGCGGGGAGGGAACTGCGGTAGCGTCGGTTAAGGAGGGTAATCTGGTTGTCTGGTAACCAAGCTACTTTATCACCCGTCATACTTTAATCCTTTCTAGACCTCCAAATGTATGATCGAAATACATTTGCCGCTAGCTAAAACACTATTCATTTAAAGCACGCGCGTAAAGCAAAGCGACGAAAGAGGAGTTATTTGAATATGCGACATTCATCTCCAGTCAAGTCCGGTAGACTGTACACTGAGCTACACTCATCTCACATACTTACACACCGTACAAACACAAATCAAGGATACAGAAAACCTTCTTGGAACTTCTCCGCCGGGCCGCGCGGGTAACCTCGGTCTCATGGACCACGGGGGACATCAGCTCATCCTGGCCCCTATAGGGAATGACAGTACCGAGTTAGCTAGCTAATCAGTTAACATTAACTCGCGATACAAGTGGCTGGATTCCTCTACCTAGGTGATGGTATGGACCGTAGTGATCATACTAGCAGCTTGTTGCAACGTTTAATACGCCATTATCCAACAGTGCACATTGTGTTAGTTAGTAAGCACTAGCTGACTACTTGCTCAAAGAATTGGAGCTAGCGGAGGCGAGTGTCTGAAGTCTGTCCGAATTGAGCTACTAGTCTAGCTAGCTACTGTAGTGTAGCTAGTTCATCACACATGCCAAACACCTGACAACAAGTTAAGCAGTCTTAATTGACGTAGATAGCATGTTATTACAGTATACCTGTTATTATTATGGTTTAATTTGAACAGGTTAAAAACTATTTACCAATCCATTGCCAAGTTCGGGATATAAAAGCCAGTGCTTAGAAGCTGGAACGCTAGCTAGCGGTGCTAGTTTTCTGTCTCGCGGTTTACAGGCTCCGTTTAGGTTCCCGCTACAGAAGGAAAAGCAATCGATCTCAGAAGCTTTCATAAAAAGGTACCTAAACGTTCAAACGCGCAACATTACTTCAAACCAAGCAGGACAGTACAGTTAATCAGTTAAAGTAAAATAAAGTAATAAAAAACATTCGCAATGCTGACTGTTTTCAAACTGTAAAGATAATAATGTTGATTAGTTTGGGCTGCTGTATCTCGTGCAACACAAAATTGGCTCGTCCGGAAACATGACCTAGACACTAGGTTCTGCCAACGCTAGATAGACGTCAACAGTAGATCAGTGCAATTTAATCGTTATCGTCTTGATAACCATTGTTATATGCGTCATAAAAACACACAGGCTAATTTTGGGGTTATTTGGGTAAAGAGACAGACCACAGAGAGATGTGGTGCTCTCGTTTCTGCTTTGCTAGTTTAGAGACAGGGAGTCCTATATCCATCCTCGGTGTTTCCTGCAGGCCCAGAATAGCTAGGTTGGCAGATCTATGGTGAGTTAACTGTGGGAGGTATTTATTTGTGTGCGTGTGTGTGTGTGAGCCCTGAAGAAAATATTATCCTTTAAAATTTAATATAATTCTGTAGCCTCTCAAACAGGCAGCATGTAGTGAACTAGATCACCACCAGGGGGCAGAGTTGAACATAAGGCCCAGCAGACTGACTCAGTGAACAGACAGTTGAAAAGAGAGATATAAGAGAAGGATGGAGAGATACGAGAGCTAGAGATGGAGGGAGAGGAGGAGGGAGAGAAGGAGAGAGGAGGAGAGGAGGAGTCCCTGCATGTCAGAGGTGCTGAAGCTGCTGTCTGGGTCTGTGCTGAGGGGAAGCCCATACCTACGCTATGCTGCTGTGTGTGTGTGTGTGTGTGTGTGCCTGTAACGTCACTCTTCTGTCCTGGGTGGAAATAAGGATGAAACCCAGGATCATGAAAAGAAGGGGAGGGGCTTGGGTGACAGGAAGGGGAGGGGCTTGGGTGACAGGAAGGGGAGGGGCTTGGATGACAAGAAGTGGAGGATCTGGAATAAAGACAGACACAACTTCACTGTGGTGGACTGTCGTCATGGCGACCCCTCGCATGGCAATCCTGTTTATTGGAACTCCAGAGGCTTGGTTGTACAAAACTGCACCACTTCAATTAAGGCTTTTAGTTTACATTTGGCCACCCCCCTCATTACCTTACCCCTTTCCCTCCCCCCTACAAGCAGATAATGTTGCATTTCCAATACTGTGGCTCTGGGCGGGAACACACACACTCACTAACAAGCACACACATGCACACACACACACACACCGACGGAAACAAACACACACATACACTGGGTGGGTGGTTATCAAAGCGCGCACAGCAACATCATCCTCTTACAAGCAACATCCTCCCCTGTCCATACAACTCTGTTTCATTAGTTGCTGCATTTCTCTGGGTTTCTGTTTTTCTCCTTTCATCACCCCCCCCCCCTTCCCCCTCCCCCCCTCCCTCCTTCCCACAATATTCACGACAGACACGCCCACAGGGAGCGGGCCAATGGGAAGCAAGTTTACACATGTGAAACAGTCACTAACAGGCAAGGCTCTTTACTGACAGCATCCAAGCTGGGTTTCAATCCCCACAGTCGAGAATACAACAGATGCTTCACCAGGCATGGAGCGGGAGGAGGGGGGAGGAGGGGGAAGGAGAGAGGGGGGGGGGGGAGAGGGGGAGGGGGGTACAGTGAGAATCGACAGCAACCGAAGTGTGGAGAATGATGACATCACAAGTGGTTTGTTCTGTTTTTTTTGTTTTGTTTCTTGTATTTTAAAAACTCTTGTTAAAAATCTATACTTCCTGTTGTGTGTCAGAGGTTCTGTGAGAGGGCATTGGCCAGTTTGAACGCCAGTCAGACCAACCCACCAATAGCAGACTTGAATTAAGTTTTTTAAATTTTTATAAAAGAGGTCAGGTCGGTCTGACCCCTCCCCTCGGAGGCAGACTAGCCAATTGAAATCTTTTGGTCCCCCCCCCAACCCCCCACCTCTGTTCAGAACCCCTGAAGACTCCACAGTACAAACGCTACAGAACATACACACAGACCTGGACCAGACCAGAACAGGACCAGACCAGGACCAGACCTGGACCAGACCTGGACCAGACCAGAACAGGACCAGAACAGGACCAGACCTGGACCAGACCAGAACAAGACCAGGACCAGACCTGGACCAGACCAGAACAGAACCAGACCTGGACCAGACCAGAACCAGGACCAGACCTGGACCAGACCAGAACCAGGACCAGAACAGGACCAGAACAGGACCAGACCTGGACCAGACCAGAACCAGAACAGGACCAGAACAGGACCAGACCAGAACCAGGACCAGAACAGGACCAGACCTGGACCAGACCAGGACCAGACCAGAACCAGGACCAGAACCAGGACCAGAACAGGACCAGAACAGGACCAGACCAGAACCAGGTTTGACAAACAGACACAATGATTTGATGTTTCAGTTGTATTCTCCATAAAGACAAAAAATTATAAATCAACACATAATCAAAGGCAACATCATAGGCTAAATAACATGATAGTAACCAAAACAAAAACATTATAAGTTTTTTATATTTTTTTTACATAACATCACTGTATCCACAGGCTTGTCCTGAATTTAAACTCAACATCAGTCGCAGTAAAGCGTCTCCAGAGAGCCACATCTCGTCTCTATAACAACCCCCCCCCCAAAAAAGAAAGAAAGACTGAAAGTAAGAACGACAGAAATAATATATATATATTTATATTTTTTAATAGGAAAATAAAGTTGAAGTGAGCAGGAGAGGTTACGTGGGCAGAAGAGGGACTTTGTCATGCGCTCTGGGAGAACTTCTCCAGCTAGTACTCACCATGGCAACGTGCACAGTCTGCTAATCACAACAACCGTCGGTTACCAGGGCAACCGTTTACCGTCAGCGATTAACGGGGAGGGAGGGGGGGGGGGGGGTGTAGCTTCGGTTCTCAAACCTAATGTGTGTTATTTCTTTATTTATTCTGTTTCTGTTGCATACAGTTAGAATATATATATATAGTTTATATATATTTCTATATTTATACATAAAAATCTGTGTCGCCACGCAGGGGAGTGATCAAGGTTGTGTTGAGGAACTGTTGCACTGAGTTTGTGAGCTGTTGTTTGTTTCCTTGGTTGATTTTTGGTTGTTTGTCGTTTTCTGTTGGTCATCGGTTGGTTGTCGGTTGGTTTTCAATTGGTTTCCAGTTGTTTGTTGGTTGTTGATTGGTTGGTTGGTTGTCGGTTGGTTGTCGGTTGTTAAAGGGGCATCACCAGACAGGAAGGTCCATTCGATGTTAGATGTTTTAGTAACGTTGGAATGCTGGCACTACTGAGAGACAGCAGCTATCAGACCTGGCACAGGGGAGAGGGGAGAGAGAGAGGGGGAGGGGGAGAGAGAGAGGGTGAGAGGGGTGAGGGGGGTGAGAGGGGTGAGGGGGATGAGGGGGATGAGAGAAGGAGAGAAAAAGTTAAGCAACTCTGGACTCATGTTATTTTCCTTTTCTTCCTCCCCCCCTCCCTCCCTCATCACCCCCTCCCTCCCCTCTCCCTCACCCCCTTCCTCACCTGGCTCCAGGGGGAGGGGAGCTGAAGATTAGAGCAGCTGACAGTTGGTCTTTTTGCGTGGTTTCCCAGGTACTGGAGTTTTCCTGTTGATTTGCCTGACCAGGTCATAGAAGATCTGAGAGAGGAGGGAGGGAGAGAGTTAAAGACATTAGATACACACAGTGGAGAATGAAGATATCAGGAAAGTCTACACTTCCTAGTTTTACACACATACACACAGACACACGCACACACACACACACACACGCACGCGCACGCTTTGAGACAGTTCTCTCAGCTCTACAGAAAAGATCAATATTTTTTCCCTTTGGGCCAATCAAATAAAGAGCAGCATCACAGGTCCTAAACCATCCAAAGAGGACTGCTGCTACTGCACGAGACACAGGAAGTGCTGAGCACTGCTTCCTGTCAGCAGTGTTCCACCAGTGCCAGCTGTCCCAGCACCCAGGAGGCTGCTGGAGGTTTCTAGAAGGAACATGACTGTGCATTCAGGAAAGACTGTCTCAGCACCACCAAGCAGTCTGAAGTGCCGGAAAATACGAGATGTGAAAAAAAAAAAAAGTTTCGAAAGGTTGAAAAAAATAAATACAAATAAAAAATTAATTAATCCTTTCGAAACCTTAAAATATATATTTTTAACCTTTGGAAAGTTTTTTTTGTATTATTTTTAAATATATATTTCCGAAAGTTTTTTTGTGAAACTTTTTTCACACAAAACACGCCACAAACAAATTGAAAAATCTACTTAAGTAGAGAGAGAGAGAGAGAGGGGGGGGGAGAGGGAGGGAGAGAGAGAGACGGTGCCCCACACACCTCGTTGACGTTGATCTTGGACTTGGCGGAGGACTCCAGGAAGGCACAGCTGTTCCACTGGCGGGCCAGGTTCTGGCCCTGCTCCTTCCCCACCACGCGCTCCTCCTCCAGGTCACACTTGTTCCCCACCAGGATCATCGGCACCTGGGGGGGGGGGGGAGAGGGCGGGTTAGAGACAGGAGTAGAGATATGGAGGAAAAGAAAGATGGAGAGAAAAGGAGAGAGTGGGTTACAGAGAGAATAGGAGATGGAGAGGAAGAGAGGGAGAGAGGAAGAGAGGAAGAGAGATAATAAAAGGTCAGAATTGTTCCAATTATAAGGGAGTCAGGTGGCTGAGCGGTTAGGGAGACGGGCTAGTAATCTGAAGGTTACCGGTTTGATTCCCGGCTGTGCCGAATGACGTTGTGTCCTTGGGCAAGGCACTTCACCCTACTTGCCTCGGGGGGAATGTCCCTGTACTTACTGTAAGTCGCTCTGGATAAGAGCGTCTGCTAAATGACTAAATGTAAATGTAAGCTCTTTATTCACACATTTCTGCGGGTGAAGTGTCTCTGTGCGAGTGTCTATATTAAACTTCCTGTTCTCCCCTCCACATTCTGGTACATACTGTAGTTACATGAACCAGGTGTTTGATAGAGAGACTCAGATACAGAAAGAGAGAAACAGATAAGGAGAGAGAGATTAAAAAGAGTTAGAGAGATTAAAAAGAGAGATAAAGATTCACAGTAGGAGGATATAAACTCTACTCTACAACT
>CM042874.1:779367-812065 GCA_023658055.1 Thaleichthys pacificus | reverse complement strand
CACTAAAACAAGGTCACATTTCGACACTGATGTGAAATTGAAGGAAGTGTGAATTTCGTGGCATTTTCGTTTGAATATAAAGTTGACAGTAAGCAATGGTTAAGTCTGCATTATGGAAGATTTCGGTTACCAAAAATAACTATTAAGCTTCTTTGCCCTGGGCGAGAACAACGACGGAGCTGTTATGTTAACAGTTTATTTCATCCGATACAATGCGTTGGAAATCATATCATATCACGAAGAAAAAAAAGCAACATATGTGATGAGTTCCATCTCGAATAGCCCTATATTTAGCCCTATGCCTATGTTCTAAAAAACAAGTGAAAGGAATACTATACAGTGACAGAATACATTTCCGTGAAGTTGCATCATGTGTCTGATTCTTATCGGACTTGTACCCCATTCTGCCCATAGATTCTGCAACTGCAATGCCTAGCTCACACGCTCGTAACCATATAAATCTCCCTTATGCTCGGTACTGGGGTGTTGTGACCAAGAAGAAATAACTTGCTATATGAAGTAGAACGAGCTAGTCATGCAAGCAGTGACACGAGGTCCTCGGAGACAACTGATATAAGCGGGCAAAAGAGCACTGTTTAAAGCCTTAGTGCACGAAAGGACAACGGATAGTCGCAAAGATGGAACCGCGAGCCAGATAATACGCCGCATCTCGCTCGCCTCCACTAGCGCCAATATAGCAAGCACTATACTTCATAGCAAATGCAAAACTGAGGCATGCGCCATCCTCTAGGTGAGCGCAACCAAAGAGTTGAGCTTCACTCACAATCTTACGTAAATAATAGTCTAACTTACTATGGAAAGACTCGAACGCGACTAATAAACGGCGATGATCTGCCGTCATCTTCAGCGATATACGAGGAGTCAGCTGAGTTTTACCATATCAGACTGTGCTAAGACCATCCATACCGGCAGACGAAGAAAATTAGATCAACTTTCTAAAGAGGATGTGCTCTTATTATTGAATGTTCCGCAATCATAAACAGCCACTTTTAGCAGCAACCGTTGTCCGCTTTCTATCTCAAAAGTAATTGCACTGGTACTTCGCTGAAACACACCGTCAGAGAAGACTTGAGAGTCCTAGGCTTACAGATTAGCTCCAACCATTTATTTTCAATTACAAAATGAAAGACCTAAAAAAATGCCATCCAGATAATAAAACACCGTTCGGTCATGCCTTGGAAATATCAAAAAAAACATTCCTCGGGCTTTTTTTTGCCGTATCAAAACCTATCTCTCGGGTCGATACAAGCTACGTTAAGCAACTCCGCTTTGATATTTTCCACCGGCATGGAACCTCACTCTCGAGTTAGTATATTATCTTCACAAAAAAGTGATGTTGACAAAAGCTATGATAATTCGACACTATTATATTTACATGTAGTATTGATACATGGTAAATGCCAGTACTGATTATAATTAAGCACCGTACCAGGTTGATAGCATGGTACGGAATCAATCGTACATATCACGTTCATTTTTACATAACATGTTTTTATGTAGTCTTTGGGATAACTACCACATGCGATGTAATATTGTCACTGTGCGCAGGTACACATGATAAGAACTAGTCGCCATTTTCCTTCGGGTTAGCCAGGCAGGCGAAGTTATGGTGTCTCGCGCTCTCTCGTGCGTGAAGAAGGATTACCAAAAAATCAGGACTGGACGACGAAGAAGAGACTATAGCTAGAGATTACAGTCTAGGCTACTGGAAACCAAACGAAAGAAAAACCGAAAATAGTGATTTACTGACGTTATTCCTGTATGTAGTTATCTGAAGATACTATAGCAGTCGTTTGAGAAGAAAAGATTGGTATTTTTACCACATACTAAGCTCAGCGAGCGTTTCTCTTAATTGGTTATGTGCGGTTTTAGGCTCAGGCTACTGTAACCTGAAAGGAGATGAAGATGCCCCGCTCTCAGCAATAGGACGGAGAGTTTGATCTGAAAGAAACAGACAGACAACGTATAGCCATACGCACCGTTGCTAATCCCCTTCTCCTCCCTTATGACAATGCGTTTCCTATGGGTGAGATCTTAACCGAAGTAACAATCGTACTGCGGCGTACTCGTTTCCTGGATAGTACTGAGTGATGAGCAGACTGCTGAGCCCAGCTATCACAACTAGTTCATAGCTAATCGCAGATGTAGCAAGCATCTCATGTGAGCGCACTGAACGGAAATATGCACGCAAACATCTTAGACTACGACAGTGGACGAACGGACAAGGTCTGCAGATGAGTCTTGTCATTATCGTATTGAATTTGTTGTCCTCTATTGGAGCGCACTTGCTGACCATTGCCCTGCTGCCTGAATCACTTCCTTTAGCCGACCCACATACCTCATTCTCCATCTTCATCAAGAGCATCGCCTCTCCTCCGAAGACGTCGCGCCCACTGAGCTCCGCTACCTCCTTCGCCCCCTACCCCTCGACATGCGATCCTATCTCTTTCTCAAACCCCCACTCCTCCCCGCTCACTCCTCCTACGACTCCTCCCAAATTACGGTACCTGCCTCGATCGGTACCTGTGTTACCTTCGACATTGTTGGTGAGAGCGGTGAAATGTTAAGCCTTATCCACAAGCACAGACAGAGAGCACACACAACACACCAACACATAATCTTTACTATACACACACACCTTTACACTAAGACTACCTTGCATCATCACTTGACACACACACAAGGACAGAACAGACATATACACGCTAGTAGTGACAGGTCACACTCTCCAACATGTGATATCGATTTACAACACCTCAACGACATTTGAGAGTAACTTCCTAAATAACCACGCTAATAGCCACATCACTACCACCCACCACTGCCAACCTAGATATGACGCACACAATGATACCCCCAACTCTACACACATGATCACCCACCTTACCCACCCACACCTTATCATCCTTTACTTAAGTTTCAGTAGTGTTTTTCTAGAAACAGTCACCCTTCACACAAACACCCCATTTGTACCTCACAACAAAAACATTATGTAGAACGGAACGGCAGATTTGTACCGTGACCTGATGTGGAAGCACATAAAGCTGCAATTAATCCAATCCAGTGTTAAGTGGTAAAACATTCCCTCATTTATCTACTATTCTCTGTCTCTTTATATGCTCTGTTTATGATACACAGATCTTACCAATGATACTCGTTTACCAATCACACACAACAGTTTCAAACGTATTTGGGTAGTCACACAAGCAACATAGCAAGTGTCACAGATTCCACAAGGCTCCCACAAATATAAACGAGTAACAATAGCGACGCATGAATCACGCACGAAATATGTAACTCTGTGATCTGGTTAATAGTCCGGTAAACACACGCCGAGACCCCCTCATTGAACGTGATGCGAATTAGTTGTATACTATGGCCCCTGTAGTTGTGAATTCTCAGTACTGGCCAGGCCAGATACATTACTAACGCTAGCATCATATCCTCATCTATAGACGAGCGATCTGTTTTCATATTACCTTTCTCCCTCCTCCCCCTTCCCCCCTCTCTCTCTCACTCTCTATTCACTCGTCCCTCCCATCTCTCGTCTCTCTCTCCCCCTCCCTACTCTCCCCCACTCCCCTCTCTCTGCTCCCCTCCTCCTCACCAGTAATTCAGCGCACCTCTTTCATCTCCTATCCCCCGTCTCACCGAACTTCTCCCGCCCTCGCAGACCACCAAACCTCTTCTTGACGACTGTAACGCTCCCACCCGATATATGTCTCTCTCCGTCCTCATGGCCCTCTACCACCACACACCACATGACGCTGCTTCACCTGGACAACTTGTGTATCACTGATATCTTGTACAACCTCAGCACAGACACACAGACATCACACCACTGCAACACACTATACACGTCACTCCAGACTCCCATCACAGTTAGCTACGACCCCAGAGATACCTCACTAGTCTCCCACAACTCACACACTATGCCCGTCCTCTCTCATATACTGTCCACACCACCACTCCCACTCTTACCTCATGGTCGCCTTTATTCGACGGCCGCACCGTAAACAGGCGCCGTGATCGTCTCAGCTTGTACTTATTTTTTTAGCCTTCACCCCCCCTCTGTACCTGCCTGGAGACGATCGTGCAGACCCAACACACCACACATCAAAACAGCACCAACACACATATGATACACACAATAACATCACACCGTACCACGCCAGAGTACACACACACCACAGCCAACACACAACACCCTTCAGAGTAGATCATGCCATGCCCATGTGTGTGCTACACACACACACGCAGTGACACGTGTATTCCACACACGCGATAGTCAATTACAGCAGGCACTCACGTGAGAATATACAACTATACAACTTGTCTAAAATAGTGTAGCCTAGAATTGCACAGAGAGCCATGTTCGCGTGTATTTTGTGAGACTTTATCACAAATATCCCAAGCTTTTCTAATATCACAAGGCCCCATTTCATATATGACCCTCAATCCAGAGACACACGCCGTTGCCTCTGCATGCAACCATAGATCACTAGCCCAGCCATCTTGTCATCTAAAGTGCGTTGAAGCAGACAGAGCACACAAGACAACAGATTTCCATCGTAGACGAGGAGGCACATACAACCTGTCTATGAGTTCAAATATTTGAAAGACAAGTGCTGTATTAGGGCGGGCGCACTCGATGATCACGATCACACACGGCGAGAGAGAGCCGTTGTATCTTCGAGTGTATGTGTACTGGCCGACAATGGCACGCGATGGTGCTTGTGTGAGAGTATTGCCGTGGGCATATTGGACAGATGTGCAGTTGAGAATGTGGTGTGCTGCTGGCCTTGTGGAGAAGAGTGTGTGTGTGCGTCATATAGCCCTGTCCTGTCCCTCTTGCCAAAGCAGTTGTGTTGTCACTCAACCCTCCTCCTAACTTATGTTGCCAACAGGAAGTTGTGACCTAAACCAGGAAGTAGGAAGGAAGTGCTGGGCAAGGACAGCATGGTCCACAAGGCCACTGTTTGTCTCTGCATGTGTGTGTGTGTCTGTCTCCCTACCTGTCTCCTTCCCCCCCTCCCTGTCTGTCTGATAAAGTCATCTGGGCAGACCAGTGTTGACTGAGCCCAGCAGGGCTGATGAAGCCATGCTGGTGGTGCAGTCCTGCTCATCTCTGCTGCCCTGCCTGGGTGGAAACCCCTCAGGATGGTACAGTCCTGCTCATCTCTGCTGCCCTGCCTGGGTGGAAACCCCTCAGGATGGTACAGTCCTGCTCATCTCTGCTGCCCTGCCTGGGTGGAAACCCCTCAGGATGGTACAGTCCTGCTCATCTCTGCTGCCCTGCCTGGGTGGAAACCCCTCAGGATGGTACAGTCCTGCTCATCTCTGCTGCCCTGCCTGGGTGGAAACCCCTCAGGATTGTACAGTCCTGCTCATCTCTGCTGCCCTGCCTGGGTGGAAACCCCTCAGGATGGTACAGTCCTGCTCATCTCTGCTGCCCTGCCTGGGTGGAAACCCCTCAGGATGGTACAGTCCTGCTCATCTCTGCTGCCCTGACTGGGTGGAAACCCCTCAGGATGGTACAGACAGAGACAGAGCTGCAAACTACAGCTAGGCCGACTGTATGTGTGTCAGGTGGTGTAATAACTGGGGGGTCAGATGGCTGAGCGGTTATGGAATCGGGCTATTAATCAGAAGGTTGCCGGTTCGATTCCCGGCCGTGAAAAATTATGTTGTGTCCTTGGGCAAGGCACTTCACCCTACTTGCCTCGGGGGGGGAATATCCCTGTACTTACTGTAAGTCGCTCTGGATAAGAGCGTCTGCTAAATGACTAAATGTAACTGAGGGGTAACAGTGAGGTGGGGTAACAGTGAGGTGGTGTAACAGCAGAGGGGCAGCCTGCTGAAGGCGGGGTGTCTGAGTGTGTTTATCCAGAGGAGGTTCAGGGCAGCATTCCTGTTGGCCCTGGAGGACAGAGCTTCCTTCCTCTTCCTGTCTCTGGGGGGGGGGGGGGGGGGGGACCCACTACGTCACAGCGGGCTAGCCCGACCATAGCACTACACACACAAACACGTTATCTCTCTCTCACTCACACATACTTATATACACTCCCTCACACACACTTACAAAGTCTCTCTCTCACACACACACACATATACAGTGTTCAGACAGCCTTGAACTGTAGGTGCACCCAAGTATGAGCCCGGTGTATCCACACACACACACACACACACACACACAGAGGCCTTACACAGTCTAAACATACACACACAAACAAATAAAGATACAGCCTCGACACACATCCACACAAACACACACACACCACGGTCCTTTCTGGAGAGATAAGAGGGCTGGGCGGGGCTTCAGGACTCCTTCTGGTCACCACCACCTCAACCTCCTCACACCACTTCCTGGTTTCCTCAGGTCCTTATTGGACGACAGCACATAATGTCCCTCCCCCAAGACCTGCTGATCCAATGAAGTTTTGGGGAAGGAGGTAAGCAGGAAGGCCATAAGGAACTAGGGAAACGACCCCTCGGGCCTTCTGAGACGACCCCCAGAGGCGGGGAAGTGTTACTGCAGAAGAGGGAGTGTCACATACATGAGAGGTTTTCTAATCATGTGCTCTCCGACTCCTACAAAACACATTTAAAGTGTTAATTTAACACCAGGAGTTCACTTAACTCGCTGAGTGTTTACATAAGTACGTTCTCTAATCACGAACACTTCTGGTGTTAAATTAACACTTTGAAATTTGCAATGTAGGCTACTCTCTTTCCTGATAGGCCGTCAGGGGGATCAACAGAACTACATACACGGATTAAAACATGTTATTCATATTTATATTAATGACCGGACAATAGAACGGGCACCGGGATCAGAGGCCAGCTCGCGACTTAACCGTTAATCAGATGTCATGGACACGTTCAATATGTCACAACCCGTGTCTTTCTGCGGTGGTAGATGCCTGGTCTTGACCTTGCATTTGAAACAAGAAGTTTCACATCTTCCAACCGAAAAAAACGGAACATAACACGTATCTCTCTCTGTCCCTTTCTGTCGTCGTCTCACGCACACTGTCCGGGAGGTTTCCAAGCAACCTGAAAGAATGAGCATTTTCGTTTTCATTCACTAACCCGCATGAACTGTAAACTATCTGTCCTAGCTTTGTGTCTCCGTCACAGTATGACAGCCGCCCCTTAGCTACACACTAAGTAGGCTACCCTCCAAACTTTTTGGCCAGAAGACTACAAATTCAGCAAACGTCTCTTTCGTGTTTAAATCTATGAAAGGGCTTCTTGTCAGTTGAAGACTGCTGATGTCTAGTAATGTCCAGCGGATCTGTTCGAGTTTGGGTCCGTTCGTGTGTTTGTTCAGAGACAGGCAAAGCCAGCTCTCTTCATCGACACGAGCTGGGAACTAGGCGGGGCTCGAGACCAGACACATCCACCACTCTGACTGCTTTCTGCACTGAAAACGTTTACGGCAAAACACATTTGGATAGAAATGTAACGTAAAACATCGCATTGACTTGTCACGTTAACGTTTTAACGACTCGGGAGAAGGGGGGACGGCGATTCAGCCTCCCAAAGAATGCGTAAAACCAGACAATCGAATAACTTTTCCATTTCCGTTGTAACTTCACCAATGCCGTTGAAGCTACAGTGTAACTAGCTACACGGTAATAACCGGGTGAAACAGCCGCCTTTAAGCATCGCTATGACGGATCACACACGTCTGAAATACCGCCTAGTCCCCTTGCGTGCCACGGAACATATCGAATTCCAAGACAGAATAACAGCAGGCTAATTAAATTGTTTCTCTATCACACCGCCATATTCTAGGGATTTGACCTGTTCTTCCGCAAACCCGCTGGCATGCATCTCAGAACCGGTCTCCGTTCCCTTTTGCAACACCGTAACACATTATATCAATACAGACAGCGCACGCAGGCCCCGTTACGATAGCAGGTTCTTCCATGCGGCGGAAAACGCCCCGTTTTCGGCAACAATACGGTTACAATATTGCAGCAAATCGAGCGTGTACGGATACAGTACTTACAGTTATCTGCCTGTCGCTCCGTTCAGTAGCGCCGCTCCTTCTGCTCGCTGTCTCTCGCGCTCTCTCAGTCTCGGGCTGGGTGAGGTTCTCTCCTCGTCATGACGTCGCAGCCTCGGTTTCAGAGCCTCGTGCAGACTGACGGCTCCTTTAAACCAGGACACATCAGGGAGATTGTTATAATGTCAAAGATGACATTGTAACATACACACACATATATTCAGTAGATTAAGAAGTTATGAAATGCCCGGAAGTGACAGGCTGTGTTTAGATTTACCCAACAATAATTAAGACATTGCAGTAGTTAAGCTTTGATGAGAGGAAAACTGATTTTAATATTCTCTCTGTGTGCAACTTAACGTGAACATTAAAATCCTTGATCGTCAAACACATCTGTCAAGACGCCCCCCTTTTTCTCTCCCCCATCTCTCTCTCTCTCTCTCTCTCTCTCTCTCTCTCTCTCTCTCTCTCTCTCTCTCTCTCTCTCTCTCTCTCTCTCTCTCTCACACACACACACACACACACACACACACACACACACACACACTGTCTCTTAAAGTCTCTCGCCCTTTCCCTCAGGAAAAAGCCCCTTAGGATATCAAACAGCTCATTGAGAGCGAGAGAGGAGAGAGAGGAGAGAGGAGAGAGAGGAGAGAGGGAAGGAATGCCAAGTATTCCTGTCTGACATGGAATGCAGGCCCACTCCCTCTCTCCCTCTCCCTCTCTCCCTCTCCCTCTCCCTCTCTCTCTCTCTCTCTCTCTCCCTCTCCCTCTTTCTCTCCTTCCCTATCTTCCTCTCTCCTTCCTTCCTTCCCTTTCTCCTTCTCTCTCTTCCTCTCATCATTCCCTCCCTCTTTATCTGCTTCCCTCTCTCCTTCCCTGTATCCCCCTCCACTCTTGTCTCCCTCTCTCCTTCCCTTCCCTCCCCTCCGAAACCCTAAATACTGGAGACCATGTGGCCGCAATCACTACATAGTAAACTGCCTTACACACACACACACACACACACACACACACACACACTCAGACGTGTGCATGGCATGCGCTGTGACTAGAGAGCCTCAGATACGACCTCAATCCCCCATATACGGCTACTATCAACAAGTGATCAGTTCTGAGTCTGTATCAGGAGCCGGACAGCTGGCTGGTCTAGATCTGGCTGGTCTAGGTCTGGATGGTCTAGATCTGGGTGGTCTAGATCTGGATGGTCTAGGACTGGCTGGTCTAGATCTGGCTGGTCTAGGTCTGGATGGTCTAGATCTGGGTGGTCTAGATCTGGCTGGTCTAGGTCTGGATGGTCTGGATCTGGATGGTCTAGATCTGGATGGTCTTGATCTGGATGGTCTAGGTCTGGATGGTCTAGATCTGGATGGTCTAGATCTGGATGGTCTAGATCTGGATGGTCTAGGTCTGGATGGTCTAGATCTGGATGGTCTAGATCTGGCCGGTCTAGGTCTGGGTGGTCTAGATCTGGATGGTCTAGATCTGGCCGGTCTAGGTCTGGATGGTCTAGATCTGGATGGTCTAGATCTGGATGGTCTAGATCTGGCTGGTCTAGATCTGGATGGTCTAGATCTGGCTGGTCTAGTTCTGGATGGTCTAGATCTGGATGGTTGTCCCTCCTGACATGTCCCTGGGAGAATTCAGAGGAATTTACTCAACAGCTGTTTAAGCAGACCCCTCCCTGCTGCATCCCTCACACCCTACTCTCTTCCCCCTCCCCCTTCTCTCCCTCCCCCTTCTCCCCTCCCTCCCCCTTCTCCCCCTCCCCCTTCTCCCCCTCCTCCCCTCCCTCCCCCTTCACCTCTCCCTCCCCCTTCTCCCCTCCCTCCCCCTTCACCTCTCCCTCCCCCTTCACCTCTCCCTCCCCCTTCTCCCCCTCCCTCCCCCTTCTCCCCTCCCTCCCCCTTCTCTTCTCTCCTCCTCTCTGGTTGGGGAGGCTGGAGGGGGCTGAAGGCTGCCACAGAGTGCAGCTGAAGGATCCTGCTGCATGCTGTGACAGGTCTGCAACCATGAGACTGCTGACTTAACTCATACCTGAGGAACACACAAACACACACACTAGAGTGACCTCAACTCTGTTGCATTACTATCAAGTGCCACACTCTAACTATTGCTAAACTGTCAAACACACACACACTGTATACACCCTGTAGTACTCTTAAAGTATACAGACTAAAGTACTATTCTATCAACGCCTCCAGTCTTCAGTGCTGTAGTGTGTCTCTGCATCAGGGATGTGAGAGCAGGAGGGTGTGTGTTGGCCCCACCCAGACAGACACTCCACACAGGAACCTTCACTTACACGGGCGGAGCTTCTCTGAGGGACGCTATTCTTAGTAACACCTTCCTGTCTTTCTTCCTTTCTTCCTGGATGGAAATGTAGGCTTTTCAGTCGTCGTCGCAAAATAACTATTTTCTCTGTGTTGCTGTGACCACCATGCTAAGGGGGGTCAGGTGTCAGGGGAGATGAGGTCAGAGGTGATGAGGTCAGGGATCAGGGGTGATGCGGTCAGGGGTGATGAGGGTAGGGGTGATGAGGTCAGGGGTGATGAGGTGGGAACAGGATATGAAGAGCTGATAAAAAAAGGATGGGCGTTTTCTGTGTGATGCAACTCTGGTGACAGAGATCTGAACCATCACTCACACACACACAAACACACACACACACATAATCATAACTGTGATCCATTGTTTGTTTCACGTTTGCGTTTCCTAGACAACAGATTTCCATATGAATGACATCTGAGGAGCCAGTGATATGGATGAGGAAGAAGAGGATGATGAGGAGAAAGAGGATGAAGAGGATGAAGAGGATGAAGAGGATGAAGGTTTGTGTCTGAAGGTTACTGAGAAACACGAGTGTCTTTAGAGGCCCACTCCTGATCCCTCGCAAACACACACACACACGGGCACACACACACTCACACACACATATACACACACTGTTAATGTGTGCTTGTATGTGTTAGTAATGTGTGTGATTGTGTTGATGTATGTGTGTATGGGTTAATGTGTATGTGTTAGTAATGTGTGACTGTGTTAATAATTTTGCTGTCCAGAGGAGGTTGAGGTTGTGAGATGTCTCATCCTCTCTCTCTCTCTCTCTCTCTCTCTCTCTCTCTCTCTCTCTCTCTCTCTCTCTCCTCTCTCTCTCTCTCTCTCTCTCTCTCTCTCTCTCCTCTCTCTCTCTCTCTCTCTCTCTCTCTCTCTCTCTCCTCTCTCTCTCTCTCTCTCTCTCTCTCTCTCTCTCTCTCTCTCCGAGGAGGGATATCAAAGCCTTTGTTGCCAGGTTACAGCTGGGGCATCAATAGCATGTTCACCTTCTAATTATCCACTGATAATTAACAGAATAAACATTCCCTCCCTCCCTTCCTCTCCTCTCCTCTCCTCTCCTCTCCTCCTCCCCTCCCCTCCCCTCCCCTCCTCTCCTCTCCTCTCCTCCCTCCCCTCCCCTCCCCTCCCCTCCAGCGGGTGAATTGAGTCTCTTTGTGACCTCTGACCCCGGTCAGACCCAGACAGAGTGTGTTTGTGTCAGAACGCCTCACAATCAGAGTATTGATTAGAACGGAGGGGGGAATCAACAGGCGCCTGTGTGTTGGTGTTTCTGTGTGCATGTGTGTAAGATTGTGTCATGTGTATGAGTGTGTGTTAGAGTGAGTCATTTGGTATTTGGTTTCCTCATGGAGTGAATGGCTCATCTCTCCTTCAAAACAAAGAGAACCCTGAGAGAGAGACAGGGTGTGTGTGAGAGAGACAGAGCGAGAGAGAAACTGAGAGAAAAATAGATTGGAAAAAGAGAGAGAGGACCTCAAAGTTGATGAAATCAGTCAGACGTTTGCTACCAAAAATTCAACAACATCGGCATCTAGCGGCATTTGTAAGCAGCGCATGCAACTAACGCTTTTTTTATTATTGTGGTGAAAAGCCTTGAACACGCATGCGCACGTCAAGACGCTTCAAGCTTTGCCAAGGCAACGAGGGCTTTACTTTAACCGACTCCTGCAGAAACAACAACATTAGATAGATAGCCAATTGCTTTATAAAGATCACAAAACCTCCGTAAGCCCGAAGTAGGCTACTACTTTAGGAAAATGCCGGTGCACTTCAAGGTAAATCATGAAACGACAGAATTTTTACGTCAGAATCAAAATTATTTAAGCACCAGTTACAACCCTGTTTGTTAGCAAACTAGCTAGCTTGTATGTCATCACGTCGATAGTAGAACTTTCGATTTGTAAATACAAAAATAGCAACATAATGTACGTTTCATACAATTATTATGGATCTGTGGCGACAGTCCAACGCAGCATACTTTAGCAAGCCATAACAATACAATTAACCTTTTTAGCGAAAGAGAGAATAGCGCTTTGCTTAGGCTACTGCACAGGATTTGCATTAGTATAATCCAGATAATAGTAATACTACTTCAGTCTGATTATATTAAACCTGGAACCAGATAGCTAATTAGGTACACAGGCAGATATCCTGCAGCTGGAGTCTACTGACCTTTAACGGACGGTTCACCGTGATACCGTCTCTGTAATATCGTGTGTGCGCGCGTGTGTGTGCGCGCGCGTGTGTGTTCCACAGGGAACTACAGAGTATCAGAATAAATTCAAGGCTGGGCGGGTAACTCGGTCCAGGAGCACCTCTCCTCACCACCGCCGCCCTGCCCTGGCAGGTCTACGCTCTGACGAACTGGGTGAGGATGTGTGTGACAGAGTGTGTGTGGCAGAGTGTGTGTGGCAGAGTGTGTGTGGCAGAGTATGTGTGGCAGAGTGTGTGTGGGCTTGTGTCTGTGGGGAAGGGGGCAAGTTTTCATTTCAACCTGCAGTGTGAGAGTAAAGCAGAGTAAAATAGTACAATAGTATAGTAATGTCGTTATTAAGTACTTATCAATGATGCAAACCTATTTTTTCGAAAAGTAATATATATTTTTTTTAATCGTTTGAAACTTTTCTTCCACAACTTTTTTTCGAAAATATTTATTCAACCTTTCTAAACTTTTTTTTTTCATCAATGATGCAAACTCTTTATTTTATTTTAGTAACTTTGTTTAGAAAATATTTGTTCACAACACCAAAAAAAAATTCTAACCTTTTTCACAAATATTTTCTAACCTTTCGAAACGTCTTTTTCATCAATGATGCAGTCTTTTATATATTTTCTTCCAGTTTTTTATTTTTTTTTTGTGTACAACATTTCCCTAATCTTAAGGAGTGTGTCTACGTGTGTGTATCTTCCAGGCATCATCAGAGACCCCCAGTTCCTGGCCAGGAGGAAGGTGTCGTCCCACCAGCACCTTCCCCAGGTGTCCACCTCCCTCATCTGGGACTCAGACCCCCGTCAGGGAACAGCCACGCCCTCACCCTGCACCCCTCAAAGACCCTCTCCTGCCCCAGGACCTGCCCCAGCCCCTCAAAGACCCTCCCCGGCCCCAGCCGTGGCCCCAGCCCCTCAAAGACCCTCTCCTGCCCCAGGACCTGCCCCAGCCCCTCAAAGACCCTCCCGGCCCCAGCCGTGGCCCCAGCCCTGGCCCCGGCCTCACCAGAGCATGTGCAGACCCCAGAGGCCCCCCGGGGCCCCAGACCCCCTGGCCCCCAGTCCCACCCCACACCCCCACCCTGTGCCCTGATTGGCCAGGCACAGCGCAGACCTCCCATGGCGACGGAGGAAGTACAGAGTGGAGCTGTGAATGGGGTCTGTGAGCACTGAATAACACGTTATTCATGTTATTTATTGTGTTGGTGTTATTGATGGTGTTATTGATGGTGTTATTAATGGTGTTATAAATGGTGTTATTGATGTTGTTATTGATGTTGTTATTGATGGTGTTATTGACCAGGTGCATCAGGTGCTCAGGAGGAAGGCAGGTTTGAGGTCGTCAGGTCGGAGGGCAGGGCTCCACAGCTCTGAGTACAGCAGGCAGTTCCTGTGGAGAACCACCGCGGCTCGCTCCCCCCTGCTGGCGGCAGAACAGGTGAGAACCCCTTGGCCCTCTGGTCGCCTTCTCTGCCCTCAGCCAGCAGAGGGTGCTAGAGAGCTGTCTGTCTGCTGCGGCTTTAGACTGGATGCTGACATGCTGACATGAAGGATGATGTGTTGTAATCTAGCATGCCGGCAGGATGTAAAAAGGGTTGTGATGGAGCATGCTAGCATGAAGTACAATGTGTAGCATGCTAACATGCTAGCTAGCATAAAGTGCAATGGCTTGTAAATGGAGCATGCTAACACGCTAACACATCTGTCCCAGGTGCTGCAGCCCAGCCACAAGACTGTCCGGCCGGCCAAGCCCCGCCCAGCAACGGTGGAGACAGAGTACCAACGGAGCTTCAAAGGTTCCCCCCCGCCGCGAGCCCCACGGTACCGCCGGACCCTCGAGCACGGGGAGGCCACGCTGTTCCAACCGGAGGACGTTCCCCCTGAGAAGCCGGCCAAGGTAGCGGAACACCCCAGAACAGCAGGGACAGGGAAGGTAGAATAACGTAAATAAGCCTGACATTTATTTAGGGGGGAATGTCTAAAGCGCCGGAAATGAGAATGTTTCTTTTGACATAAAGTTTAGGATGTGGCATTGAAGACAGCGACGCACCACACAAGCTTGAGTTTAAATACATTATTTAATGTGACATTACTTACTGTACATGCAAGTCTTGATTTGCTTAAATGTACATGTATGATGCTGCTAGTACACCATGGCACGATACGATACTTTCTGTGCAACAGCACATCTATGCACGTTGTATCCATGCATCGTTGCTAACGTGTGCTGACGTTGTAACGTAGGCTAGCACTGAGTTCCCTTTGTTGACACAAGGCACTTTTTGCCACAAAAACTGAATTTCAGCCTAAACCGTGCAACGAAACGTAAATAAAAATACAAGCAACGCATTCGCTACCAAGACGAAACTTTTGACACCGACGTTGTCTATGTAGTCCAAATATTGATGGATCCTTAGGGGGGCAAAAATAATAAAAATAATCCTGATATATGTGAGAGAACAAAGGTTGTGCCCTTGCCGAGGGCAAAGCACACCCAATTATAGTTATGTGATCTAATCCAAGTACTACATTTTTTCTCACATAAAACATTTGTTGTATTGACGTGTTCCGCCCACAGGGGGCACTGTTGCCCCCCAGAAATCTTGTCTCTCTATGTCACCATGTGGCTCATAAGCAGATGCTTTACTCCTCAGCAACTTACATATACAGTATAGAACACAGCAGAGGATCAGAAGTGCGTAGTTCTAAAAGTATGTCAGTGGTCAGAGTCAAGGAACAATCTGGTCTGTTGTTACCAGACACAGCGCACAGTAACCACATCTCAGCTACCAGGCAGAGTCCAACGATATAACAGAATTGCAGTATTGCTTAAGACAGTGCAAACACAACGTAGTACCATGGGTGCGACACAAAACTATTTATTTTGGGTGCAGTCTCTTGCGAGACTGGTACAACAGGATCACAAGGAAGGGAGAAATTCCTGGTTATTACTAGCAGTACTGTTTTATGACTAGCAGTACTGTTGTATGACTAGCAGTACTGTTGTATGACTAGCAGTACTGCTGTATGACTAGCAGTACTGCTGTATGACTAGCAGTACTGCTGTGATGTCCTGACTGTGTGTGTAAGACTCTGTGTGTAAGACTCTGTGTGTGAGACTCTGTGTGTGAGACTGTGTGTGTAAGACTGTGTGTGTAAGACTCTGTGTGTCTCTGCTCTGTGAGCGAAAGAAATTCCACATTCCACACTGAAGGAAGCAGGCCTACCAATACTTTGATAAAGGCTGTGTGGAATGTGTAGCGCGTGGTGTGTGTGTTGGTTTGTGTAGCGCGTGGTGTGTGTGTTGGTTTGTGTGGCGTGTGTGTGTTGGTTTGTGTGGCGTGTGTGTCTGTGTGCGGTTCCTGGAGAGTACAGACGGATAAGAGGATAAGAGGAGAGTATCGCTCCTGTAAGGTCAAGTATTCCAGACTGGTTCTACAGGTGGTAAACTAAACTTCCCCCAGGTATGTGTGTGTGTGTGTGTGTGTGCAGACGATCATTCTTGTTCGTTTCCCTGGTGATATCAGAGCAAGAGGAAGAAGAGAAGGGAAGAGAAGGAGAGGACACGCAGCGCCCAACAGGAAGTTGCAGCTATGGTGAACGAGAGTCCGCAACAGGAAGTGAGGTCACTCTCCCCTCAGAAGCCTGTTCCTTCCCATGGAGCACTGAGGTGAGGGAAGTTCAAGTGTGTGTTGTGTGTGGTGTGTAGATGTGTGTGTGTTGTGTAGATGTGTGTGGTGTGTTGTGTAGATGTGGGGTGTGTTGTGTAGATGTGTGTTGTGTAGATGTGTTTGTGGTGTGTTGTGTAGATATGTGGTGTGTTGTGTAGATGTGGGGTGTGTTGTGTAGATGTGTGTTGTGTAGATGTGTGTTGTGTAGATGTGTGTGTTGAGTCTCATGGTCTCTCTCTCTCTCTCTCTCTCTCCAGGAATGTGAGGTCAGAGTACGACTCCAGCTTCCGCTCTCCGCTCTGCTTCAGATACCAGGGTGGAGTCTGGGTCAAGGCTGCCACTGCAGGAGAGGAGGTGGGCTGGGGGTTGGGGTCGGGGTGAGGGTGGTGTTGGGACTGGGGTTGAGGTTGGGGCTAAGGCTGAGGGTGAGCCTGGGGTTGGGACTGGGGCTGGGTCGAGGCTGGGTCGAGGCTGGGTTGGGGCTGTGTCTGGGGCTGGAGAGCTTGCAGCAGACATCAGTGTCCTGATTCCAACTGTTTACCTGTGTGTTCCTGTCCTACTTCCAGGGGGGGAACTGTGACCATAGTAACATGTGGTTCCAAGAGGTAACAATCGACACTGTGTGTGTGCTGGTAGGGTGTGTGTGTGTGTGCAGGAAGTGTGTGTGTGTGCAGGAAGTGTGTGTGTGTACTCTCTGCCTTTTTATATGTCAGTGCTGGCTTGCTGGCTTGCTGGCTTGCTGTCTGCCTAGTCGGTCTGTGTTTGCTGGCTGGTTTGCTGACAGGCTGACTGCCAGTAGTCTGTGTTGATCCTTGATTGATGTGTATGTGTGTATATATATATTTGTGTGTGCGTGTGTGTGTATATGTGTATGTGTGTATATATATATATGTGTGTGTATGTGTATATACTGTATTTGTGTGTATATCTGTGTATATTAGTGCATATAGATGTGTGTGTGTGTGTGTGTGGCGGCAGGTGCGGGAGCTGAGGAACAAGGCAGAGGCCTACAGGAAGAGAGCATGGGGTACCCACTTCTCCCGCCTCCACCTGAACCAGATCCTGTCAGAGCAGACTCACCTGTGGGAGCCCTCCACCTCCTCCACCTCCTCCTCCTCTCTCAGCCCCACCATCGAGGCCCTGGACCTGGCCAGGTCTGTCACACCTCACCCGAACACCTTTCACCCGAACACCTTTCACCTGAACACTCCACAGCTGAACACTCCACAGCTGAACACTCCACAGCTGAACACTCCACAGCTGAACACTCCACAGCTGAACACTCCACAGCTGAACACTCCACAGCTGAACACTCCACAGCTGAACACTCCACAGCTGAACACTCCACAGCTGAACACTCCACAGCTGAACACTCCACAGCTGAACACCATGTGTGTGTGTGTGTGTGTGTGTGTGTGTGTGTGTGTGTGTGTGTGTGCAGGGTGGGCAGCAGCTCCAGTGTTGGCCCTTCAGTACCTCTGACTCCAGGGTCCAGCAGGAAGAGCTCCACAGGGGGGGCCGAGGCCCCTGGCCCCCTTGGCCCCCCCACCCTGCCTGTTCAGAGGAAGCTAGCCTGGGGGGAGGAGCAGGAGGAGCAGGAGGAGCAGGAGGAGCAGGAGGAGGAATATGATGAGTAGGTGGTTGTTGTCGTTCTGACTGATGGAGGGGATTATATCTGTTACTGTCTGTCTGCCTGTTCCCAGGTTAATGTATGTGTGTGTGTGTGTAGGTGTGTATTCCTCAATGTGTGTGTGTGTGCTCCAGGGAGGAGGGCAGACTAGCCACCCCTCAGATGAAGATCAGGCCCAAGCAGAGGACACATCATGACAGGACCACCCCTGCTACCGGTACACACACACACGCACACACACACGCACACACACAGCATGTAGACCATGCTCCTGACAGTGCTTCCGAGAGCTGACGCTCTGCTCTCTGACCTGCCGACCTGCAATTTCACACTGAGTAGAGAGGAGATGGAGGTTAAGTATGTCAACAGTCAGAACTAGCTTCCTGTACCTCTCTCCCCCCCTCCAGTTCTCCCTGTCACAGCATCACAGCACACTCTCATATCCCAACTCAACATTTCTCTTGATGTGTTGAAGAATGCTGTATGCAGGGTTCGTACAAGGTGCTTAAAGTGCTTGAAGTGCTTGAATTTGAGTGATCCGCGCCATGTGTGTCAGGTCTTAGAGACAGCCGTATGATAAACAGAGGGAGTCAGGTGGCTGAGCGGTGAGGGAGTCGGACTAGTAATCTGAAGGTTGCCAGTTCGATTCCCAGCCGTGCAAAATGACGTTGTGTCCTTGGGCAAGGCACTTCACCCTACTTGCCTCGGGGGGGAATGTCCCTGTACTTACTGTAAGTCGCTCTGCATAAGAGCGTCTGCTAAATGACTAAATGTAAATGTAAACACACTGCTGGCCATCTCAAATCAAAGAACAAAAGGAAAGGAAAAGAAAATCACTTGCTGCTCTTGATTAAATAACATTTGTAGCTTTAATAAGGATTAATTTAAAGTAAATGAAGTATATGTTTAATAAATGAGATCTCTGATTGTAGTCCTTGAAAACCCCCCATAATAGTGCTTGAAAAGTCCTTGAAAGGCCTGGAATTTCATTATACAGTATCTGTACGAACTCTGTATGTTTAAAATGTTGTCTGTGTTTGCCTGTTTGTTTCTGTATGTGTTACTGTGTTTGTGTTACTGTGTGTGTTTGTGTGTGTGTGTGTGTGGTAGGTGGGGCTCTCCTGGTGTCACCCCCCAAACAGAAGAGGGGTGTGTGTGAGAGGGACGCCCCCCTGGGTGAACCCCTCTCCACCTACAGGCACCTGGCTGTCAGGACGCCCCAGAAACACCCACACCAGGTCAGGAGCAGCATGTGTGTGTGTGTGTGGGGGGGGGGGGATTGTGTGAGCCCCCTCTAACCCCCTCCTCCCTCCCCAGGCTGGAAGCCCCCCTGGGGGGCCCTCAGCAGCTGGGGTGGCCACGGTGGACCCGCTCCCCCTCAGAGAGGAGGCCTGCTCTGGGCAGAGCCCCCCCCAGAGCCTCTCCCAGGACCCCCCAGCCTCCAGACCCCCCAAGAAGGCAGCCACCAGCCTGCGACCACCCCACCCCGGTCCTCCTCCGGCCAACCGCATCCAGGGAACTCTAAGGAACCCAGAGTTCCAGCACAATGGTGATGATGGTGATGATGATGATGATGAAGGCGATGAGGGAGGGCTTCCAGTATCAGGGCTGTGGAGGAGTGTGACCTGGATGTGGAAGTGAAGGCCAGCATGATGTCACCATATTAGACAAACCCACACCAGCAACCGGCTGTATGTGTGTCACTGTCAGACAAGCAGACAGACAGGCAGACAGACAGACAGTTACTGTCACAGAGAGGGGGAGGGCGGTTACCATCATCGGGTTCTTTTGTTTCTGGGTCAGACTGCAAGAGGATGTTGACGATGGGGTCTACTCTCTACTCTCTACTCTCTACTCTCTACTCTACTCTCTACTCTCTACTCTCTACTCTCTACTCTCTACTCTCTACTCTATACTCTCTACTCTCTACTCTCTACTCTACTCTCTACTCTCTATTCTCTCTAAGGAAGGGGTGGTGTTCTCTGATTCCCATGCTTCTCTGGAACCAGGAAGAGAAAGATGAGAAACACTTGTTGCTGTAATTCAGTTCCACAGGGATTGTATTGAGACAGATCCCCAGACACAGAGCCAGGGAGAGGCTGGATGTGTCACCTCTCTTGCCCTCTCAGTAGGCTTGGGCTGGGGCTGACTCAGACACCTGACACTGGAAGGATTTCTGCAGGGGATTCCTTTTCCTGTCCATCTCCTGAATGTTCTCTTCCTTCTCTCGCAGGCGAACCTGCAGTGGGACCATTAGTTTCCTAGTAGGTGTTGGGTGACGATGGGGGTGTGTTGTTGTGTGTGTAGGTAATCTGGGGGTGAGGATGTCTGAGGTGCTGCTGGGGAGGCCTGGAGCAGCAACATCAGAGGAAGGTAAATCAGAACGCTGGGATGAAGCAAAACACAACAATAATCTGATACTGGACGTTCCAGAAGAGGTCAATCCTTTATTTGTCTCTCTCTCTCTCTCTCTCTCTCTCTCTCTCTCTCTCTCTCTCTCTCTCTCTCTCTCTCATGCTGTCCTGTCTCTCTTTCTCCGTTGCCAAGACGACCGCATGTCGGAGATGTCCTGGCGTTCCGCAGGCTCCTGCGCCATGGCGACGGCGGTGCTGGAGCGCGCTCAGAAGAGACGAGAGGAGTTCTGGGGGAAGAGATGACCTCTCTTGACCTCTTCCTGTTTCCCCTTTAGGGGTTAAGATTTCACCCTGGATGTCAAAGTTCAGTACTGACCCAGCCATGACCCTACAAAACACACACACACATACATACTGTACACACACACACACATATGCACAGACACATATGCATACACACACAAACAGGAAGTCAGGCCTGGTGCTATTTCTGACGTGTGAGATTGAACTAAGAGACTTTGATTCAAGAGGTGTGTGAGAATCGTCCTGATAGTGTTTCTTTTTGTATTTGTTTTGAGGAATTTAGTTTTATACATCATAAAATACATTTGATTGAAAAACGATCTGTCTGTATCCACTGACTGGTAAGAGCTGAAAGGTTAAGTACGTCAACAGTCAAACTAGCTTCCTGTACCTCTCACCCTCTCCCTCCATCCCTCCCCTCACCCCCTCCCTCCATCCCTCCTCTCACCCCCTCCCTCCATCCCTCCTCTCACCCCCTCCCTCCATCCCTCCTCTCACCCCCTCCCTCCATCCCTCCTCTCACCCCCCTCCCTCCATCCCTCCTCTCACCCCCTCCATCCCTCCCCTCACCCCCTCCCTCCATCCCTCCTCTCACCCCCTCCCTCCATCCCTCCTCTCACCCCCCTCCATCCCTCCTCTCACCCCCTCCCTCCATCCCTCCTCTCACCCCCTCCCTCCATCCCTCCTCTCACCCCCTCCCTCCATCCCTCCTCTCCCTCCATCTCTCCATCTCATCCATTAGCAGGAGTGCTAATTATGCAAATAAATCAACAGGGAAGTTGTGGTGACCTGCTGTGTGATTGTCTGCTGTAAATGGTGTAGACTCTAGGCCCTAGACTCTAGGCCCTAGAGGGTCAAATACCAAATAAATATTTGAAACATACAATAAATCCTATGTTGTGTCATTTCTACACGTGTTGAAAGTTGTAGCTCATGTTGGTGCTGCAGTCCTTCCTGTTGCACCCAGCTGGGATGCTGTCCTAGACTGTGACAATTTAGAATCTCCCAAGAAATGTACTACATAATTATTTAACCCTCATCCTTGATCCAACATATATCACGCACATTTTTTTAAATCAAGAATGAACACTTCATGAAGACAACTTTTCTTAGCTCAATATTCACGTATTTATTTGTTAAGGGATGTAATTAAAGTGATCTGAAAGCAAGTAAAAGATTATACTGACAAAGCTAATGACAACATGCGGACCGGACAGAAAACAGCATGTTGCGTCCGCAGAAGCTGGATCGACAACCCGTTTTCCACAATGAATGGAACACGATTTATATAATAATCATAACTCGCTTCATTGGTTTCTGTTATGTAAGTTATTAAACAACGTTGTGTCGTCCTGCTCCGTGACGTGAAAAATAAACAGCATCTTGGTCAGTGTGCTCAGTATTGGTGAGCAGGACACGCCGCAGAAGTTCCCCCCATTACAATAAGATAAGATTATACATGTTTAGACCGGGCGATACTGCAGCACTGCACTGACTTCCTCCTCCGCGCGCGTAGCTCTCGAGAGCTCACCTGGCAACAGCAGGTGTTAATCGCGCCTGGAGTGGCCGCGCTATTGTCCACACGAGAACACGAGCACACCGTGAGAGACGAGTTTTTTTTTCTGCTCGTGTTTAAACGCCTGACGGGTGGGGCTTATTATTTCATAACCGGGAAATTCACACAAGTGTAAAGGCAGATGTTTCAGTAGCAGGTGAGGAAACAGTTTATAATCCCTAATGACGTACAAGAGGGGTCAAACGTGAACCACGACTTCTCCCATTAACGGTCGGTTGCATGCTAAATTTGTTAATTTCTCTTCCTAAAACCCACTAGAGGACACTATTTAAAAGGATATTTTCAAAAATTTATTTTGGGGGAACACGCCCCCAGACCCCCCTAGTTTTGCTGGGTCACAGGAAAAACAATAGGTTTTATCTAGGGGCTTAGCCCCCCCAAAAGTGGGAACCTAGATTCGCCCCTGGTCGGTTGAGTGTCATATTTTGCGTTAGCTGACAATATTTCCCCTGATGATGTAATGATAGACATCCTGTATTGAAATAGATCAGGCTACACAGCAATACTCTGACTCAGGTGTGTATGTGTGCGTGTGTGAGAGAGAGAGAGAGAGAGGCCAGGCAAGAGGTGGGCGGGGGATTTCGCCTAACCTATTTTGACAGAAGGAAGTGCTGTGCTGTCATCTTCATCCTAAAGGACTATAAATACGGTCTCTGCACAGGTAAACAACATGAAACCTCCAGATCCACAGGTAAGAACACATCTCTAAACCTGTCGGAGGAATCAGAACTTCATTGTTCTTCTTTATACTATCTACTACTTTTTTGTATGAGAGATTGAGTTTTGTTCTTTTTTTCAAACCAGGTGAACGGTGATATTCTACTTGCTTATTCCCCGCTGAAGAAGACGCTCGTGTACCGAAGATATGAAGTGTACAGTTGTCCTTGCCGTTATGATGCTGAGCCTATGTGCTTACCGGGAGGTTACGGGCAAACCTGCGCCAAAACACGCCAAGGCTCCGCCACAGCCAATCAGCCCGGTGCTGCAGAGCCCGGACACGTACGGTGCAGTGCGCGAGGTGTCGCGACATGTAAGTGCTTGCATCTTTGGACTTTGTTATTTTTTGTTATATTTTTATTTATTTATAGAAATACAGTAACAACAGTTGTTGCAAACAGTTGTGCCACGTTGAGGTATAGATACAAGGCAAAGGTTGTTGGTTATCTGACGTTATTTTTATCCACGAAAACAGGCGCAGAAGCAGGACACGGACACTGATATTATTCTCATTCGCAAACCGAACATGAAGGAGGTAAGCAAACTTTAACCTATTAATCAAAACAATAATTATTAGTATGAATTAATATGAATATCGCAGATAACGAACATTTACAGCATCACTTAAATTTCACAATCGTGATATTTATTATCATAATATCAAGGAAATTGAGTAAAATATTAGGAGAATTATAAGGACCCTTGTCTAGAGATAGTGATCTAGAGAGAAAGGGATCCATTCTGAACCCTACTGTCAGACAAGGTAACACAGTTCAGACAGGCTTCCAACAGAAACATGAGAACCTGAAAAGGGGTTCCATGTTGGAACCTCGAGGTTCTGCTTTCAATCCTCCCTGGTTCAGTCAATCAGGGGTCCACACTGTGGCGTCGCTATGGTGACACACTTGTGATACTGGGTCTCTCTGTTGCCAGGAACACCAGAAGGTGTGCTGTCTCCATGCCAACATCCTGGGGTACTACCTGAACAGCATCCTGCCTCTGAGGCATGATATGCACCACAAGATGCCCCAGCTGAGAGAAGACCTGGCCAGGGTCGCCAGGGACCTGAGCAGACATGGCTGTGTAAGGAGATTCTCCTCTGTGTCTCTCTCTTTGTGTCTCTCTCTCTGTCTCTCTCTCTCTCTCTGTGTATCTCTGTGTCTCTCTCTGTCTTTCTTTTTTTCTCTCTTTATCTGTCTCTTTCTCTCTTGATCTTTATCTGAACTTTCTCTGACTTGAAAATATGTATTTATTTCGTTCTCGCTCTTTCTCTCTGTCTCCCCTTTCTCACCCTCCTTCTCTCTCTCTCTCTCTCTCTCTCTCTCTCTCTCTCTCTCTCTCTCTCTCTCTCTCTCTCTCTCTCTCTCTCTCTCTCTCTCACTCTCTCTCTCTCTCTCTCTCTCTCTCTCTCTCTCTCTCCTCTCTCTCTCTCTCTCTCTCTCTCTCTCTCTCTCTCTCTCTCTCTCTTTATCTGTCTCTTTCTCTCTTGATCTTTATCTGAACTTTCTCTGACTTGAAAATATGTATTTATTTCGTTCTCGCCCTTTCTCACCCTCCTTCTCTCTCTCTCTCTCTCTCTCTCTCTCTCTCTCTCTGTCTCTCTCTCTCTCTCTCTCTCTCTCTCTCTCTCTCTCTCTCTCTCTCTCTCTCTCTCTCTCTCTCTCTCTCTCTCTCCCTCTCTCTCTCTCTCTCTCTCTCTCTCCTCTCTCTCTCTCTCTCTCTCTCTCTCTCTCTCTCTCTGTCTCTCTCTCTCTCTCTCTCTCTCTCTCTCTCTCTCTCTCTCTCTCTCTCTCTCTCTCTCTCTCTCTCTCTTTATCACTCTTCCTATCTGTCTGTGGTGGTTGTATTCCTCTATAGATAAGAGGTATGAAAGTTCTGGTTGATGTGTGTTGCTTATCGCACAATGAAAGTAACTTTGTGGTTTTTCTCTCCTTCAGGTTATCGATGAATATGAGGATCATGCAAACAGCGTGGCTTTCAGAAACGAGCTGAAAAGTGTAAGTGTTCGAAACACATCACACACACATCACACACACATCACACACACATCACACACACATCACACACACATCACACACACATCACACACACATCACACACACATCACACACACATCACACACACATCACATATTTCGGGCCTGTCTGGCTTCTCTATTATTGACTTTGGTGTGGTGTGCTAACCAGGTGTGTGTGTGTGTGTGTGTGTTTCAGATGGGACAGGTGGGGATCAACAAGGCCATAGGAGAGATAGACATCCTCTTCACTTACCTCACCGACTTCTGTGTGGTGGTCTAGAGGAAGACCCTGACCTCTGACCCCTGAGTCCCGAGTCCCCAGACACTCTTCTATTTACTTTTTATTATTATACTATTATTTATTTATTTAAACGTTTATTTAAGGTCTATTTAAATATTTATTTATTATATTTATTATTTGAGTTTTATTTGTTGAAAGCTGGACTAAATTATGAAAAAACATGTTCTGTACCTAATGTTGAAATGCATCAAGATTCAGCTCAGTCTTGTTCTCTATGACTGGCTAAGCTAGGCTAGGCAAGGCTAGGCTGGGTCTCAATGTGTTGCTTGTGTAGCTACATCTGTGGCCAAATATATTTCTGAATTATGTGCTGGACACAAAACAATTTATACATTACAGTAAATATATTTTACAACTTTTTGATAACAGATATTAGATAAAAGGAATGTATTGTAGAACCGTTGTGTTATTTTGAACTAAAACTGAGTAATAGCAAATCTGTGATTTGCCACAATGTTAACAATTTCATGGTGAATGAATTTAATTGGTTTTCTAATGTTTGGAAAATGTATCTAATTGTTTTTATATTTAATACGAAATTTAATAAACGTGTTTCAATCGCACTTTACGTGTTTTAATATTTCACTGATGTTTAATGCTGGGTAAAGACACGCTTGTCGTGTTCTAGGGATCGATGAAGTTCTCCTCAGTTCTCCCCAACTGTAATGTACGGTTCTCCACAAGGCAGTGTACATGTTTGCATATACACACCCGCAAGTAGGCTACACATCCGCATGTACACTGGGAGTAGGAGCATCAGCTTCACTACAGTAGTTAGAGCATGTCGCTGCAGATCAAGAAGTCTGTGGTTCAAATCTCCTGTGCTGTACCAAATAAAGACTTTACAATAATGTAGGAAGTAGTTAAGCTTATTCTACATTCAGGGCTGCGTGCATGTGGACCCTGCAGGCAAGAGTTTAGGGGGAGAACTAATACACTCCCACATTTTAGTAGGTCCTATATGTTTAAAATAATAGGCCTATGTCATTTTAATATTTTATCTTCCTTTACGGAACTCACAAATCACAATTACATTTATGCATTTAGCAGACGCTTTTATCCAAAGCGACTTCCAAGAGAGAGCTTTACGAAAGTGCATAGGTCACTGATCATAACAACGAGATAGCCCCAAACATTGTGGGTATAGCCAAAACATGAAGCATACACTGTGAAAACCTAATAAGCCCCAAAGAGAAGACCCATAAGAGCATGTAGTTAAACAAGTTACAACTAACAACATGAACCTCAAAAGTGCAAGAGTGTACCTGGAGAAAGCAAGCAACAACATTCACGCAGGAGAATCGAAAAAGGAAAATCGAAAAGCCAAAGGCCCACTATTCTAAGTTGACACCTTTGCACATTCACTCCGCTGCAGCAGGCTGAATCCACGTGCACAGCGCACGTGTGCATGGCGGTGTGGATGGGACGCCTTTTCAACGTGATCTGCACAACTCTCCAAAGCAGTGTAGCGTTTCCATCACTTACTCAGCTATTGTCTTTTTTGATTATCTAACTAACTACATAATTGGACCACTGAGTATTAGGCAGAGGTGGCAGTCAAAATCTGAACTGATCCAAAATCATGTTATGCAACTTATGAAAACGTTTTATGGCACTTTTGCAACAGTTTATTATCAAGTTGATTCAGAAGCTAGAGACTCTCAAAGGTATAGATTAGCCCTCATGTTTACAGTAAGCAGTCTTAAAAATCCTATATCTAGAACAGGGTTCTCCAATCCTGGTCCTCGAGGGCCGCTGTCCTGCATGTTTTAGATGTTTCCCTGCTCCAGCACACCTGATTCAAATGAATGTGTGGTTAACAAGCTCTGTGGAAGCCGGGTAACGACCATTCATTTCATTTGCACTGCAGACACTTTAAATGGTTAAATAAATAAAATATCTGAACAGATATTGGCCTGCTGTAAATGTATTGTATATGAAATGCACACGTTTTTCACACACACACACACACACACACACATAGTTTTGCACACACACACACTCACACACACACTCACTCCACAAGGGCCTCCCATGTGGGTGATGATGACACCTGTTGCTCTGTGAATTCCTACTTCTCTTTCATCTGGAGAGGGTGGAGCCGGGACTTGTCCCAGGAGTGTTCTGTTTATGTCACGGTGATTGTGCGGCACTTCTTGTTGGCAGGTTAGCGGAAGAACCACGGGACTTTCAGGAAGTGTTAATGTAAACAAAGGCTTGGTCTTTCCCAGAAATAAACCATTTGATGACCCTCCCTTCCTACCTGCGCCCTTATCGCCTCTCTCTCTAATCTGCTCTCTGTCTTTTCTTCTTAGGATAACTTGTCGGTGTCTTCTTCCACACACCCACCCACACACCCAAACACTCTGCTCACAGCCGCCAGCATGGTCAGCAGCATGGCTGACTCATGTGTTGTGGGGGGGCTGAGGAGGAGGGAGCAGAAACACCCTGCACCCTGCAGATGTCTTCTGCTGCAGACCTTGTGTTCTGCTGATGTGTTCATCTGGAGAATCTGGGTCAGAAGCAACACCAGCCTGACCTCGTTACAAGCTGCACACTCATCCTGCCCCTGCAGCCCAACCCTACCAGTAATTACCAACCATGACACACACACACACAGGATCACACACACACATGTAGGCTATAGGAACACACACACCCACACAAATGCACTACACCCCAGATAATGAGTGAAATTGCACTGTTTAATGTGTGTCAAAAGACAAAATAAATAAATAACAAACCAACATACATTTACATTTAGTCATTTAGCAGACGCTCTTATCCAGAGCGACTTACAGTAAGTACAGGGACATTCCCCCCTGAGGCAAGTAGGGTGAAGTGCCTTGCCCAAGGACACAACGTCATTTGGCACGGCGGGGAATCGATCCGGCAACCTTCTGATTACTAGCCCGACTCCCTCACCGCTCAGCCATCTGACTCCCTCATACATTCTAACAAAGAAAGGGATCCCTGGTCAACCATGCAGAGATCAGATCCAGATAACACAGGAAATCAGTGTATGTTTCAATAGAACAAATCACATCGGTTCCACAGCCGCTACGTGTGAAGACCATGGAAGACACCTAAGTTTATTTCATGCACTTTCAAGGTCAGGGTCTGTAACTGGCAGTGGCGGAAATCCTGGGGGGATACGACCCCCAACAAATCTAGAAAAAAATCTGATTTTATTGATGTTAACTGAAACTCTGAGTTTGCTGATAATGTAAATAAATGATGTTTACCAGCTAGGCTACAGTACAGGCATCATGTTTACCAGGCGATACAAAGGCTACAGTAGGCTACAGGCAGTCGGCTGCAGAAGGATTTTCACTCTAGACTCTGAATGTGTGAATCACATAAACGCATTAAGTGCCATCTTGACGACATTTCAGCTTTCAGCTGATTCATAACTATACAGTTATAATGTGGAGCGCCACGCGCGTGCTTTAAAGGTGACGTTAAACTTTTTCCCTATTGCCGAGGAAAGGGTAGCAGAAATCGCGAGATGGCGAAACCAAATAGCGGTGAACCCACAACCTAGTTTTATCAATCCCATCTATTTACGCGGTGCTCGGTCCCTAGAGCGCCTAACCATAAGACACAAGATTAGTCAAACCGCAAAGCATCCGCGAAATCAAGGGGGAGCAGCATCGTCGTGTCATCTTTAGGTCGGCAGCTCCGCGGAAAATTTGTGGAGAAGCCACAAGACGCATCACTTCTTGTGTGTGGGAATTTTTGAAAAATGAAGGTGATGGGAGTATATAACTTCTGTAAACGTGGGTACACATTGCAGTCTAGTTCAACAGTCAACAGTCAGAACAGTCGCGGTGTACGGTTGAGGTACAAGATAACAAAAAATGCACGGATTAATCGCTGCTGTGGCTTTCATCGCGGCGCTTGTCTACCAAGCAGACAGCACGCAGGTACACCAGAGGCGCGCGCCGAGGCACGCGCCGAACTGTTTGAAACGGATCCCCCCAAACTTGATCAAACAGTTAACGGAGGAAACTAAGAAATTAACGAATTTGTTTAAGGTAGGAAACACGATGTTTTTATTCATTTTCTGAACACCAACTGTTAACATTTGTAATTAATTGTCAGTTCAGTCATCCATAATTTAAATCTTGAAACAGAAGGATGTCGCCAGGCGCGAAAGAATTCTCCCCACTTTCTGCACATTCTGCACAAAAGCCAGAAAGGTGAGTGACAGGAAAAACCTTAATTTGAAACATTCTAGTTAAATCGATTAGCTGCAACCCCCCCCCCCCCCCCTCCATAAAAAAGGCAAATCGTGCCTGTATGATGTACGAATGACTCATATATTTTAATACATGTATGTGCATACAAAAGTCTTAAACGTTAATTTACAACACAATTAAAAATGTTTTTTTAAGTAAAGCAAAAATGCTTGAACAAATATTGAAATGAAAAGACGAAACAAACACACTTTTATACTGCTGCACAAATACAGAAGACAATACTAAGGAAAAAAATATTTGGTGCCTAAGACTTATGCACAGCACTGAATGTAGGTGTGCATGTATGAGCTCAGTGGTAAAGCATTAGACTGTAGATCAAAGGGTTTGCAGGTTCGATTCCCCCTGTGTGTCCATGGTTGAGATGGTCAGCTGAGTGAACAGACGCTGTGTGTCCTGCAGCCCATCGGGACATGGGAGGTGGACAGTCTGCTGGAGCTGTACTCTGAGCTGGTGCTGCCCAGGGCTGGAGAAGACCTGCTCCCCAGGGGAGACCTGCTCCACAGGGGAGACCTGCTCCACAGAGAGACAAGCAGCCTGTTCATGGAGATGTTTGCCCGGCTCAGACACGAGGTCCGGCGCTGTGTGAGTATCTCCCTCCATCCTCAGACAGACTGACAGACAGAGAGAGAGACAGGCAGGCAGACAGACTGACTGACAGACAGACAGAGAGAGAGACAGGCAGACAGACAGACAGACAGAGAGAGAGAGAGAGAGAGAGAGAGAGAGAGAGACAGAGAGAGAGACAGACAGACAGACAGACAGACAGACAGAGAGACAGACCAACTCACAGGCAGACAGACAGACAGACAGAGAGACAGGCAGACAGACTGACAGACAGAGAGACAGACCAACTCACAGGCAGACAGACTGACAGACAGACAGAGAGACCGACTGACAGACAGACAGAGAGACAGACCAACTGACAGACAGACAGACAGACAGAGAGACTGACCAACCAACAGGCAGACAGACAGACAGACAGACAGACAGAGAGACAGACAGACAGAGAGACTGACCAACCAACAGGCAGACAGACAGACAGAGAGACAGACAGACAGACTGACAGAGAGAGAGACAGACCAACCAACAGGCAGAGCAGACAGACAGACAGACAGACAGAGAGACAGACAGACAGACAGACAGACTGACAGACAGAGAGACAGACCAACCAACAGACAGACAGACCGACTGACAGGCAGACTGACAGAGACAGACAGGCAGACAGACAGACATGTAGACAGAGAGACAGGCAGACTGACAGAGACAGACAGACGGTTAGTAACTGACTCCACCTCTTCCTGCAGCAGAGAGAGAACACCATCATACCAGCTACGGCCAATAAGAAGAGCATCCGGAAGATGAAAAGAAAGCTTGTGAAGGTAAAACTGTCCTCAGATGAAACTGTAAAGGCGTTTAGGATGAGAACATTCCTTCTGTTTTTATCTGCATAATGGAGATGTTAAAACAATCTGATTAACACTATCCCCTCCCTCCCTCCCCCTGTTGTCCAGGTGATGAAGCGGAGGGAGTCAGGGGTGAGGAAGGCTGTGGGGGAGTTTCCCCAGATCCTCCACTGGATCAGTGAGCTCCAGGTCCTGAACCATACCGAGAGAGACTGATGTTACGTGGACGCACACACTCACACACACACACACTCACGCACGCACACACACACACACACACACACACACACACACACACACACACACACACACACACACACACACACACACACACACACACACTCTCTCTCTCTCTCACAGACACATACAGTGATGACATCACTCCTGCACTTCTACCAAGGTAGAACACCTGTCCCACATTGATGACATCACGCCTGTAACTCAGGGACTGGCTTCCCCTGGGTGGAGACTCAGATTTCACCTGATCTACCTGGTTACCAGAGACCTACACACCCAGGACCACACAAATGTGAGTGTGGGATGTGTGTGTGTGAGTGTGTGTGAGTGTGTGTGTGTTTCAGTCAGCCAGTACATCATCTCCAGCTAACAGGGATGTTTCTACAGGTTTTAATTCTGTTGTATTTACACAGTTCATCATGTCACAGTTCATCGAGTCCAAAAGAATCATTAGGGTTTCAAACGTCTCCTCAGGGTTCTGGAAGATCAGGGTTCTAGAACGTCAGGGTTCTGGAACATCAGGGTTCTGGAATATCAGGGTTCTGGAAGATCAGGGTTCTAGAACGTCAGGGTTCTGGAACATCAGGGTTCTGGAACATCAGGGTTTTAGAACATCAGGGTTCTGGAACATCAGGGTTCTGGAACATCAGAGTTGTTTGTGGAACTTATTTGTTACAAATGTATTTTGAATTTTAAACTTATTTTGTTGTTACAAATCGTTCTATAGAGCATTACTGTCAGTTGTGACATGTGGAGAAGTGATTTCTCTACAGAATGCTGATTAGGAGTTTTGATTTTTCTATATTTATTGATGTGAGAGTAACTTATTTGTAAGTTAGTATTTATTTGTTTGTTGAGGAAGGAAAGTGTTGTTTTAATATTTTTTATTTTGTCTGGATGGATTCAATTCAGACACACACACAATACGATTTTGTACAACCTGATGTCAGTGGTCTGAATATCTAATAATATCCTGATGTCAGTGGTCTGAGTATCTAATAATAACCTGATGTCAGTGGTCTGAGTATCTAATAATAACCTGATGTCAGTGGTCTGAGTATCTAATAATAAATAAACTGTTATTTGAACAATCAGTAATTTTGTCTTTAATGTGTTTATAGGCTATAGAACAGACAGAAAGCTTCATATCAGATCAGATACCAATTAGATGTCTGTATGTGTGTGTGTGTGTGTACATCACACATTTGAATGAGATCATCTCAGTTTTCTATTTATCTCCCTCACAACTCATAGATTGTCTAGCTCAGCCAATCATGTGAAACCTTCTCTAGCTCAGCCAATCGTGTGAAACCTTCTCTTGCGACAGATAATTTAGTCTCAGACTTGATTTCTTTACTGTAACACGGACTCCATCTAGTGGCAAAACCGTGCGACTACATGATGTATACGGATGCCGTCGCATCCACACACACACACAGACACACACACACACACACAGACACACACACACACAGACACACACACACACACACACAGACACAGACACACACACAGAGACACACAGACACATACACACACATAGAAACACACACACAGACACACACACACACACACACAGAGACACACACACAGACACACAGACACGCACACACAGAGACACACACACAGAGACACACACACACAGAC
>CM042874.1:736867-774367 GCA_023658055.1 Thaleichthys pacificus | reverse complement strand
CACACCCGAAGAGGCTTTACATAGGAACATAAAAAAAAAAAAAAGTGAATATATTGATTATATATTGATATACTATACACACATACACTAGAGAAGTTGGAAGTAATGTTGAACTTAATTCATTTTACGGCTAAATGTGTAAACCTGTCAGCCATTTTAAAGAAACTGTGTGTGTACAGGCAGAGTACATTACTAATGTGTGTGTGTGTGTGTGTGCAGGTGGAGGACAAATTGGTCCAGAGAAAAGCTCTGAATGAGCTGAAGGAAGTGTTCCAGGTCGCCTCAGAGATTGGTTCAAAACGTCACAAATAGTCTCAACCACCAATCACAGCGCTGGAGTCGGAGAAGTTGGTCCAATCACAACACAGGCATCGGAGCAGATCGTCCAATCACAACATAGAGGACAAGCAGACGGTCCAATCAGAAGCCAGGAGGAGTAGATTGTTTTGGAACTTGTTAGTTCTGTCAAAGCAGTAATAATCATATTTATTTAACTTAACATAATTTTACATATTTATTATCTGATTCAAAGCATCAGCGTTTTGTGGATTGTTGTTGGAGACATGATCTGTATTTATGACTTGTTTTGAATAAATCATTTGAATGGAGATAAAGTTTTTGGATTCATCCTTTGTTCATGTTTCTGTTTGGTCTGGAGCACAGTCAGCCACAGCAGCACTCAGTACACTGAGCCCTGAAACATGAAGAAGAAAACTGCTTTTAAACCAGATCAAAGAACGCAAACATGGACAAACACACCTCTACCATGGAAACCAAACAAGTTTGAGGATCAAGAGGTTGCAAGTTCAAATCCACGCTGTCCGGAACGTTGTTTTGGATAAAAACTCCAAATGAAAACATGACATTGATAAGTAACAGTAAAACAATGATAACCACATTCCTTCAGTTAATCCTGAGAGGAAGGTGCCACGCAGACTGGCATGCCTGGGGTTAGGGTTAGGTCCCATCAGCCTGCAGACTGGCATGCCTGGGAGCTGTGTCAACTGTGGTTACAGTAGGTGTGTGTGCGTGTGTTCTTAGGTTGCACAGGAAGGGGTGTGTGTGTGTGAAAGAGAGAGAGAGAGAGTAAAACTGATGTCTGACTGGCTGGAAATTCCCATGAGGAACCTGAGAGCGGAGAGAGAGAGAGAGAGGGTAAGGGAGAGAGAGGGGAGAGAGAGAGAGGAGAGAGGGTGAGGAAGAGAGAGCGGAGAGAGAGGGAGGAGTGTCTCACCTCTGAAGGAGAATGACTCCTGAGTGTTTCTGTGTGGAGGTGGTCAGGTGACGCAGCAACCAATCACGTGTTGCGTGGTGGAACAAGCAATGGAATCACAACCCACCCAATCCTGGTAGAGCATGAGGGAGAGCACCGGAACGTTCCGAAACTCACGGTAACAGTGGTGATGCAACCATGAAGGGTGGGGTTAGGGGTGGGGGTCGTTAGGGTCGTTAGGGTAGTTAGGGTCGTTAGGGTCGTTAGGGACGTCAGGGTCAGGGTCAGGGTCAGGGTTAGGGTTAGGGTTAGGGTCAGGGTCACATGGTGAAGTGTGTGTTCCTCCCTGACACACACTGACAAAAGCATGTCCAGATTCCGATCAAGGACCCAACTTCTCTTGAGGAGACCTGGGCAGGGATTGGTTAATAGATATTTGAGATCAGTGCAGTGGTTGGTTCATTGATGTGAACATTTCTATGTTCACACATTCCGCCTAGTAATACCGTAATTCATTCAATTTTCTTTCTTCATCGCCCATTTGTGCTTCTGAGAATAGTATCATGACTCTACTGAAGAGGCTTGCATGGAGCAACGCCCAGCTCAGTCCTGCACCCACACGTATGCGCACACACACATGCATGCACACACATACACACGCATGCATGCTGGTGGGCTCTGCTGCACAAAACCACAGAGCTCCTCTCCCTGGCCTCGCCTCTTCACTCCCCCGTAACTCACCTCCTTCAGGGGTGAAGAGATCAGCCTGGGGCTGGGGCTGGGGCTGGGGAGAGGGCTGGGGAGAGGGCTGGGGAGAGGGCTGGGGCTGGGGAGAGGGCTGGGGAGAGGGCTGGGGAGAGGGCTGGGGAGAGGGCTGGGGCTGGGGCTGGGGAGAGGGCTGGGGAGAGGGCTGGGGCTGGGGAGAGGGCTGGGGAGAGGGCTGGGGCTGGGGAGAGGGCTGGGGAGAGGGCTGGGGAGAGGGCTGGGGCTGGGGAGAGGGCTGGGGAGAGGGCTGGGGCTGGTCCTGATCACAAACACAGTGAGAGTGAGAGTCATTGTTTCACCACAGACCAACCAGGAACCTGCCTGCTGTGTCTGGAGTGCTGAACACAGGAAACCCGCCCCCCCCATCAGCCCCCCATCAGCCCACCAGACCCCTGTGCACTCTGACACACTGGCGTCTTAAACAGGCGGGCCAACACACACATGGACACACACACACACGAGCTGCAAACGTTCGAAACACACGCACGCACGCACACACATTTCTTTAAATTCTCCTCACAGCAGAAATGTAGATATCTATTTTCTAGAGAAACTGAGAAACAACTAAAGCGTCAATAGCTGAACTTCCCTGAAAGCTGAAAACATCATCAGCACCAGTCTCACTACTTCCTGGGGGAGTCCTGGACCCCAGCAGGGGGAGGCGTCTCTGACAGGAGAGGAAACTGACTTCTCAGTCAGGGAACCCACATTTTCACACCTCTGTTCTGTTGGTATATATACCCCTGCAGAGTCAGAGACGTTCTCAACATTCTCCTCCACCAGACTGAAGGCTGAGCTCCAGACCAGGCAGCAGGCTGAGTGAAACAAGACGTGAGGTCGTGAGGTCTGGTGATTGTGCGCAGGTTGGGATGAGTACCAGGGATGTGTGGAGGGGCTCGGCGGTGTGTGTCTGTGTCATGCTCTGCTGGATGGGGGAAGCCAGAGTGGACTCAGCGTTCATGTCGGACCCCATGGACAGCAACATCCAGAAACTGATAAAGCAACATGTGAGTATCTCTCTCTCTCTCTCTCTCTCTCTCTCTCTTATAGACCCATGGCTGTAAAGAGTGAGTTGACTCCCGCTGTGTCAGGCCCTGATGGCAGAGAGGGTCAGGGGTTGCAGCTGAAACCCAAGGTTTAGGGTATTGTAGCTGTCTACACCACATACAGTGGCAGCTCTATTTTATGATGAACACAAATGTAAACGCAAATGCATCGTTAGATCCCAAGTGTCAGTCCTGATGTCTGTAGGCTGGCACTACCCTGCTTCACCTGGACGTCCTGATGTCTGTAGGCTGGGCACTACCCTGCTTCACCTGGACGTCCTGATGTCTGTAGGCTGGGCACTACCCTGCTTTATCTGGACGTCCTGATGTCTGTAGGCTGGGCACTACCCTGCTTCACCTGGACGTCCTGATGTCTGTAGGCTGGCACTACCCTGCTTCACCTGGACGTCCTGATGTCTGTAGGCTGGGCACTACCCTGCTTCACCTGGACGTCCTGATGTCTGTAGGATGACTGGTACAGGCTGTGGACAGGGTCTGTGGACAGGGTCTGTGGACAGGGTCTGTGGACAGGGTCTGAGGTTAGAGGTACTGGTACATGTTATGGACAGGGTCTGTGGACAGGGTCTGTGGTCGGTGTGACAGGCCAGTAGCACCTGTTAGCAACTGTTAGCTTTGCTACCTACACATTCACAGCTATCTACTGAACCAGATGACATCATGGTGATGTCATCATCTGGATCCAGACAGCTCTTAGTGTGAATCCTCCAAGCCCTTCTGAATGTGATGTTTGGGTTTGGACACCTGATGGGGACCCAGGCTCTCTGAGGACCCAACCACCTCCACTACCCCCTACTCACACTACACCCTACATCACTGGGTTCTGACACAACACTGGAAACAACACCAGAACAACTGATCAAACAACTCTCTCTCTCTCTCTCTCTCTCTCTCTCTCTCTCTCTCTCTCTCTCTCTCTCTCTCTCTCTCTCCTCTCTCTCTCCTCTCTCTCTCCTCTCTCTCTCTCTCTCTCTCTCTCTCTCTCCTCTCTCTCTCTCTCTCCTCTCTCTCTCTCTCTCTCTCTCTCCTCTCTCTCTCTCTCTCTCTCTCTCTCTCTGCTCTCTCTCTCTCTCCTCATCTCTCTCCTCCTCTCTCTCTCTCTCTCTCTCTCTCTCCTCTCTCTCTCCTCTCTCTCTCTCTCTCTCTCTCTCTCTCTCTCTCTCTCCTCTCTCTCTCTCCCTCTCTCTCTCTCTCCTCTCTCTCTCTCTCCTCTCTCTCTCTCCTCTCTCTCTCTCTCTCTCTCTCTCTCTCTCTCTCTCCTCTCTCTCTCTCTCTCCTCTCTCTCTCTCTCTCTCTCTCTCTCTCTCTCCTCTCCCTCTCTCTCTCTCTCTCTCTCTCTCTCTCCTCTCTCTCTCTCTGTAAGAAGCGTTCCTGGGGTTCTCCTGTGTTTCCTGTAGAGCTCCTCAACTCCAAGTTGGAGGTAAGATCCTTGAGAAGAACTCTCCCCTCCCCTCACCTCACCTCAAAACAAACATACAACACAGAAAACAGACATCAGCAGACATGAACATCTACTTACACATGTCACATATAATATATATATTTAATACATGTGTAATGCATACGTACTTACACATACACACACTGTAAATTTAAATAGTATCTGAATTCAAATGCTTTTTGTCTCTCTCCCTCTGTCTTTGCCCCCCCACCCACTCACTATTCCACTCTCTCCCTCTCTTTCCCTCTCCCTCTCTCTCTCCTTCCCTCTCTCTCTCTCTCTTTCCCTCTCCCTCTCCCTCTCTCTCCCCTCCTCGGCCTCCTCTCTCTTTCCCTCTCCTTCTCTCTGCTTTCCCTCTCCCTCTCCCTCATCTCTCTCATCTCTCCTCTCGCTCACCTCCTCTTCACTCTTCCTCTCTCTCCCTCCTCTCCCTCTCACCTCCCTCTCTCTCGCTCTCATCCTCTCATCTCTCTCTCTCTCTCATCTCTCTCTCTCCTCTCTTTCTCTCTCTTCCTCTCTCTCTCTCTCTCTCCTCTCCTCTCTCTCTCTCTCTCTCTCTCTCTCTCTCTCTCTCTCTCTCTCTCTCTCTCTCTCCCTCTCCCTCTCTCAGGATTCAGAAAAGGCGGGTCCTATGGGGCCAGGCCCTGGAAGTGTATGAGAAGATGCTGGGGCAGCGGCAGATGGCGGGGCAGGAAGAAGAACAGACCCGGGCTCAGGTCCTGGAGAGAATCAAAGAGATCCAGAAGCACTACTTCCCTCACAACGTGGAGGTTGGGAAGGTTGTGAAAAAGCTCTGGAACATTAAGGTGAGTGTTCTGACAGTACCTGCAGGGGCTGAGGCACAGGCTGGGGCTGTTAGGCTGGGGGTGAGGCTGGGGCTGTTTAGGCTGGGGGTGAGGCTGGGGCTGTTAGGCTGGGGGTGAGGCTGGGGGCGGGCTGTTAGGCTGGGGTGAGGCTGGGGCTGTTAGGCTGGGGGTGAGGCTGGGGGCGGGGCTGTTAGGCTGGGGGTGAGGCTGGGGCTGTTAGGCTGGGGGTGAGGCTGGGGCTGTTAGGCTGGGGGTGAGGCTGGGGCTGTTAGGCTGGGGGTGAGGCTGGGGCTGTTAGGCTGGGGGTGAGGCACAGGCTGGGGCTGTTAGGCTGGGGGTGAGGCTGGGGCTGTTAGGCTGGGGGTGAGGCTGGGGGCGGGGCTGTTAGGCTGGGGGTGAGGCTGGGGCTGTTAGGCTGGGGTGAGGCTGGGGCTGTTAGGCTGGGGGTGAGGCTGGGGCTGTTAGGCTGGGGGTGAGGCTGGAAGCTAGGGCTGGGACTCACTGAGTCTCGCTCTTTCCCTCCCTCCCTCCCCTCCCTCCCTCCCTCCCTCCCTCCCTCCGTCAGACTGATGATGTGCAGGTGCAGAGTAACTCCCTGTGGGAGCTGAAGAGGGTGTACGAGGAGGCGTCCCGCCTGGGGAACCATTTCAAGAGGCTTCAGATGAGGAGGAGAAGACGACAAGCTCAGATGACCAAAACCCCCCGGGGTTAGTCCCTCCAGCCGGCCAACCCCAATCTCTCCCCAACCTCTCCCTGAGATACAGACATTTTTTTTACTAAATTCTATTTATTCTATTTTATAATATATAATATAATAATAATTTATTTTAACAATATAGTTTTTCACATTGTACACAATGGTATATTATCGTTGTTAACATAATCTGTTTTTTTAAGTTATCAATAAATTAAATGTATTTATTACTGTAAGTGGACTGGGGAATCTATGACTAAATAAATTGACATGAATGATGAAACATGTTGTGAGGATTTAAATTTTTAATGGCTGACAGACACAAACACACGCACACACACAGACACACACACACACACATACACAAGCACGGTCACAGTACACACACACACACACACACACACACACACACAAACATATACAGAGACATCACACACCCAAGTGGAAACATAGCAAGTTGGAGAAAGCATGGTCGATGAGTCATCATGACTACTGTCATACAGTCTGAGGAAACAAAAACAGCCGTAACAGCATTCTTCTAAACATAGCACAGACGCACACACACACACACACACACACACTCAACAACTGTGTCACACACACATGCAGACACACACACATGCAGACACACACACACGCACACACACACATGCAGACATGCATGACAAAAAACTACCTGGCCCCATGCCTGTGAGGTGTGAACTGAGGATGTTCTCACCATGCCTGTGAGGTGTGAACTGAGGATGTTCTCACCATGCCTGTGAGGTGTGAACTGAGGATGTTCTCACCATGCCTGTGAGGTGTGAACTGAGGATGTTCTCACCATGCCTGTGAGGTGTGAACTGAGGATGTTCTCACCATGCCTGTGAGGTGTGAACTGAGGATGTTCTCACCATGCCTGTGAGGTGTGAACTGAGGATGTTCTCACCATGCCTGTGAGGTGTGAACTGAGGATGTTCTCACCATGCCTGTGAGGTGTGAACTGAGGATGTTCTCACCATGCCTGTGAGGTGTGAACTGAGGATGTTCTCACCATGCCTGTGAGGTGTGAACTGAGGATGTTCTCACCATGCCTGTGAGGTGTGAAACTGAGGATGTTCTCACCATGCCTGTGAGGTGTGAACTGAGGATGTTCTCACCATGCCTGTGAGGTGTGAACTGAGGATGTTCTCACCATGCCTGTGAGGTGTGAACTGAGGATGTTCTCACCATGCCTGTGAGGTGTGAACTGAGGATGTTCTCACCATGCCTGTGAGGTGTGAACTGAGGATGTTCTCACCATGCCTGTGAGGTGTGAACTGAGGATGTTCTCACCATGCCTGTGAGGTGTGAACTGAGGATGTTCTCACCATGCCTGTGAGGTGTGAACTGAGGATGTTCTCACCATGCCTGTGAGGTGTGAACTGAGGATGTTCTCACCATGCCTGTGAGGTGTGAACTGAGGATGTTCTCACCATGCCTGTGAGGTGTGAACTGAGGATGTTCTCACCATGCCTGTGAGGTGTGAACTGAGGATGTTCTCACCATGCCTGTGAGGTGTGAACTGAGGATGTTCTCACCATGCCTGTGAGGTGTGAACTGAGGATGTTCTCACCATGCCTGTGAGGTGTGAACTGAGGATGTTCTCACCATGCCTGTGAGGTGTGAACTGAGGATGTTCTCACCATGCCTGTGAGGTGTGAACTGAGGATGTTCTCACCATGCCTGTGAGGTGTGAACTGAGGATGTTCTCACCATGCCTGTGAGGTGTGAACTGCATCCTGAAGCTGAATCCTGCATCTGTTTGATTTCTTCACAACAACAAAAGCTATCATGTTCTGGGTAATGGATACGGCTTCAGGATACTCATTGTGTTTTGATCCCTCATCCTGGGAACCCAGCGGCTAGGAATGTGCCAGACGAACAATCAGACTAACTGCCTCTTCCCAGCAGTAAGTAAGTAGGTCAGTGAAGGAGGAGAGAAGGAGGAGAGAAGGAGGAGAGAAGGAGGAGAGAAGGATTTATGCTGTCATCACAACATGCTCAAGACAATGCGTTTCATTTACGTAATTGGGATTTTTTTTTTGACCTGGCAAGCAACAACTACACAGTAGCATAAAAAAAAATATATATATATATATATACAGTATATATATTGCATAAAACATACAACTATTTATAAAGATACAACAAACTGAAAATATACACTTTTCTCCAAAATGATACGCAGGGGGAAATTGAACCTAAAACCACTAGATCTGCAGTACATGCTCTAACCCCTAAGCTACAGTATACAGATGCATTAATGACTTATCACAAAAATAAATAGTTTATATCAACGGCTTGACACATAAATCCTACCTGTAGTATCCCTGCCGCGACCCAAACAATAGCTGTCTTAATCTAGACCAGTGGTTCTTAACCACTGATCTAGAAGAAACCTGCTAATGACTGATGACAACGAATAAACAGTGTGTGTGTCTTTGTGTCTGTGTGTGTGTGTGTGTGTGCTTGCTAACGACTGTAGACCTCTGACATTCCTAAACACAAGGAATACAAAAGTTAGCCTTTGTGTGCGATAATGGTGATGTCAATAAATGTGTCTAGAAATAATGTTCAAGGCCATGAGGGACCTAGAAGCTCAGGGACTCGAACACACACGACAGGTTTGGAAAGCCCCAGGTGAGCACAATGCACACAGTGTCCTGCTTCTATCCACCCTCCTTGCATTACATCCTTACAAGGAAAGACAGAAAGAAGGAAGGAAATAATCAAAATAATCTAATCCAGTGCTTGAGAGCGTTGTTTAGCTGAGAGAGAGCAGCGGGTCAAGGGTCAGCTCTCAGTTTATCAATACCTCTGTTGGTGTGTTTTATCAATACATCTAATCAACATGCTTATCAAAACTTCTATCAGCATGCATTTCAATACCTCCTTTAATGTGTTTATGAATACATATGTTGACACCTCTATCAACAATCTTTCTATTGATACCTTGATTATGTTTAACATGAACGTGTGTCTTTCAATCAGAGTTTGTGAAAAGATGTGATAATGTAGGCCAGGACAGAAGGTTTGACTCAAAGTTCATCTGAAACAACCATCGCATCACTCTCAAACCTTCTCATCTCCATACCTCCTATCTCAGCCTCTACAGCGTGCCTGGCTTTCTGAACACGCTGAGGTGACCTGACCAGATGAAGGCCCCCCCCCAGCAGAGCGTGGGCGAAGGAGGTCACAAGGCCATGCTTCACCTCAAACGTTCCTCTCAGGGTCTGCCACCCGCTCTCCTTCCTGCCCCCCTTCCTGCCCCCCTTCTCACAGAGCTCCTTCACGCTGCGGCTGGTTCACTATCTAGGACACACAGAGACCCTGACATACAGTGACCTGGATAGAGTTTTCCACCCATCACCACACACTCTCTAACTACAAGCTGAGAGAGACTGAGAGACAGAGGGAGAGAGAGAGGGGTTATGGTGTTGAACCATCAGAACCCAGTACCTCTAGGCTTCTGGACCAGTGGGACCAGTAGGACCAGTGGAACCAGGAGAGGGTTCTGCTGAGCTGGGCAGGGAGGTGTGGCCTCACCAGCATCCTCCTGCAGATGACCTACTTCATGGTGGGCGGGGAGAGAAGGGAGGGAGGAGGGAGAGGGAAAGAGGGAGGGAGGGAGTGGGGGAGGGAGGGAGGGAGGGAGAGAGAGGGAGGAGAGTCAGGAAGTCTATATAAGTCAGGACTCAAAGGTGGAAGGCAGAGCTAAGAACACAGTGAGTCAGGTAACTTGGCAGGCAGGTAGTCAGCCAGACAACCAGGTTATTAGAGAACCAGTCAGTGAGGTGTCCAGCCTAACAGGTAGCTAAAGAACCAGTCAGACGACCACCTAAATTAAGTTCCTCAAGAAAGTTGCTTTCAGTTAGCTGAACGTATCTGTTCTCATTGGCGGCAGGAGAGACCTCACTGCTCACAGAGACCCAGAGAGGACCAGACCAGGAGAGACCTCACTGCTCACTGAGACCCAGAGAGGACCAGGCCAGGAGAGACCTCACTGCTCACAGAGACCCAGAGAGGACCAGACCAGGAGAGACCTCACTGCTCACTGAGACCCAGAGAGGACCAGGCCAGGAGAGACCTCACTGCTCACAGAGACCCAGAGAGGACCAGACCAGGAGAGACCTCACTGCTCACTGAGACCCAGAGAGGACCAAGCCAGGAGAGACCTCACTGCTCACAGAGACCCAGAGAGGACCAGACCAGGAGAGACCTCACTGCTCACTGAGACCCAGAGAGGACCAGGCCAGGAGAGACCTCACTGCTCACTGAGAGGACCAGACCAGGAGAGACCTCACTGCTCACTGAGACCCAGAGAGGACCAGGCCAGGAGAGACCTCACTGCTCACAGAGAGGACCAGACCAGGAGAGACCTCACTGCTCACTGAGACCCAGAGAGGACCAGGCTAGGACCAGGTCCAGAAGCAGCACCAGAAGCAGGTCCAGGTCCGGTGGACTTCCCGGCAGACAGGATGCTGTCCAGGCTCCCGTGGCTGGTGAGGGCGCTAGTCCTCCTGACCCTCTGGGGGCAGCAGAGCGTGCAGGCCAGGAGAGGGCAGCAGAGCGTGCAGGACAGGAGGGGAGCCAGGTGTGTGGAAGGAAGGGCTGCCTGCGCTGATCTGCACACTCTGGACAGACTGCTGCTGAGTATGTCCGCCCATGGCATCGTAAGTACAGGACAATGTTATCTACAGCCACGTGGTTTAAATTCCTCACTGCTGTAAACCCTAATGATATCATGTGACCCGCTGACTCATTGACTGACTGACAGACTGGCTGGCTAATGGTCAGGCTGGCTAACTGACTGGCTGGAAGGCTGACTGGCTAATCTGACCCTCTCTTTCCTCTCTGTCCAGAACGACTCGGTACATGATGAACGAATCCTTCTGGAGGTGAAGAACTTCCGCAAGATCAAACAGAAGAAGGTGAGTCCTTCATCCAGCACCAGGGGAACGTCTGACTCCTGCTCCAGCTAGGTCTACCCCCAGCAAGAGAGGAGGGAGAGAGACTGTGTTCAGCTAGGTCTACCCCCAGCGAGAGAGGAGGGAGAGAGACTGTGTTCAGCTAGGTCTACCCCCAGCAAGAGAGGAGGGAGAGAGACTGTGTTCAGCTAGGTCTACCCCCAGCGAGAGAGGAGGGAGAGAGACTGTGTTCAGCTAGGTCTACCCCCAGCGAGGGAGGAGGGAGAGAGACTGTGTTCAGCTAGGTCTACCCCCAGCGAGGGAGGAGGGAGAGGGACTGTGTTCAGCTAGGTCTACCCCCAGCGAGAGAGGAGAGAGAGAGACTGTGTTCAGCTAGGTCTACCCCCAGCGAGAGAGGAGGGAGAGAGACTGTGTTCAGCTAGGTCTACCCCCAGCGAGAGAGGAGGGAGAGAGACTGTGTTCAGCTAGGTCTACCCCCAGCGAGAGAGGAGGGAGAGAGACTGTGTTCAGCTAGGTCTACCCCCAGCGAGAGAGGAGGGAGAGAGACTGTGTTCAGCTAGGTCTACCCCCAGCGAGAGAGGAGGGAGAGAGACTGTGTTCAGCTAGGTCTACCCCCAGCGAGAGAGGAGGGAGAGAGACTGTGTTCAGCTAGGTCTACCCCCAGCGAGAGAGGAGGGAGAGAGACTGTGTTCAGCTAGGTCTACCCCCAGCGAGGGAGGAGGGAGAGAGACTGTGTTCAGCTAGGTCTACCCCCAGCGAGGGAGGAGGGAGAGAGACTGTGTTCAGCTAGGTCTACCCCCAGCGAGGGAGGAGGGAGAGAGACTGTGTTGAAGAAGCAGGGACACCAGCTAAGGCACAAGAACAGTCTAACATGATGTGTGTTTTCACCCCCTCTCATTTCATCCCAATTCTAAAATGTGGTCATGTGACACACTCTCAGCCGAGTTCTCAAGATGTCCGTTTCTCTGACTTCGTCTGTGGTTCTAACGTGGAGGTTCTCGTTCCTCGTTCTAGAATCTCCACGGCTGTGTTCTGCTGAAGGTCCTGGACTTCTTTGAGGACGTTATCCTGAAAACAGCTCGACACCCTAACCTGAAGGCCTTCCTGTCCGCCATGCAGCAATGCGTCAAAGTGGTAAGGCAAGGGAGGGCGGGCCAAGTTGTTCTCTGGTCCAATCACTTTGAGCCATCGACTCATCACTGTTTCCCATTGGCTTGCAGAAGGAGAAGGATTGTGACGAACTGTACCACAAGACCAATTGGAATGCAGGGAACCAGGTAAATGGAACAATGTACTTGGTTCTAGTGCAAGCATTTGTTTATTAGGTTTTGCATGTTCATTTTGTTCCCTTCCATGATCTGACCTCAGTTTGTAATATCTGTTCTATGTCATATCCTGTGTTGGAGTTTGGGTTCATGTTCAACTTCCTGTCTGGCTCTGAGCCCAGTGTGACTCCTGTCTGTGTTGTGTTCCAGTCCCAGCCTGTGTCCAGTCTGAAACCCAAAGACATGGCTGCTCTGCAGCTGCAGTTGCTTCAGTCAGCCAGCGAGAAGGTTGGTTGCATTCCTCAGACAAACATTCCATCAGGTTGTCCCAGCGTAGCAGGTGCGATCGCATCTCTCGTCAGAGTCACTTCCTCATGATCAGCCCCGTACCGGGGTTGGAACTCATGTGCTCTGACTTGCCAATGCGACCATCACCTTTACAAACACTGCTTTAACCTGCTACGCCACCGAAAAGTTAGCTCTTCGATAGCACGGGTGGGCAGTATTTACACTGAGGAGTTTAACCAATTCAACTTGATATACTGTTGAATAAATACTCATACAGTATTGTGCTGTTGCTTGGTGTGTTCAGCTGTCAGATCCCGGCGTGGTGAACAAGGCTCTGATGGAGATGCAGGGGCTGGTGAAGGGGGGCTACGTGAAGGGGCAGGGTTGGCGTCGCTGGGAGAAGAGGAAGCAGGGGTGACATCACTTCCTGGACACGCCCACTTTACAAAAAATAGACAACCTCCAGAATGTCTCCCCCCCACGTCACCTTGGAGACGGACCCACGTCACCTTGGAGACGGACCCACGTCACCTTGGAGACGGACAGACGACGCCAGGTGGAAGAAGATGGGTGCAGTCGTGTGTTCGTGTTTAGTGTCCTTTTGTATTCATCTAAAAAAGTTTTTTTAGTGAAAAAGCAATATTTGTCGACTCATAATATTGTAGTTAGTTTCACTTTTAAAAAGTGTTTTGAATTTGTCTTTATCAGTAACAGTTGTGAAAAGATTCAAAATGAGAATACTTATTAATATAAACTGTCTGTATTGTTGATGATGATACAAAGAAGAAGAATGAGGATGAGGATTAGGAAGATGATCTGGATGATTCCAACATTGTGTTTTAATTTCTGCTTATATTTTTGTATTTGCTTCTTGTTTGTGAAGCTGAGGTCAACTATCTGAGTAACTTTACCAGAAGTGAAGAATAGATAAACACTGGTGTTGTACTTTCAATGAAAGGTTCAGTTTGTGACTGTGAACGCAGGATTAAACTCCTTGACTCTAAGATGTTTCTTTTTTCTGTGAAAATGTGTTGATGTAACCTGCTTGTGTGCATGTAAGTCCTCCAATGAAAAGCTAGCAGCTGAAAAGTGTGTGTGTCCAAACATGAGAGAGTGTGTGTGTGTGTACATGTACATGAGTATGTGTGTGTTCAAAAATTAGTGTGTGAGTGTGTGTGTCCAAACATGAGTGTGCGAGTGTGTGTGTCCAGGCATGAGTGTGTGTGCATATGTGTGTGTGTGTGTAGTTCTGGGAAACTCCAGAGAAGCTGGGCTTTCATGAAGCGATTCGATGTCGAGCGTGTTGATTGTTGAGTGTCGTGATGGTTAAGTGCTTGCTCAAGGGCAGGTGTGTGATTAACAGATCCCGTGATAAAACTGGTAACACAACACGTTCACTTCAAAGATGAGGTTAAAGATAAGTTTACACTGTGCATCTGATTATTTACACAGATACACCCACACCCACATGCAGTACATATACACATAGACACACACACACATCCATAAGTGTGTGCATGACGCAAGATATATTTGTGACTCGTGAAACTAATTGAACAAACAGTGACAAAGTGCATAGCAACACTCTAAACAAACACTGGTGCAAACATAACAGTGATCAAAGTGTTGCCTAGCAATGGGGCAGTGTGCATATGTGTGTGAGTAAGTGTATGTGTGTGTGAGTGTGTGTATGTGAGTGTGTGTATGTGTGTGTGAGTGTGTGTATGTGTGTGCCATTGTTTAGCCTTCCACTGTGTGAGTGCTTGCATGCGTGTGTGACCAGGTAAATACCTGTATCTATACACACTCAGGGCCACAGTGTGTGTGTGTACTGTGTGTGTGTTCATTTGTTGCAGTTATATACTTGTGTAATGGAGTTACATGGATGTATACGTTTAGTTTTGATCTGTGTGTGTCTGTCTGTACAAATATGAGAACGGTTAAGGCTGTGAATTGTATGGATAACAAATATATCTGTATTTCCACTCCTGCTTAATATGAACCTTTGTTCTTTAATGCCAATGAAGCCCACTGGATTGAAAATTTAATTGAACAAGAAAAATTCACATGAGTTGCACATTGCATTTGGCTGACCTTTCACCTCTAGCTCCCGTCCCCCTGCCTGTGCCCCTGGGACAGCATCAGAAACCCCCCGTGTCCTCAGCTGTCACTGCTGGTAAACCCTCCTCAGGTTTACGAGAAACTCCACCCGACCACACAGTGACTGTCAGGTCCGGATGACGGTCTGTGCATGTGTGTATTAATGTGTGCATGTGTGTATCAGTGTGTGCATGTTGTATCAGTGTGTGCATGTGTGTATCAGTGTGTGCATGTGTGTATTAATGTGTGAATGAGTGTGGATGTGTGTATATCCATGTGTGCATGAGTGTGTGTGTGTGTGCCTGTAGAAGGGGCTTCACAGCAGCTTGGGGTATTCACCGTGTGTGTGTACCTGTGTGTGTGTGTGTGTGTGTGTGTGTGTACTGTAACGTCTCAGAGCTGTTCCTGAGAAAAGGCTGCTGACTGTCACCTCTAACAGGCCCCTGAACACAGCCCTGATTGGCCAGCCCAACAGGAAGCACAGGAAGTGAGGCAGACACCTAGGAACTACTATTCTCAGAAAAGAAAACCATGAACCATCTCAAAATTCACCTCTCTCTCTCTCTCCCTCTCTCTCTTTCCCTTCATCTAAGGCCAGCGCTGTCCTAGGACGCCCTTTGCACAGAGTGCAGGTGGTGGGTGAGAGGAGGATGGTAGCAAAGCTATCATCAATGATGGACAATGAATCCTACCTTATGCAGGACACTGTCTCTGCACTGAGCAGCTCCAGGACTCTGTCTCTGCACTGAGCAGCTCCAGGACACTGTCTCTGCACTGAGCAGGTCCAGGACACTGTCTCTGCACTGAGCAGGTCCAGGACAGTCTCTGCACTGAGCAGGTCCAGGACACTGTCTCTGCACTGAGCAGCTCCAGGACTCTGTCTCTGCACTGAGCAGCTCCAGGACACTGTCTCTGCACTGAGCAGGTCCAGGACACTGTCTCTGCCCTGAGCAGCTCCAGGACTCTGTCTCTGCACTGAGCAGCTCCAGGACACTGTCTCTGCACTGAGCAGGTCCAGGACTCTGTCTCTGCCCTGAGCAGGTCCAGGACACTGTCTCTGCACTGAGCAGGTCCAGGACTCTGTCTCTGCCCTGAGCAGGTCCAGGACTCTGTCTCTGCACTGAGCAGGTCCAGGACACTGTCTCTGCACTGAGCAGCTCCAGGACTCTGGCTCCTTCACCCTAAGTGCGTGAAGGAGCAGTACTGCAGGTCCTTCCTTCCTGCTGCTGTGAGACTACACAACCAGCACTGCTCTACACACACAAACACACACAGGACTCAACCACTCTAAAGAACTCATATTTATATTTTTCTCTCCATATGCAACTAGTGTTATCTTTTTATTATTATATATTGTACACGTTATTATTTATGTACTCTTCTGTCCACTTTGCTGCTGTAATGCTCGAATTTCCTCATTGTGGGACAAATAAAGGTATAACTTTTCTTATCTCTTTGTCTCTCAGTCTACGTGACTGAAGTTTCAATTTCAGTTTGTTGGAAGGGAATACTATTGTTAAAACTCTGAAAGTAATATCCATAGATTTCACTCAAACAAAAGCTGTAGATAATAATTTCACAACACTGCAAGTTTGCATGCACATACTGTCTACACTTGCAGTATGTAACAGATTGTTGCACAGTCCTCTTTGTGTTTTCAACATTAGAGTACCATGATGAAACTATTCTCCTGTCTTGATTTCATTGTGATTTTTTAAATTTTATCAACATTATTTAACAACAGATTCATATATATATATAGCATGTGTGTGTGTATTTTGTTTACGAAGCACCTACAATAATGTAATGTATTTCTTTTGCAGACACTTATCTCAGGCAACGTACAAGGGGGGGTTTGAATCAGATTATCTTCAACCCTGAGAGACACCCTGCTCTGCATGTTTCACGTTTCCCTCTTCCTACACACCTGGTTCAAATGACTGGATCATTCATCAAGCTCTGCAGAATCATGATAAGGACCCGTTCATTTGAAGCAGGCGTGTTAGAGCAGGGAAACATCTAAACCAGGGCTGCCCAGCCCTGCTGCAGGAGATTTTTAGGAGGTTTAGGGTTGGAATGTAAACGTTCAGGATCGTAGCTCTCCAGGAATGGGGTTGGTCTAGGACCTGCAGGGCAGGTTCCCCAGCACCTGGGTCAAAGAGGAGACAGGGTGACAGAGCTACATCTCTCTCTCTGTTGCACATGTTCCAGCTCCAGCGTGGCATGTTTGCTAGGTGGGTGATGGGGGCTGTTAGTGGCTGATGTTGGTTTAACTGAAAGCTGGGATGAATCAGAATTAACCTTTCAACTCCTTTCCCCCCACCCCCGAAGCCCTACAACTGCGGCTTTTTCCACACTGATGTCAGTCCTGATGTCACTTCCTGTCCATGCAGCACAGTGTAGGAGTTTGCAGATGCACCTTCCTTTGCTGAAACTTGCTGACTAAGACTGAACCTTACCGGACCAGTCCTCACTAGCTGTTAGTTCTTTGTTCTCATGTGGTTATATACAGTATACGCTGTATACTGATAAGAATAGTTGGATGATAAATGCTGGTGCAGCGGCCTGCGGCCTTCTCCTCAGTAGCTGGTGGTGGGGTTAGTGACACGGAGGGCTGCAGGAGAGAGGAGATGGAGTCTGACAAAGGTTTCGATTTTCAGTTTCAAGTGATTTTTTTCTCTCCAGTGATGGGAAATGCTGACACTAGGTGACACACAGCTAACCACCACTGTTGCTGAGCAAACGCTCTGTGTCGAACACACACACATGGAAAAACACAAAGCAGAATATACACACACGCAACGCACACGAAATGCGAATGTGCCACACATAGGTGATTCTAGGTTTTAAAAATGGGGGTGCAAAGGGTAGTGATTATTATATTTTTTAATACTAGATCTTAAAATCTACAAATTAATAATTAGAGTACAACAAACAACGAAAGAACATACAACTCTGACATCACTTAAAAATGTTCTAAAAACATTAAATCAGTTTTTTACATTAATTTGAAAATGTAAATGTTTTCATCCCAACAGTATGGGGTGCAAATGCACCCCCCGCACCCTCGGTAAAATCGCCTATGGTGCCTCACACCAACAGAAGCACTGACGTGCGGGCCATTTAAGACAGGGAAATCCTCCGGTATTGTATCGTCACCTAGTGGTATTTAGGAGTCATTGAACATTAGACAAGAATCGTTTATTGCGTGTAGAGGATCACTCGAACACCGGGCAGATTCGGACGCTGACGGGAAAATAACGGATAACAGTCATATAAAATAATAATTTAAAAAAAGAATTCAAACTACTTATAACAAACAGATTGGACCTGGCCGCAACAGTTGAGTAATACTGTCAAAGCAATACTGTCAAACTGAAAGAAATAGATCCAAATATGCGGTTAACGGGTAACACCCACACATTAATCAAGGGAGCGAAAGGCTGATATTTAGATGATTCAAATTGAAAGACAAAAATAAATAAAAATACTAATTGTAGCCTACATCACAACGTCACTTTTGAGTGTCGTCATTAACGTCAACGTAAACACAGGTGACTAGTGCACGTGGCGTGCGCGAGCCACAGAAAGTCAACTCTCCAGTTAGAGGTGGAAAACAATATTCAATGGAAGTGTCGGTAGAACCGAAACTCAGCACACCTGATTCTGATGAGTAACCATTAGCTGTTCTGTAGACGTTCCTTTGGAAACAAGGTTTCATCAAAGGCAAGTCGTTCTGTCTAGAAAAGGTTCTCTGGAGCGTTTGTACACATTAACGAAGGGTTCCCAAAGAATGTATTTCCTGTGAGAGAGCAGACTACCAAGTTATATATACATATAATTATAATGTAAAACAATTATTTTTTTTTTTTAAATGCCAAACTGAAGATTTATTGTAATGTATTTGTTTTTAAAGCATTTTTTTAAATGACAAAAACACACATTCCTGCCTTGTCTTATCACTAGTCAGTTTGGTCTCTGCCTCTGTCCTCAGCCCAGCTCTTCCAGACTCTCCTGGAGAGAGACCTTCCTGTTGGTTTCTGCTGCCACGCTAATCTATCACACCTGCTTCTAATGAGCTAGTTGATGTGTTGGATGAGGTTAGCTACAGCAGGGGTCAAGGGAAATACAGGAAGGTGGAGCTCTCCAGGGTCACAAGGATGTTGGGTATTGATTTTCTTTATTTAAAGTTCCCTCACCAACCCACAAAACAATTTGTATTAATTTGATCTCAAATCTTAATGTTGGTCATAAACTACCCTTCCAGCGCTAGTAGAACACAATTATTAAGCAATTAAAAAAAAGTAATGATCTGAGTCTATAGTGTGACAGGAATCCTTCCATCCATCTGTTCCACAGGGAGGAGGAGTCAGTTCACCTCAACCAAACCCTGTTTCCCTGGAGACAGTCCTGTACCTCCACACCGGGTTCTGATTGGTCCTGAGTCCCAGCGAGGGGGCGGGACATGAAGCAGGTTCACCACATGAACCTCTGTACGTCTGAGCTGTTGGGCCAGTGGAAGGTGTTGTTGATGAAGAGGTAGAGCGTGGCGGCGTTGACCAGCGCGTGGAGGAGGAGCTCCAGCAGGAGGCGGGGCAGGGAGGGGAGGGGCATGTGCAGGCGGAACATCAGGTAGGGGATGATGAAGTACCTGAACTCCAGCAGCTTCTGGGGCACACAGGAAGCCAGCAGGCAGGCCAGGAAGGCCAGGACCCAGAAGAGCGAGCGGGAGCGCAGGCAGTCTAGAAGGTTCCAGCCCGCGAACACGTAGGCGGGAACCAGGAGGAAGCGCACGGCCGCGTGCCTCTGGAACACACGCCGCCACACGTAGAAGGGGAAGTGCCTGTTGTCGGCCAGGAGGTACTCGTGTACGAAGGTGAACTTCCAGACGAGGAGCAGGGCCAGGCCGGAGAGGAGCAGGTAGAGGAGGGGCCGCCTCCGCACGCTCTGCAGGAAGCGCAGGGCGCGGTGGTGACACAGCGACACGGGGAGGGAGAAGAAGAGAGCGAAGGACAGGAAGTAGAAGAGCTGGGGGAAGTTGAGGCACGCCTCGTGGCTCCCGCGGTCTCCCACGACGATGCCGTCGTTCAGGAGCACGAACGCCACGAAGAGGAGCGCCACGCCGCCGTACGGCCACGCCACCATCAGCACGCCCCTCAGCTGGTGGGGCGAGGTCAGGAAGTCAAACAGGAAACGCATCACTCTCCTCGCCCCGCTGACAGACAGAGGGACCTGGGTGCCGGGCGACTTGTCGTCCTTCTTCTTGCTGTGTTCCGCCCTCCAGGCCTCGTCCATCCTGTTCGCCACGAGCGTGCCAGCGCAGAACGCCACCCAGACGATGTTGGTCTGGCGGAAGAACACGGAGCACACTCCGAGGAGTGCCGAGGCGCCGTGGCAGCCGTACAGCGTCATGAGGTAGGCGAACAGGATGAAGAAAGTAGATCCGCCGTCAGTGTAGTAGAGGAAGTTAAAGAAGTAGAGCACAGGGAAGGTGGAGAGCGACAAGGCTGACAGCACCCTGCGGGGAGCACCGTGCAGCTGGAACAACAACAACAACAACAACAACAAAGCTATAAACAACACAAACACAGCAGGCAAAACCACGGCTAGTTTACATTACAACATGTTCATACTTCAGCTTGTATCCAAAGCGACATAGAGCATAGAAGATCAAGAATCAAAAGTGCATTCTATAAAATTCTGATGGTATTTTGGGAGGTCAGAGTCAAGGAACCTATTTGGTTCTAAGGCAAGAACATGCCCAACACTAGACGATCTAATCTGATTTGGTGTTTCATGTATATTCTCTGGTTTCTAAACGTGGTTACCTTGTCCCTGAAGTGCAGCTTGCAGGTGAGAAGGTAGAGCAGGTAGAGGTTGCCGCAGTTGAAGAGCAGGTTGACAAAACGCAGCATGGCAGTGGAACACACAACCTTCCCTGACAGGTCAGCCAGCCACACCATGGGCTTAATCACCCCTACTGTCACCAGGTAGAGACCTGGGAGAGTGGTGATCATGGGGTCCCACTGGAGGGGAGGGAGAGGGAGGGAGGGGAGGGAGAGGGAGGAGGTTGAGAGAAGGAAAGAATGTACTCGTTCAATGTGACTCAAGAGTAGCCTTATAGTGAACCAGAGAGCAGTATTCAGTCTGATTTCCCCCGCCAGCAAACAAGCCTCACGCAGATAAATACCTAGTTGTATAAATGGGGATTAAGCTACCATACTGAGAGCCAACTGCTGTGTGATGTTTAGCAGGAGGACGGACGAAATAGGAAACTATAGCGTAGTTTGAGGAAAGCCCACTGCATGACAGCAGAAGGCCTGTGGTAACGGATGCTACCGGAGTTAGTTAGCTAGGCCAATACTTTAGCTAGTCTGTCAACACAATGCTTTCAGGAACAAGGGCACTAATGATGGACTGATCTGGACGAGTCGGGGATGATGGGGCTTAGATGTAGGTTAAAAAAGGTCTTGCAATCTGTCGCGCCATTTCGAAGACTGTTAATCCGACGCACAGAGACTGGCTAGTAGCAACAAGTAAAAACAGACACGAATACCGTACCTCGTTGAATTTCCCGTGACAGTATTTCTGGGCTTGTGGGACGTGGAATATCTCATCCATATACGGCTGTCTCTGCTCTCGGGTTATTTTGGAGAACAGCAGACAAGAAACCAAAAAGTTGGTGCTGCAAAGAGCTGTGAAAATATACCCTTCGAATTTCTCCATAGTGAACGACGTAGCCTACTACAATCCGCCTCCAAATATCTAACGTTATCTTTTGCGATTCCGTGCACACTACATAATACTTAGCTTCACATACTATTCCATAATTTAGAGAAGAGATATTATAAAGCAGATGAAAGCAACTTCGCCCAGTCCACAGACGAACGGATGAGTTTTGATTTCGACAGCTGGCTGGTCCGTCAAAAGAAAATATTCCGAAGGGGAACGTTTACTGATATAACTTCCGTGCAAGTACAAAACATTAGCGTTTTTTTTTCCAAATACGAACAAAACATCATTGGTATCAGTAATAACTATCGTGATACGATTATTCCGACTATGAATGTTCAGTATTAGAGTAAATGTTATTATAATGATATCTACATAATAAGTAACTAGTGACCGTTTCTCGTTGACCAATAATTCAAAAGCGGAACATATCCAATGACGAGCTGTGCAACACTGTTACTGGTCCCCCTATGTTCTTGCTGGAAGTGTAGCGAAATGTTTGTCAGACGTTCATCGTAATTTCTCCTAGTCGTTTTAGTTTTCTTTTGAATGATGCATTTATCTCAACAACTTGAGCTCTTTCCGGAGTTCACCGTGACTCAGTTACTTTTTAAAGATGTCAAAAACGCCGTAGAATTGAGAAAAAATGCAGTTGATGGACTAATCAAGGGTGCCTTGATAAACCCAACGATGGTAAGTTTTACAGGTAGCTAGCTAACAAGCTAGGTCACCTAGCAAGCTTAGGAATAATAATACAATAGTCCTATTTTTAAGTTAAATTAACTTTGAAGTTAACGTGGCTATTTAAGTTGTTTAGGCATGTGATAATGACTTACTCTATGTTGATGTAGCTAACCTAAATGCCTCTATGCTTAGATTGTGGATCCGTTCCAAGTGCTTATAGCTACGAACAAGGCTGTTCACTTGCACAAGCTCGGAAAGATGAAGACCAAGAGCTTGTATTCAGAAATCATTTTCAATCTTCTACCTACTAATAGTGTAAGTGTGTAGTGTACATCTATATAGTACATATTGCGTAGACACAGCAAGTGTCATTCTTGTGTTGTTTTGTGTAACTGCATGCCTTTCGTTCCGTCTCTCTCTCTGTAGATCTCCGAGGCGTTTAAAAGGTTCGGTATCTCGGACAGAGACGAGTGCGTTCTCGTGGTGCTGGTGCACGAGGGGGAGGACGCACAGCTGCTGGCTGACATGGTTGCCATGGTAGCAGGGCAGCAGATCCCCGTGGAGCACGTCTCCTCTCTGACGGACTCGGCCAAGATCAAGAAGGTTGGTGTGTCAGTGGGTAGCTAGCTGGACAGACATTTCTGTGTTTGATCAATGAAGTATAAAATGGAATGATCAATGAAGTATAAAATGGAATGATCAATTCAGAGACATTATGGTTCTACCTTTTATCTCGACCTCATCTTTCCTCTGTCCCTCCCCCTGTTCCTCTCCTCTCGCCCCCTCCCTCCAGCTCTACAAAGTCCCCCCCCAGGAGTGTGGTAGTCTACTGGACGCCGTTGTCTGCAGGATGGCAACTAAAGATGTTATGCAGAACTGACACCACAGCCGGGCTGCCCCACCCACCCTGCTCCTGGAGATCTACCCCCCTGGAGGGTAACACTCAAACCCTGCTCCTGGAGATCTACCCCCCTGGAGGGTAACACTCAAACCCTGCTCCTGGAGATCTACCCCCCTGGAGGGTAACACTCAAACCCTGCTCCTGGAGATCTACCCCCCTGGAGGGTAACACTCAAACCCTGCTCCTGGAGATCTACCCCCCTGGAGGGTAACACTCAAACCCTGCTCCTGGAGATCTACCCCCCTGGAGGGTAACACTCAAACCCTGCTCCTGGAGATCTACCCCCCTGGGAAGGTGTCTCTCTAGGAGCAGGGTTGGAGGGTAAACCAACAGGAGAGTATCTCTCTGTAGCAACAATCAACATGTCCAGCACACCACATAGTGTATATATCATCATTTGGACTTGGTCTGGTTCAATTCTACTTCATGCAGACGTTAAAAGGCTGGTCTCAATCAAAAATCTTGTTTCCAAATGTGACAAAAATAAACAGAATTTGTATTTTTTACTTTGTTCATATTTTGCTTCATTGGTCATGTGTTTTCCCCACAAGATAACAGCTAATCAAGAGGATATGGAGATAATGCAATACGTTTTATTAGTATTAAATGAGAATTATATGAAAACTTTACATTTTACTTTATTTCTTTGAGTTCATTGGAGAAGAGAGTCATTCATGCCTGCACCTTCACTGTCAAAAACTCCTGGTCAACAGAGACACTTGATTAGTGTCACCCGCTGATAGAAAGATGCTGAATCAGGCACCATGGGAGCTGACACAGAGCAGAACTCTCTCACCATCTCATACTACATGGTACCAAACTGATATGTGTCACTGTTGTCATGGTGACTCATCCAGGGAAGCTGGCGAGCTCCTCCCTGCCGATGTTCCCCCCGCTGAGGATGACCACCACCCTCCTCCCCTCCAGGTCCGGGATCCTGTTGTTGACGACGGCGGCGAAGGCAGCAGAGCCGGACGGCTCCACCACCAGCCCCGCCCCGTACAGGGCGGAGACGGCGCCCTTGATCTCCTCGTCGGTCACCAGGACGACCTCCTCCACGTAGCGCCGACACAGCTCGTAGGGGAGGGTACCTGAGGGCCGCAGGTACACTCTAACCAAACACACCTGATCCATCGATGTGCAAGCGTGTTGTGTGAACTTGATTCGAGGTGTCTTGTCGGAAGACGCACCTGCGGAGGGTGGAGCTAGTCCTGAGGCGATGCTCCTGGCGTCCATCCCTACTGGCTTGTTCTCGATGAAGCTTCTGTACATGGTGCAGGCTGGACACACACACACACACACACACACACTGTACTAGACCAGTAAAGACTAGTATAGAGTGACTATAGACCAGCAGAGTGCAGCACCAGTAGAGACCAGCACAGTGAGGGCAGTCGTACCTCCTTCAGGCTCGACACCGTAGACCCTGGTGGAGCTGCAGCCAGACAGGCTGAGTGCGGCGGCCACGCCCGCCAGCAGGCCCCCGCCCCCACAGCACACCACCACCACCTCAGGGGCCGGCAGCTGCTCCAGCACCTCCAGACCTAGACTACACACCAGAGATGGCACAAGTACACACATCCTTCACTCAAGTAGAAGTACAGATACTCGTGTTTAAAAAGACTCTGGTAAAGTGCTGATTACACTTTTTCAGTCAAGTTAAAAGTAAAGAAGTGTGGGCTCTGACATACTGAAGTAAAAAGTAGCCATTACTACTACCTGTTGGAACTCACCTCATATTAAGAAACTAATTCAAAAAGACAATATAGATACGCAGCACATTTGCCAGGAATCCTTTTTGAGAATTTCGAACATCTCCCTCTTATATGGCCACGGGTGATCAGGAATGTCTCTATTCTCAGTCATGTGTCCGGAAAGTACTTTTTTCAGAAAATATTTTGTCAGCCCTTCAAAACTTTATTGTAGCTTTCTAAACTTTTTTTCCAGGAACTTCAGTGAGCAACACACCCAGCAGTCAGAGGGCTACCTGGCATGTCCAGCCACCAGGTCCAGGTCATCGTAGGAGTGCAGGAAGGTAAAGTTGTCTTCCTGGACACATCGCTCCACCGCGCCCAGGAGACAGGAAGTAGGCACGCGCTCCACCGCCACGCCCAAACTCTGCAGGAAACAGGGATGGTTACTGTGGTTACGATGGTGTTTGTGTCTCTGCTACATGGATCCTCATCCTGACCTGTATGAAGGTGGATCTGGAGAGAGAGGCGGAGTCTGACCTGTATGAGGGTGGATCTGGAGAGAGGGGCGGAGTCTGACCTGTATGAGGGTGGATCTGGAGAGAGGGGCGGAGTCTGGCATCACTACCTTCCCCTGACTCCCGTAGTGTTTGGAGGCGTATGCAAACGACTTCCCATAATTCCCGGCTGACATGGTGACAAATTTGCCACCCGGTGGTCTCCTGGCAAACTGATTGGCCACCCCTCTGATCTTGAAAGAGCCTGTGAATCAAGATAGTTTTTTATCCAACTTGTCAAAAGTCAAAGCTGTTAACTTTGTTGAATCCGTGAAGCCCTCTGGGTGTTGGATGAGACCTGTTCTCTGCATGTTCTCCAGCTTGATGTGTGCATGGCAGGGGACAGGGAGGGGCAGGGAGGTCTGGGCCCAGGGGATCATGGGAGTGTGGAGGACTCCCAGGGGGCTGGACATCACTGTCTCCCTGGCCTCGAGCAGAAGCTGTAGGGTGACCTCCTCCACAGACATGCTGGGGGAGGAGAGAGGAGAGGGGGGAAGAGGAGAGGGGGGAGAGGGAGGGAGAGAGAGAGAGGAGAGGGAGGACAGAGAGAGAGGGGGGAGAAATAGAGAGAAAGGATGGGGAGGGTTGAAGTGATCTTATGTGCAAAACTTTTTAGGCAATGCCTCACAGTCTGTCCCTTTAACAACATCCCATCAATTATTCAATAAAGTGCATTGAAAAATGTACTGTAAAGTTACCATACTCGATGTAATGTTACATAAGTTAATTACCTATGTATAACTGAATAACAACGTAATGTGATGGCATACCGTGGTCAAGCCAAACCCTCAGAAAAAGGTAACAGTTCTGGCCACGTTGATGAACATAACAAATCTTTAAACCGCAAACCTCTTTACAAGTTGTAAGATAGCTTCTTGTCTGGATTGTGAATTTTAATTTAACCGTATTAAATTATGTTTTACGTAAAATATTATGCATTTCGAAATGGATTATGTCCACTTACTTTGCCTTTGTTGCTTATTTGTGCAGAAGTCAACACCGCTGTGTTTATTACGGTGTTACCGTGACTGAGAGACGACGGCAACATATGCCGGTACTATGTAACCCATTGTGACTTGTTTCCAGTCGAACATTATTTTGGAATGGACCAGTGTTAATATGGCTGCTTGTATCTCTAAAAGTGAAGCGTTGTTATCTAATATATTGGAAAAACACCAGTAAGTGTTCCTATCTTGGTAACAAAAAACGTCGAACAACATGGGTGTTTTGAGACATATCGTGTGCGCGATGTCGGGCGGAGTTGACAGTTCTGTCACGGCGCTTGTACTTAAGCGAAAAGGTAGGAAAGTCCATACCGTTAGCTAACTTATGTCTTTTAAAATAGTACATATCATTCCGTTGTATAACATGACACCGTGTCCTTTAAAAAAATCCCTCTGGCTTTATCGGTTGTCAGATAATATTGTCAAGTAATGAGTGTTGTCATTCGAAGGTTACAATGTCACAGGCGTGTTCATGAAGAACTGGGACTCTTTAGATGAGAAGGGGGTGTGTAACTCGGAGAAAGACTGCGAAGACGCGTACAAGGTGTGCCAGGCCCTGGATATTCCCTTCCACCAGGTCTCCTATGTCAAGGAATACTGGCATGAAGTGTTCAGGTAAGCCTGACAGCGACGCACGCACTTAATCTTATCGTTTTATATATAGCTCTAATACGATGCAGTTTTTTCTTTTCAGGTCTGAATACCTTTCCCCTTCTCCTTTTCAGCAAGCTCTTAAAGGAATATGAAAGAGGGCGGACCCCTAATCCAGACATACTCTGTAACAAGCATATTAAGTTCAACCACTTCTTCCAATATGCCGTCAACTCTTTGGGTTTGTAATGAAGGTTGTGATGACACACACACACACACAGACACAGACACACAACCCAGCTTTCACCCCAGATCGCTTTCTATGGAGATGTCAGTAACATCCTTTTTAACCATAAATATTCTTATGAAGGCAATCCAAGTTAGAACAGTTGAAAATGATTTCCTATTTACAACACCGGCCTAAGAAGTTTGTCGTTTTCGTATCTAGGCGCTGACGCCATGGCGACGGGTCACTATGCCAGGACGTCGCAGGAAGATGAGGAGGTGTTCCAGCAGAAACGCACGCCCCCGCTCACAACGCTCTTCAGAGATCGCTTCGAGATCAGACGACGTAAGACCAGAGCGTGTCATTTCCTGTTCTCTGTTACACCTCTCCTCTCTCCAGCTCTCCTCACTTCTCCTAATGTTCTAATGCACTCATTCAGCAGACACTAGCCCTGATTAACACACCTGTGTTGTTCCTCGCACGCCCGCGCCCGTTTCCACGGCAGCGGTGAAGCTGCACCAGGGGGCGGACCTTGTGAAGGACCAGACGTTCTTCCTCAGCCAGATCTCCCAGGATGCTTTGCGGCGCACCGTGTTCCCGCTGGCTGGGCTCACCAAGGACTACGTGAAGAAGATGGCGGCCGAGGCGGGCTTCCAGCACGTTCTGAGGAAGAAGGAGGTAAGAGGGCTGGAGATGCTCCTGGAGCTCCTGCCAGTCAGTCATCCTGCCACAGGGGGGCGACGCTGAGCCAGGATCTCATCATGCTGATGTTGTCAAAACCAAAAACGACAGTTAATGTGTTGAGATGTTGGTTTGTGGAAAGCCTCAAATTTGCTGTGCCCACAATGTAGCTAAATGAGTGATAGTTTTTTTGTTTGTTTTTCGGCACCATGCACAAGACAGAACACGAGCAGTACTAAAAACTACAAACTAAAAACTGTAGGAAGTCAATTCAGAATCTAAACTGAAGTGTATTTCCAGAGTATGGGAATCTGTTTCATCGGAGAGAGGAACTTTGAGGACTTCATTTTGGAGGTAAAGATTCATCACTCAATACTTCCTATGTAGATAGTATAGCCTACTATACTGTACTATACTACACTATACCATAACCTACTGTACTAAACTATACAGTACTCTACTCAAATGTGCTATCCTATACTATAAGATCATAGTAGCGGAAAATGATACACCTTTCAATACCAATAACAACGTCTGTAAAGTGTCTAACTGTGTTTATAACATCAGTATCTGGAACCCAAGCCGGGGAACTTTGTCTCCATCGTGGACGGGAAGATCATGGGAGAACATAAAGGTAGAAATCAGAGAGAACAACACAACTTCCTGAGTAGAACATCTTAACTTCCTGCTGTTGAACGTCATAAAATACTCTCCTCCTCCTCTCACCTCCATCTCCACTCCTCCCTCCCTCTCCTCCTCCCTCTCCTCTTTCCTCTCCTCCCTCTCCTCCCTCTCCTCTCTCTCCTCCCTCTCCTCTCTCTCCTCCCTCTCCTCCCTCTCCTCCTCCATCTCCTCCTCCCCAGGCTGGTTCACTCTGACCCTGGGGCAGAGAGCCAGGATAGGAGGGCAGAGAGACCCCTGGTTTGTGGTAGACAAGGACATCACGACTGGAGAGGTGTTCGTGGTGAGTAGAGGCAGCAGAGCGACTGGAGAGGTGTTCGTGGTGAGTAGAGGCAGCAGAGCGACTGGAGAGGTGTTCGTGGTGAGTAGAGGCAGCAGAGCGACTGGAGAGGTGTTCGTGGTGAGTAGAGGCAGGAGAGCGACAGGAGAGGATGAACAGTAGAGAGAGAGAGAGAGAGAGAGAGAGAGCAGAGTAGATGCCAATGGAATGAGGTAGAGTAAATTGAGAACAGCGGACAGTTGTAATAGTAAAATGAGAATAAAGTTGTGTGTAGTAGTAAAGTACACAGTAGATTACAGTAGAATAAAACTGTGAGCAGAATAACATTTTGATGGGAACGGCAGTGTCTTAATCCTGTCCTACTCTGTCATATCCTGTTGTGTATCTTGTAACGCATCATCCAATCGCATCTGACCTCTCTGTGACGTGCCAGGGTCCAACCACCAATCACCCGGCTCTATTCCGGGACACGCTACGGACCGACCGATTCCATTGGATCACGGTGGACCCGCCCCCGGACCTGGTCCGGACACAGATGATGGAGTGTAATTTCCGCTTCCTGCACCAGATGCCCCTGAGTATGTCTCTCTTACTGTCTGCTTATAACCAGCTAGAGCTGCTTAGTTATTATGATGCTTATGTTTGCATGTATAGATTGTCATAACGACAGTCATGACAAGTCATAACCACAGTTGTAATGATAGTAACAGTGTGTGTAGATACCGTGTTTCCGTGGCGATGCTGAGCTGGCGTGTGATTGGTGGATCCTGTGTGTCCTCAGTGCCCTGTACCGTCACCCTCAACATGGACGGCTCAGTCTGGATCATGCTGGCTCAGCCAATGAGAGCCCTGACGCCAGGACAGGTACGTGCCACGCCCCCATCACCATGGAAACGCTCAGGTCACGCCCCTCATCCCCTCTGGGGGAAGTGTAGAAACTCAAAACAGAAAACAAGAAAGTTTGGATCTAAAACAGAAGGAGGAACACTTTCTCTCATGGTCGTGTGTGTGTGTGTGTGTGTGTGTGTGTGCGTGCGTGTGTGTTGTAGCTCTGCTAATCTGTTTCAAGTTGAGCTGTTTGCTAGCTACTTTACTGGTGTTTCGTGTGTGTGTGCTAGAGAGACAGAGAGAGAGAGAGAGAGAGAGAGAGTGTGTGTGAGTGTGTGTACTAGAGAGAGAGTGTGAGAGAGAGAGAGAGAGAGAGAGAGAGAGTGTGAGTGTGTTTGTGTGCTTCAGAGAGTGTGTATGTGGGAAAGTGTGTTTTTTTTATTGGTGTGTGTGTGTGTGTGTGTGTGTGTGTGGGGTCTCTGTGAGGTTTGCACTAGGCTCAGTCACCAGACAAAGGGGCTCGTCCATGCTCGGATTAACTCTCTTTCTGGCTGCGCTGTCCCATAACCCCCTGCTCCCAGAAACAATACAGCCTCGTTTATCAGACCCTCTGGGAACCCAGCCAGAACCCTGCCGTGTGTGTGTGTTTTAAGTGAGAGAATGAGTGTGTGTGTGTGTGTGTGTGTGCACAGGCACAATTGACAAACTTTGGGCAGGCTCCAGAGGAGCGTGAGGTCATCAACGGTCATGTCAGTCTTGTGTTTGTGTTCACATCCCAGTAGAAGCCTTTGCTTCCGCTAACTCAGCTGGTGTGTCAGGGAGTCAGGTGGCTGAGCGGTGAGGGAGTCGGGCTAGTAACCAGAAGGTCGCTGGTTCGATTCCCGGCCGTGTCAAATGACGTTGTGTCCTTGGGCAAGGCACTTCACCCTACTTGCCTCGGGGAGAATGTCCCTGTACTTACTGTAAGTCGCTCTGGATAAGAGCGTCTGCTAAATGACTAAATGTAAATGTGTGTGTGTGTTTAATCCCCCCAGTTTGCGGTGCTGTACCGCGGGGACGAGTGTCTGGGCAGTGGGAAGATCCTGCGTCTGGGACCCAGTGAACACACCCTGCAGCTGGGCAGGGACAGGGCCAGGGAGGTGTACTCTGACAAGGAGCACCACAGCCCAGAACCAGCCAGCTGAACCAGCCAGCTGAACCAGCCCCCCTCCAGCAATCACCCCCCATCCTCCCTCAGGAGTTCTACTGTTACGTTAGGGAATCTACTGTTCCATTTGGGGTTCTAGAGATGAGATCCTTCAGAATCGTACTTGTCGGGCCAGAAAATAGAGAGAGAGAGAAGAATGCCTGAATTTGAACCTGCTGTCAACCAGAGACATAAAACCATATTAAATTCATAGGAATGATGATATATCGTTACTAGTTATGATACAATTGATCTTCCTATTAGGATATAATGATTTTATTTAGTTATGATATTATATTCTGTATTATTATCTAGATGTGAATTCAGGAAGAGGGTTGCAGTTTTATTCTCTGGTGCTAACACGTACGCCTCTTCCTCTGTGGTATCAAGTGACTTTCAGCTGTGTTCATATCTGGTAATGGTGGGTGTCAAGTCAAAATCCTGTTTTCTAAATCCGGATATTTTTTAAATACCTTGATAATTTAGAATTGAACTCTTCTGTTTATACATCAAATATATGTTGATTTTTTTTATTTTGTTACATAAGATTTCGAAAGAAGAAAAATTATTCACAAGAACTATGGAAACAGTGCCTTTTGGGTTTGGCTTTACTGCTGGTTTTGGATGGAGACGTGCGTTATTTTGAACAAAAATATGCATTATGTACATAATGTACAATACTTTAAAACTGTAAATTAAGCACAATTGGATAAACATTGCACTGTTTTAATGACTTACGTAAACGTTGTCTTTTTTCAGGCTCAAAGGCCTAATTCATCTCAGCAAACGGTTCCCGCCACAAGAGGGCATTCTAGTTCAATTTATACTAAGTTCACGCGCCACCTTACCAATGCTTGCGCGTGGATGACCGCCTGTGTCTGATTCCGTTTCTCCCGGGTCATTAGTTCGAATCGACGCATTCATGGTCAAATCAATTTCACTCATTTTTTCCTATTCGTCTATCACGTACTATTTTGTTCAATATGATGAAGCAAACTCTTATGTTGTCTTAAACTTGATATGGAACGTTTTTGTTTCTAATAGAAGTGATAACTGCGATGAGAACAAACGAGATACAATGATTGTCTTACAACTCACAATAATGTAAAAAGGACAACAACAAAAAAGACAAAATAATCTGAATTTATCAACCTCAACACCGGAATAAATGGAAAAAATATAAAACACGTAAAACCTCACAGAACCTTAAAAACAAAACTTTCAAACACAGAAGGAGCAAGTTTCAGTGATAGACAAACTTCTGTGACATGATAGACTCAATAGGTATGGCCGACACGCAAACGCATATTACATTGTAATGACAAAACACAGTGACTGCTACCGTCTTCTACAGACACTTCCCAATCTCCATGAGAAAGCCCCCCGCGAGAGATTCCCCGCCGCGGCCGCTCAGCGGGCTTATGGTAAGCAGTCTCAGAGGAGGCGAGACGCGGAGCCATTTTGTAGTCATTTAAAACTTGCCGTTGGATAATGCAGCTGCGCTCCTCGGATACTATGGATACACACTGTTTTTTTCCTCTTTAAAACTTCGCAATGGTGGTCAAAAGAGAGACCAGGAGTTGGGAGAAGGAAAGCGAATGATTTTTTGCGGAGGTGTGTTGGATTAATTTGAATGGAATTGAGAAGTTTTGAACCATGGAATCGTCCGTGTGTTGGATCTGGGTTGGTATTCTATTCATCGTGCCGCTGACGGGATGTTTCGAATTGCACCTTTCGGATACGTTACAACCGCGGAGCGTTGTGGCCAATTTTTCGCTTGGGCCCGGTTGGACGTACAAAGTAGACAGGACTTTAACTCCTAAATACATTCAGAACTTTTTACAAGTGGAATGGCAAGAAGGAGTGATACGTTTATCCCAAAATGTGGACTGTGCGCGTGCACCAAGGAACCCGGTGCCCGTCTACCTCCGTGTTGGGTCTGTATCACCTGGAAACTTCATGCTGACACGTTTCAATGTGTTTGTGCACGGACAGGATTGTTTCATCAAATACAGAAGAAAGAACATATTAGGTGAGCCAGACATTGACATCCATTATCTAACAGAACTAGATAATACTTCCTGTCTTCCTGCAGGTAGTTTGCTGTTGAATGTATCTAAATTGTTGCCGGCCTTTACGCGAAACGTTATATTTACTGCCTCTGAATGTTCAGGAAAATACCTAAAAGCGGTTTTTGCTCAAGGGAATTTGTTTTTGGGTCATGACTTTTGTTTGGAGCGTGGGGAACGGACCGCGCCGTCTCTGCGTTGTGCTTTGCGCGGTGACCGCGTCTCCGTGCGCGTGAGAGTGCAGATCGTGACATCGGAGAGACGTGGATCTTTATCAGATGCTGTTCAGAGAATGTCTGACAAATGGAACCGCAGAAGACGCAGGAACGCCAACGCATCCCCTCAGTTCCAGCTGCCCAACTATCAGGTGTCGGTCCCGGAGAACGAGGCAGCGGGAACCCGCGTTATCACTCTGAAGGCCACAGACCCGGACGACGGGGAGGAGGGAAGGCTGGAGTATGGTATGGAGGCTTTGTTCGACAGCCGATCCAACGACTTTTTCCTCATTGACCCACAGACGGGAAGCATTACCACCTTCCAGCCGTTAGATAGAGAGATCAAAGACACCCACGTTTTTAAAGTAACAGTGACAGACAATGGTTCCCCCAGGCGCTCAGCCACGACTTACCTCACCGTCACGGTGAGCGACACAAACGATCACGGGCCTGTGTTTGAGCAAACCGAATACCGCGTTAGCATACGGGAGAACGTGGAAGTGGGCTTTGAAGTCATGACGATAAGAGCCACGGACGGAGACGCACCCTCCAACGCCAACATGATCTACAAGATCGTCAACGGCGACGGCGTGAACACCGTTTTCGAAATCGACCAGCGGAACGGTCTGGTGAGGATCCGAGAGCGGCCCGACCGAGAAACGATGTCCCAGTACCAGCTGATCGTGGAGGCTAACGACCAGGGGAAAGACCCCGGCCCACGTAGCGCATCCGCCACCGTCAACATTTCCATCGAAGACGAGAACGACAACTACCCTCAGTTCAGCGAGAAGCGCTACGTGGTCCAGGTGCCCGAGAACGTGGCCGTCAACACCAAGGTGACGCAGGTGGAGGCCAGCGACAAGGACGAGGGAAACAACGCCAAGGTCCACTACAGCATCATCAGCGGGAACGTGAAGGGCCAGTTCTACATCCACTCCCCCACGGGCGTCATCGACGTCATCAACCCCCTGGATTACGAGATGATCAGGGAGTATAACCTGCGGATCAAGGCGCAAGACGGAGGACGGCCCCCGTTTATTAACGGGACGGGGATGGTGGTGGTGCAGGTGGTGGATGTGAACGACAACGCGCCCATGTTCGTCAGCACGCCCTTCCAAGCCACCGTCCTGGAGAACGTTGCCGTGGGATACTCGGTGATCCACATCCAGGCCATCGACGCCGACTCGGGCGACAACGCCCGCCTGCACTACCGGCTGATGGACACCGGCCCCAGTTTCCCGTTCACCGTCAACAACAGCACCGGGTGGATCACCGTGAGCGAGGAGCTGGATCGGGAGACCACGGAGTTCTACGCCTTCGGCGTGGAAGCGAGCGACCACGGCGTGCCGGTGATGTCGTCCTCGGCGAGCGTGAGCATCACGGTGCTCGACGTTAACGACAACGTCCCCACGTTCACGGAGAAGGTGTACGCCCTGAAGATCAACGAGGACGCCGTGGTGGGCACCAGCGTCGCCACGCTGACCGCGGTGGACCGGGACGTGAACAGCGTAGTGACGTATCAGATCTCCAGCGGCAACACGCGGAACCGCTTCGCCATCACCAGCCAGAGCGGGGGAGGGCTGGTCACTCTGGCACTGCCCCTCGACTACAAGCAGGAGCGTCAGTACGTCCTGACGGTCACCGCGTCTGACGGCACGCGCTCCGACACCGCGCAGGTCTTCATCAACGTCACGGACGCCAACACGCACCGGCCGGTGTTCCAGAGCGCCAACTACCAGGTGACCATCAGCGAGGACCGTCCAATCGGCTCCACCGTAGTCGTCATCAGCGCCACGGACGAGGACACGGGCGAGAACGCCAGGATCACCTACGTGATGGAGGACAACGTCCCCCAGTTCAAGATCGAACAGGACTCGGGCGCCATCACCACCCAGACGGAGATCGACTACGAGGTTCAGGCGTCGTACACGCTCGCCATCATCGCCAGGGACAACGGCATCCCTCAGAAGTCGGACACGACGTACGTGGAGATCATCGTGCTGGATGCCAACGACAACGCACCCCAGTTCCTGCGAGACGTGTACCAGGGGACCGTGTTCGAGGACGCGCCCGTCTACACCAGCGTCCTGCAGATCTCCGCGTCCGACAGAGACGCCGGCTCCAACGGCCGCCTGATCTACACCTTCCAGGGAGGGGAGGACGGAGACGGGGACTTCTTCGTGGAACCGTACTCCGGAATCATCCGGACCGGCCGGAAACTGGACCGGGAGAACGTACCGGTCTACAGCCTCAAGGCGTACGCGGTGGACCGCGGGGTTCCCCCGTTGACGGCGGCGGTTGAGGTCCAGGTGTCAGTGCTGGACATCAACGACAACGCGCCGGTGTTCGAGAAGGACGAGCTGTTTGTGTACGTGGAGGAAAACAGTCCTGTGGGGTCCGTGGTGGCCCGGGTCAGTGCCAGCGACCCAGACGAGGGCACCAACGCCCAGATCATGTACCAGATCGTGGAGGGCAACGTCCCCGAGGTCTTCCAGCTGGACATCTTCAACGGGGACCTGACGGCTCTCACCGACCTCGACTACGAGAGCAGGACGGAGTATGTTATCGTCGTCCAGGCAACGTCGGCTCCGCTGGTCAGCCGGGCCACGGTCCACATCCGGCTGGTGGACGTGAACGACAACGCCCCCGTGCTGAAGGACTTCGAGATCATCTTCAACAACTACGTCACCAACAAGTCCAACAGCTTCCCCTCGGGGGTGATCGGCAGGGTGCCGGCCCGCGACCCGGACGTGTCCGACAAGCTGCAGTACAGCTTCCTGTCTGGGAACGAGCTCAGCCTGCTCCTGCTGAACCCGGAGACGGGAGACCTGAGACTCAGCAGAGACTTGGACAACAACAGACCCCTGGAGGCTCCCATGGTGGTGTCTGTCACAGGTAAGACCAGCCCAACCTCACCTAACCCTCACCTAACCCTCACCTAACCCTCACCTAACCCTCACCTAACCCTCACCTAACCCTCACCTAACTCTATCCAACCCAACCTCACCTAACCCTCACCTAACCCTCACCTAACTCTATCCAACCCAACCTCACCTAACCCTCACCTAACTCTATCCAGCCCAACCTCACCTAACCCTCACCTAACTCTATCCAGCCCAACCTCACCTAACCCTCACCTAACTCTATCCAGCCCAACCTCACCTAACCCTCACCTAACCCTCACCTAACCCTCACCTAACCCTCACCTAACCCTCACCTAACCCTCACCTAACCCTCACCTAACTCTATCCAACCCAACCTCACCTAACCCTCACCTAACTCTATCCAGCCCAACCTCACCTAACCCTCACCTAACTCTATCCAACCCAACCTCACCTAACCCTCACCTAACTCTATCCAACCCAACCTCACCTAACCCTCACCTAACTCTATCCAACCCAACCTCACCTAACCCTCACCTAACCCTCACCTAACCCTCACCTAACTCTATCCAACCCAACCTCACCTAACCCTCACCTAACTCTATCCAACCCAACCTCACCTAACCCTCACCTAACTCTATCCAACCCAACCTCACCTAACCCTCACCTAACCCTCACCTAACCCTCACCTAACTCTATCCAACCCAACCTAACATGACCCTATCAAACTTGACCCTAGCGAACCCTTCTCAGTCCGACATACATTAGCAAATAAGTTTGAAGAAGCGAGTGCTGATTTAAACGGAGAGAAAAAGAGCAAAGATACAAGTTGTGGTTCTTCCTCGGGATCTTTGATCTTCCTCCTTTTTCCTCTCATCTGCTACAGGAGTGGAATTCGCTGTTTGACACTGTGGAGAGATTTACATAGGTTAACTGTTTTCTCTCGCTGTAGGTCTGACACAGCGAGTGTGGGTACACACTCTTTCTCCCTCTGTGTGTGTGTGTGTGTGTGAGGGTGTGAGGGTGTGTGTGTGTGTGTGTGTGTGTGTGTGAGGGTGAGTGTGTTACAGTTTTAGTTCTTTCTGTGTCTCTTTACGAGTGTTTGCTCCGGGGTGTAGCTGTATCCGGTTCTCCAACTTTTCTGTTTGTGTGATAAATGCATTTCTGTGGTTGAGGTGAACGAAAGGTGCCACTTTAGCGACAGCAACTCTTTCTGGTCCTAACCGAGGCCCTTTATGAAAGTGGAGAGTTTATGAAATGTGGTTTTGCGCCTGTCGTGAATGTATCAGCAGGGAGGAGGTATGTTAGAGGCTTAGCTCACCAGAGAAAAGAAGGGAAAAAATCCTTTGAAGTGAAGCACTCCGTCATTTTAATGTGGCCCATGTTCCTCAGCCTTACGTTCACCTGGGGCAGTGGAGAGAGAGGGGGACCAGGGGTGGAGAGAGATAGACACACACAGGGGTGGAGAGAGAGAGAGACACACAGGGGTGGAGAGAGATAGACACACAGGGGTGGAGAGAGAGGGGGACCAGGGGTGGAGAGAGATAGACACACACAGGGGTGGAGAGAGAGAGAGACACACAGGGGTGGAGAGAGATAGACACACACAGGGGTGGAGAGAGAGGGGGACCAGGGGTGGAGAGAGATAGACACACACAGGGGTGGAGAGAGAGAGAGACACACAGGGGTGGAGAGAGATAGACACAC
>CM042874.1:670267-732767 GCA_023658055.1 Thaleichthys pacificus | reverse complement strand
TGTGCTTCACATAAATACAAGCAAAAGGTCAGTACATGATCATAAAAACAGTCAATTATAGGAGATAAAAGCATGAGAACATTAAGGCATAAAAACAGTAAGTCCAGTGTCCAGACTTTGTGCCGGTGTCTCTCCTTCATATCTCCAGCTCTGGTTCCTCTTCTGTGCCCTCGTATCTCCGCAGGAATACCCGTCAGGGGAGCGCTCAGCAGCCTGGCATCTTAGGAGCGTCTCTCTGGAGCAGAACAGCATTATTCAAAAATACACTTCTCCGTGAGGAATGCAAAAGTAATCCAATCGATCTATATTGCTCAAAGTCACTGCAAAAGCTACACCAAAAGTATCAGACGATATAAGTGCACAGGACTAGCACCGTGATAAAGGTGAAAAAACAAATGAAAATAGTGAAATTATTGAAAAATGCTAGAAAAGTAATGGAACTACTGTAACTAGGCTGCCATCCAGACACACACACAGACAGACACACACACTAAACAGAAGGAGGATATGTTCAGCTGACAGGAAGCAGAGAGACACTCAGGGGTCTCCACCCAATCACAGCCTGTCCCTGTGGACCAATCATACGCGACACACACCAGGACAGGAAGCAGAGAGGGAACAGTAATCACAACTTCCTGTCCGCTGGAGAAGAGCACGTTACATCTCGTCCTTTTGGGAAATTAATTTGTTTTACTAAAGTGACTCTGTAATTACAGTGACATCAAGGTTAATTGCAAAATCTCTGTTGCCGTGGTTGTGTCCTGTCAGAAATCCTCTTACAATCTATTGTCTATAGACACACACACATCTGCACACATGCACACGCACAAACACTGTTGTCTACACACAAACACGCATTTGCACACATGCACACGCACACTTGACCTAAATAAAGTGATCACATTTTTGTGGAGGAGAACACACGTGTATGTATGTGAGTGTGAGTGTGTGTGTATGTGTGAGTGTATATATGTGTGAGTGTGTGTGAGGATGTGTGTGTGTATATGTGTGTATATGTGTGAGTGTGTGTGAGTGTGTGTATGGCTGGCTGGCTTCCCCCAGAACGAAGGCCAGGGTTGCATCAGTGCAGAGGAGGACCTTGATGGTAATCCTGGATCGTTCTGCTCCGCAGAGTCCACAAGGACACAGAGCTCATCTTAACGATGGCGGCTGCTCTCATTTCTAACACTCGTAAACATCGTCTTCTGATAACGGGGCTGTCCCGTCGCCCAGACAGCTCGGTTCATGCGAGAGACTCCCAGACGCGCTGTCAGTCAGTATCACACGTCATATTACAGTCGTCCCCACTGCTACGTTAACGGGACGGTCTGTTTAAGAGCAGGACTCTCCGACATGGCTCCATGGCTCCAAGTCAAACACGATGCGCATCGGGTGTCCTGGAAGGATGGATATCGCAGCTCTCTGTCACAGTGCGGTTGAGTGGAGCGAGCAGGACCATGACGTCAAAACGATGCGTCTGCATTGTCAATAAAGTACTAACTACTGAGTGTTCCTGCCTGAACGCGCACCCTGAACGCTCCCAAAACACAAAAAGCTGAATCTCTATTTTCTTCTGTTTTGGACATGAATAGCGGTTGTGTTTAATGTTTGTGTTAGACGCCTGGTCGGCCCCAGAAGCAGCGGTTTAATCAGCACTACATACTTTACTCTCTTTGTTTTGGCTCTGGGATTTTTAATATATTCACGTTTTTATTTCTTTGTTTATTTCTTTATTTATTTTCTTGGTTATTGCTGTTCCAGTGCTGATAGGTTTGTTTTGTTAGCATTTTTTTTATGTTTATTTTTTCACATTTGGAAGTATAAAGGTTTCTAACTAAATGTAACATCGGAGGGAGAAGAGGGGGGAGAGAGGGAGGAGGGGGGGGAGGGGAGGGAGGAGGGGAGGGAGGAGGGGAGGGAGGAGGGGAAGGAGGAGGGGAGGGAGAGCAGGGATGCTTGTGAGATGTCAGACGGAAAGACAGAATTAAATAAATCAGATAGAGACGTGCTCTGAGAGAGAGAGACAGAGAGAGAGACATCATTACAAGGAGAGAGTAGAGACAGAAAGGCAAAATGAGAGAGAGACAGAAAGTGGCAAAGAGATAGACACCATCTTCTGAGTGGGAGAGGAGAGCAGAGGAGGAGAGGAGGAGAGGAGGAGAGGAGGAGAGGAGAGCAGAGGAGGAGGAGAGGGAGGGGGGAGTGTGTGTGTTTGTCCTTGGGTACATGTCTATGTATATTACATTTAAACACAATGTTACAAATGGACTTACCAAACACCCAGAGCCTCACACACACGGAGCCTCACACACAGATATGTGGACACACACACACACACACACACACACACACACACACACACACACACACACACAGAGAGGTAGAGATTGCCCAGTTCTCACCCAGCCACAGCGGGACAGATAAACATGTTTGGTTTTGGTGTGTGGATGTTCTATAATAAGACAATCACAGTTGTCAACCACACATTTTTCTTTCCTGCGTTCTGTGTCGGAGACAGGCTGTGCATAGACGTGTTCTGGAACCTTGTAAACATTCCAGAACTTAGTTTTCATGGAAATGATAGAACTTCCTCTCGACCTCAAAACACGCAGACATCTCTCTAAATGATCTCTCTCGCGTGTATTAATTAAAACTCATCTTTTTATAGACACACCTCTGAAGACGCCAGCGTCAACAGGCCTCTCTGGTTACTACGACGATCAGGATTTAATTAGTGAACCACCGTTCCTGTTCTGACGAGGAGGATGAATCCAGCTCTACAGCATGAGCGGAGAGAGAGAGCGGGAGGGAGGGAGGGGTGAGAGAGAGAGGGGGAGTGGGATATAGAGATAGAGGGGGGGTAGAAAGGGAGAGTGGGGGGAGATGAAACATGAGTGAAGAAGGAGAGAGAGAGAGAGAGAGAGAGAGAGAGAGATAGAGGGGGGGGGGGGTGGAGGGAGAGTGGGAGAGCCAGTACTTCTCCAGGTTACCACGGTGACATTGGGTGAACGTACATCACACCTCCCACACACTCCCACACACTCGCACACACACACACTCGCACACACACACACTCACACACACACACACACACTCGCACATACATACTGTATGTGCCTGTGTGTGTATTTCTGTGTGCTTTATCATAAGTAACACAGAAACAACAACAATTCAACAGCCACTCTTCACCTTCAAACAGGATCTGGTCAAATACTGTGATCCAGTTACTGTCTGGCCTCCCCCACTCCTCCCCACTCCAGGGCCAAGACCTTGTCATGGTGGAGTTGTTAAGGCATTGATTTTCATCATTGTTTATTGGTTGTCTCTATGTACAGTAACACACACGTTCACACACACACACACACACACTCAACCTACTATCACCTCATCTGTGTATTGAAGTACGTCCACCTCAATTTCTTTGAAACACACACACGCATGAACACACACACACGCATGAACACACACACACACGCATGAACACACACACACACACTGTCTGGTCAGACTGTCACACAGGGCAGAGATAATTGGTATTGATGTTTAATGGCTGATGTCACTTCCTGTCTCAGGAGGAAGTTCAAGGCCATGCCCACCCACCCCCCCAACCAATCACTATATACCTCAAGGGTGACAACAAGGACGGCAGCTATTGATTGGCTGTCAGTCAGGTGCTGTGTAATCGAGTCATTTTACAGCAGAGAGATGGATTACTCAGTACAAAAGCAGAGGCAAGTGGTGTGTGTGTTTATTTAAAGATTTATATATTCATCACCTGCCATTTAGCGTCCCATCTCCTCTCCTATCCAGCTTCATCCCTCACTCACTATGTCCCCCTCTAAGTCCCCCCTCTCTCTCTCTCTCTCTCTCTCAGAGAGAGAGAGAGAGAGAGAGAGAGAGAGAGAGAGAGAGAGAGAGAGAGAGAGAGAGAGGACATGCAGATGTGAATCTCTGGGTGACAGGTTAATAGAGCTGCTGTTTCTGTGTGTGGGAGCACCAAGCATTAATTAGGTGGTGATTACAGAGGTAATCAATGCCTGGGGGTAACACTGTCCTTGTGCTGAATGGATGTAGGGATGGAGGGACGGAGAGATGGAGGGATGGAGGGATGAAGAGATGGAGGGATGGAGAGATGGAGGGATGGAGGGATGGAGGGATGGAGAGATGGAGGGATGGAGGGATGGAGGGATGAGAGATGGAGGGATGGAGGGATGGAGAGATGGAGGGATGGAGGGATGGAGGGATGGAGAGATGGAGGGATGGAGGGATGGAGGGATGGAGGGATGGAGAGATGGAGGGATGGAGGGATGGAGGGATGGAGAGATGGAGAGATGGAGAGATGGAGGGATGGAGGGATGGAGGGATGCAAAGGAGTCACATGTTCTATCACACACACAAGGGTTCCAACTCAGCTTCTCTCTGGATGAATCTACCTATCAGGACAATAACGGAACATTGTTATCTGATGAGACATGCAGGAGGATTCGAACATGTGACCTTGTAGCCTGCAGATAAGTACTCTGCACCAGGAAGCACCTGGGGTGGGTAACTCTGGTGTTGGGCTGTGGGTGAAGACAGGCTGGGGTGGGTAACTCTGGTGTAGGGGGGAGGAAGAGAGGAAGAGGTTGAGGAGGAGGGGGAGTTGAAATTAGGAAACTTGTGAAACACGACAGTCTTATTCTGCTCTGCAAACCAGGACTAAACTATGGAGAGAGAGAACGAGAGATAGAACGAGAGAGAGAAACAGAGATAGAGGAGAGAGAGGACGAGAGAGAGAAGAGAGAGAGGAGAGAGGAGAGAAACAGGGAGAGAGGAGAGAGAGGAGGAGAGAAACAGAGATAGAGGAGAGAGAGGAGAGAAACAGGGAGAGAGGAGAGAGAGGAGGAGAGAAACAGAGATAGAGGAGAGAGAGGACAGAGAGAAGAGAGAGAGAACGAGAGAGAGAAACAGAGATAGAGGAGAGAGAGGAGAGAAACAGGGAGAGGAGAGAGAGGAGAGAAACAGAGATAGAGGAGAGAGAGGAGAGAAACAGGGAGAGAGGAGAGAGAGGAGGAGAGAAACAGAGATAGAGGAGAGAGAGGAGAGAAACAGGGAGAGAGGAGAGAGAGGAGAGAAACAGAAAAGCGGATGATCGGGAAGATGTCAAACTTCTACTCCCTGACTGTCAGAGGGTTCTAATCAACCTAGTCCCTGGACATGCTAATGACTCTACACACACACACACCAACACACACACACACATGTACATAGACACACACACACACAAGGAATGAATAAATAATGATGAGTAATGAATGGAGGGTAATGGTGATATGAAGGCTGGGTGTGTTTGAGCTTCTCTTCCTGCTGAAGCCCAGATGGACCTGGTGTCTAGACGGCCTGGGGGGGGGGGGGGGGGTGGGGGACAGCCTGTCCTCCTGCTAATTAGCAGATTCTACCTGCTGAGGTTAAAGACCTGTTCAAAGACAAACATCGTTAATTGGAAAACAAGTCATGGACGGGGGATTGTTGTTCATCAGCACCCAGTCTTGTTATGAGCCATTACTACATCACTTCCTGTCCTCTTTCCGGTTTCACTTCCTGTGAGGGTCAGAGCCTGCCTCTCTGTTTTCAGCCTAAAAAGAAACTCCAGGATCTAAGAAACAGAACATGACCTTTAGAAAAGAGTGTGTGAGTGTGTGTGGCTTGTCTCTGTAAACATGTGTGTCCCATCCCAAAACAGGAGTTCATGACCTTTTCATTCTCTCTCTCCTCTCTTTCTTACTCTCCTCTCTCTCACCAGTTTTCCTATCTCTCTCTCCCTCTAACCCTTCCACCCCTCTCTCGGAGAGCTGTGTGACCCAGACAAAGATGAGAGTGGAGTTAGCGGTTATCCTTGCTGTGATGGCAGAGGTCAGAGGTCAGACACATTGTGGTGTCATTTCCTGTCAGAAACAGGAGAGATGTGCTGATTGATGAATTGAGCCTGTTAACCACCTGACCTTGACTGACCTCCACAATGACCTTTACATCACCGTGTTGACACTCCCTGCCCCCTCCCCCCCCCTCATCCGCCTGTCCCTCCCTCCTCCTCTCCCTCTCCTTCATTCTCTCTCTCCTTCCCTCCTCTCTCTCCTCCTTTCTTTTCTACCTCCTCTCTCTCTCGCTTTCTCTCTCTCTCTATGTCTCTCCCTCCTCTCTCTCCTCACCCCCATCTCCTCTCCTCTTTCTTCCTCAGTGTGTGTGTGGGAGAGTTAAGTGCTGTCAAACCCATGGATATCTTACTCAAATTAAGGTCAGCCAATCAGACAGCAGGAAGTATAATTTGTCATCCGTTGACAGAGTCTACAGGAACAAGATGGAAAGGTTAAGATGCAAACAACCATTCTCTCTCTCTCTCTCCCTCTTTCTCTGTCTCTCCATCTCAACCAAGTCAGCCATGCAACGGACAAGAAAATGTTTCCATCCAATAGTCAGGAAACTTGTGTGTCGTGAAACACACACAGACACACAGACACACTTAAATATGTAATGATGTTTACAACGCACCAAAACATATAACTTGAACAATAATAGCTACATATCATCTCCTGAACACGTGAGGTGATGTTTCAGGTTCATCTGCACACCGTGTCTTCAGGCCATTAGCGTTCCCCGCAGACTGTTCCTGGTTCAGCTGTGTGATCTCTGCTGGTCACCTAGCGCCTGCTACCGTGACAACGCTGACCTTTACATACCCCGAGGGGAGACCGGGGGATTTACAGCCAATTAGCAGCTTCTCAGGGATGCTGGGTCCAGAAGGGTGTCACATCACTCCTGGCTCCACACACACACACACACACACACACACACACACACACTCACGCAGACACACACCCACGCAGACACACACAGAAGCATGGAGACACAAACACACAAAGCAAAACACAAAAGGTTCCAGCGATCAGTTTTATCAATAAAAATGGAGATTAAACACATGAACTTAACAGTTACCAATCAATACCCTGGTTCTGGCTTGCGGCCGTTGACTTGATGTGTTTAATCCATCACTTGTGTTGTGGAAGCTATCTCCACTTGTATTGATTATATTGATCTAGAATTCATCCTGAACAGAGAGGACAGAGGAAGACATGAGTTTTATTTCCAAACCGTTGTCAGTATTTGTGAAGAGTGATTCTGCAGCGGTTTGTGGCGCAGCATTAAGCTTTCATGAAAGTAGAAGTTAATTAGAGTCGATGCTTCCGAGCCTGGGTGTAATTATCCTAGCTGCATGAAGACTCTACAGTAATTAAATGTCATATTCGCTCAGTCCGCTGAGCGTGAAAACAGCACAGCTGAAAATGTCAAACGTTACAAACTCACCTGCGGCCCATCGCCCTTCTCTGGTCGCCAGGGGGCGGGGCGTACCACTGAGCATGCTCAGTACAGGGGGGGTGCAGGAAGTGTGTGTTGTCCTGGTGAGGGTGTTTTAGGGGTGTTTGTGTCAGGGGTCAACTGGGGTCACTCTCATGCTGTGTTCCACCAAACACAAAGGGAATTATTCTTTAATTAATAACTAGTAACTTTAGTTACCAAGGTTCTAGAATCTTCACCTGCAGGTCAATGAGTCCACCCCTCTCTCTCCACCCCTCTCTCTCCACCCCTCTCTCTCCACCCCTCTCTCTCCACCCCTCTCTCTACACCCCTCTCTCTCCACCCCTCTCTCTACACCCCTCTCTCTCCACCCCTCTCTCTCCACCCCTCTCTCTCCACCCCTCTCTCTCCACCCCTCTCTCTACACCCCTCTCTCTCCACCCCTCTCTCTACACCCCTCTCTCTCCACCCCTCTCTCTACACCCCTCTCTCTCCCTCAGTTTCCACTTCATCATGGCCGGCATGTTGGCTCCCCTCCCTCCCCTCTCTCCCTCCCTCCCCTCCCTCCCTCCCTCCCCTCCCCTCTCTCCCTCCCTCCTCCCTCTCTCCCTCCCCTCTCTCCCTCCCCAGCCCAGAATCTCTGAATCTCATTCATCATCTGCAGCAGTTAAAGTACCCGCTTCACTGCTGTCTTTCTGAGCGACAGAATTTCCCACTTTCAAAAAGAGCGATGGAAAGATAGAGGGCAATTTATTACTTACACAGAGAGAGAAAGAGAGAAAGGTGGGGGGAGAGAGAGAGATAAAGGAAAAGGGAGAGAGTGTGGGGAGAGAGAGGCACAGAAAAAGAGAAAAGTATTGGAAGAAAGACAGAGAAAGATAGAGATGAGAGAGAGATAAAGGTAGAGACAAATAAATAGACAGAACAAGATAAAGGCTGAACAAGATAGAGGCAGAACAAAATAGAGTCAGAGATAGAGGCAGAGAGATAGAGGCAGAGAGATAAAGACTTGGGTTGAGCTGGTAACTATCTGAGAGAGAGGTGTTTTGTAGACACACAGGCTAGTAGCCAGGCTACGCTAGGTTACGCTAGGCTAAGCTAGGCTACGCTAGGTTACGCTAGGCTAAGCTAGGCTATGTACGGCAATGCTAAGCTACATAAAGCTATGCAAGGAGAGGAGCAAAGAGAGAATCACTACACTTTCAAATCATTTCAAAATTCTGCTTTACAATCCAGGAATGTAAAATATAATATAAAACACAATGACACTAGAGAAGACTTTTAAAGATTACTGTTTAATATGGTGATGGATGAGGTTCAGATCAACTGATGGCATTTATTGTTACAAGCTCCCCTCCTCCCCACCCCCCCCCTCCCTCCTCCCTCACTCCCCCGTCTGTGTGTGTGTGTGTGTGTAAGTGTGTGTACCTGACTGCCTGTCTGTGTGTTGTCTATTAGGCCAGTCCTGCAGCCAGTGTTATTAAAAAGGAATAGGTGTGTGTGTGAACAGGTTTAGACCCTGAGAGACACAACCAGATTATCACTTCCTGGAGCCATTTTTCAATTAGCCCCATATCGATATCCCCCTGCTCTCTCCCTCTCTCTCTCTCTCTCTCTCTCTCCCTCCATCCCCCTGCTCTCTCTCTCTCCCTCTCTCTCCCTCCATCCCCCTGCTCTCTCTCTCTCCCTCCATCCCCCTGCTCTCTCTCTCCCTCTCTCTCTCTCTCCCTCCATCCCCCTGCTCTCTCTCTCTCCCTCCATCCCCCTGCTCTCTCTCTCTCCCTCTCTCTCTCTCTCCCTCCATCCCCCTGCTCTCTCTCTCTGTTGAGAGTGTAGCACTAAGCAAGGAGCTTCTTCTTCTGTAGTTTCTACAGTCTGAAGTTATTAGAACCACTCACACACACTCTCACACACACACTCTCACACACCCTCTCAGACACACTCTCAGACACACTCTCAGACACACTCTCACACACACACACTCTCAGACACACTCTCACACACACACAGAACTTCCCTGCCTCCACCACTAGGGAGAGACAGAGGCTCTGACAGGACTTGTTAGTTTGATGGAAAACTTTTTCACCCTTTAAATGTTAATGTTCTAACTGTCAATCACAACTGTGTGTGGATGTTGTGTGTATGTATTTTACTGATGAGCTTCACTGCATCAGTATAGGTTTGACAGCAACACACACACGCGCACACACACGAGCACTCTTATCTGAGCTAAGCAAAGTTTTTATCGATCGTTCCAGCATTGTGAATCAGTCAGCCCACCTGTCCCTCCCTCTCTCCCTCCATCCATCTCTTCCTCCCTCCTCCCCACCATCTCTCCCTTCCTCTCTCCCTCTTCCATCCATCCCTCTAACCCTTCACCCCAAGCCCCCCCAGTCCCTCTGTCCTCCCCTCCCTCTCTCAATCCAGCGCTTTATTGATCCTCTCTACATACAGGAAGTTATCAAACAGGAAGTGGTCTGAGCCTGATGCAGTGCAGGTGGTTTAGTGGGTGTGGGTGTACAGTCATCACCTTGCATCCCCAGTCTACTACCTAGGCTTGAGTTTAGAGAGCTAATCCAGTCCCTTTCTACAGGAGGGCAGCAACTCAGAGTATGACTGTTCTGAGACAGACCGTCTTTCATCCCTCATCCCTCCATCTCTCTATCCTAATCCATCATCCCTTCATCTCCCCATTCTTCAAATTCCATCCCTCCCTCCGTCATTGTGGACACCTTACTATAATTACATCCATGAGGGTGCATACATTAGCTGCGTGCGTGTGACAAGAGAGAAGTGTGTGTCAGCAGAGAGGAGTGTGAGTGTGAGTGAGTGTGTCAGCAGAGAGGAGTGTGTGTGTGAGTGAGTGTGTCAGCAGGAGTGTGTGTGTGAGTGAGTGTGTCAGCAGAGAGGAGTGTGTGTGTGAGTGAGTGTGTCAGCAGGAGTGTGTGTTAGAAAGGATCTTTAGCTGGGCTCAGCTCTGATCCAGACCTGCAGAAGTTGTCTCAGGGATACACATGACTCTCATACCTGTCAATAGGTAACAGATCACTGAGGAGAGGAGGGAGGGAGGAGAGGAAGGAGAGGAGGGCAGGAGAGAGGGATGAGGCAGAAGATGATTATCTGTTGTCGTAATAAGACAGGTTTATGCAGAAGGATATCTCCATGGTGACACCAGTGACATGGTCCTCTGACGGGCTGAGCTGATGGGGGATGAGATGAAAGAGATATTAAAAGAAAAACAAAAACAAACAAGTATGCAAATCACATAAAGATCACAAGAGATGCAGTAACTCCCAGACACCTCGCTCTCCTCCTCTCCCCCTCTCTCCCCCATCTCTCCTCCTCTCCCCCTCTCCTCTCCCCCTCTCTCCTCTCCCCCTCTCTCCTCCTCTCCCCCTCTCTCCTCTCCCCCTCTCTCCTCCTCTCTCCTCCTCTCCCCCTCTCTCCTCTCCCCCTCTCTCCTCCTCTCTCCTCCTCTCCCCCTCTCACAATGTCTCACACACACACACACAATGTGGTCTAGTCTGTCTGTCTGTCTGTCTGTCTGTCTGCCTGACCCGTTCATCCACAGAGCCATGCATTCATTATGGCAGGTCAATAACTCAAAGAATCTTCCAGATCAATGTTGTGTACGCAGGGGTTCCATGCAGACCTTAGTGTGTGTGTGCGTGTTATGCGTCCCCAGGGAGGTTAGATGATGATGGCTTGATGGTTATGATTAGAAACATGACTAACACAGAGATGATGTGTTGTACCCCCAGCCAGCCTTAATGGGGCGCAAGCATGTCTGTCAGACGCCGTGTGTGCATTTGTGTGTGTTTATGTGTGTGTGTGTGTGGGTGTGTGTGTGGGCGTGTGTGTATCACTAAACACACACACACATACACACACTATGACTAAGCACACACACACACACATCCAGACAGGGCTCACTCAGCTATAACACACTTATCATTCTGATCAGATTTCCTTTAACACACACAAGACCTCAGAGGATCTCCTTTTCTCCCTCTCCTCTTCTCCTGCTCTCCTCTCCTCTCATCTTCTCCCTCTCCTCTTCTCCTTCCCCTCTCCTCTACTCCTCCTCTCCTCTCCTCTTCTCCTCCCCTCCTCTCCTTTCCTCTCTCCTCCTCTCCTTTCCTCTCCCCTCCTCTCCTCCTCCTCAACTCTTCCACGTTCATCTCCCTGTGTCATTCTAATTTAAGCCGACAGACACAGCTAATTATTCCAAGATAATCTTCTTCATCTGACTAATTATAATTCCCATTAGCGGGCGATAATGCTCATTAAATGAACCAGACAGAGGAGGAGAGAGAGAGATCTGCTGTTGTTTGGCTCTGGGAGAGGGGAAGGGAGAGAGAGGGAGGGATAAGGGGAGAGGGAGAGAGAGAGAGGAGGGATAAGGGGAGAGGGAGAGAGAGAGGGAGAGGAGAAGGAGGAGAGATGAGGAGAGGAAGAGAAGGGCGTAGGAGGGGTAGAGAGAAAAAGTTATAAAGTGGTTGTTCTAAATCATGTTCCTATTGAAGGAGTGGGTGGAGGGCTGCACAGGAGGCAAGGTTGTGGGAGTTGTAGGCCGAATCCCAATATTCTGTCTTACCCCTTACCCCTACCTACCCCTTACCCCTACCCCTTACCCCTAGCCCTTACCCCTAGCCCTTACCCCTTACCCCTAGCCCTTACCCCTACCTACCCCTTACCCCTACCCCTTACCCCTAGCCCTTACCCCTAGCTCTTACCCCTAGCCCTTACCCCTACCTCTTACCCTTAGCCCTTACCCCTAACCCCTTACCCCTAACCCTACCTCTTAGTTTTGCGCGTTCACGTGAGAGTAAGTGGTGTCCCAATGCTCTTTTTGATCGAGGGCTAGGGCTAAGACGAAGGGGTATACACCCCTTAAAACGTGGGGTGTATACCCCACGTAAAAAAGTGTTTTTCCTGCTAAACTCTTTGGAGACTGCTTTGGAGACATCGATATACGTAACCAAGTGGTGTCTCATTTCATAGGGCTATGTAGACCTTACCCCTCAGTTTCGAAACACAAGGGCTAGGGGTAAACTAAGGGCTAGGGGTAAGGGCTAGGGGTAAACTAAGGGCTAGGGGTAAGGGGTAGGGGTAAGACAGAGTATTGGAATTCGGCCGTAGTCTTTTAGTCAACTCTAAACTCCCACAACCCCATGCAGCTTGACACCCTTCAGGTGTGTGTGTGTGTGTACTAAATCTGCCTGTGTATATCTATGGGTGTGCGTATGTGTGTATGAGGGCTAGTATGAATGTGTGATTTACAGAGTGTGTTTGTGTGTTAAATGGTTAAAACAAACAAGACGTCAGTAAAACCATAGCAACCGTGCACCAAATAAAACCAGAATATGATCACCACGGCGACGAGTTCTCCTACCTGCTGCTGGCCTACGAACAAACAACAACAACATCAGCAAATCAGACAGCTGGAACACTGACCAATCAGAGAGCTGGAACACTGACCTCTTAAATCAGCGTCCGTCCAGACCAGAGAGACTCAATCCTACACTCAAACATTTATACTGCTGCAGGCCGAGGGCCACACACACACATCTTGCTAGATAGTGGTGGAAAGTAGGAGTTTACCATGGCTAGCTAGGAACTCATCCCTGACATGTACACACACACACACAGGCTCATCACAGACATGTACACACACACACACACACACACACAGGCTCATCCCTGACATGTACACACACACACACACAGGCTCATCCCTGACATGTACACACACACACACACAGGCTCATCACAGACCCATAACCTGGACATTAGTCCATATTTACGACTGTGTAGCTCACTGTCTCAACAGTTACGAGAGACACAATAACTGTTTAGGGCCCAGATGTCAATTTGATCTCAGAGCGAGGTATGTGTGTGTGTGTGTATGTGTCTGTGTCTGTGTCTGTGTATATTACTGTGAATATAGTCTATTTTTATGTGCTATTTGGCAGCTGTCATAGTATGATACTCACACTCAACAAGAACATCCCCCCCCGCTCTCTTCTCCCCTCTTCTTTCCTCATCTCTTGGCCTGGTATCCCTGTGATTGGTCAGAGCAGTAACGAGGTTGGAGTCGATGCTAACAAGCTCGTTAGTCGAACTTGTTACTGTGTAGTTCTGCAGCACCAGACCAGGGCTAGTGTAAATCTGTCCCTTCACTAATTTATACTTATTACAGCTATTATTATTACAGTCCTCCTCTGTGAAAGAGAGAGAGAGAGAGAGAGAGAGAGAGAGAGAGAGAGAGAGAGGGAGGGAGGGAGGGGGGAGGAGAGAGAGAACGAGAGAGAGCGAGAGAGAGAGAGGGAGGGAGGGGGAGAGAGAGGGGGGAGGAGAGAGAGAGAGCGAGAGAGAGAGAGAGAGAGAGGGGGGGGGGGGAGAGAGAAAGAGGGGAAGAGGGAGAGAGAAAGAGAAAAAAATAGTTCTCCCATCCGTTTGCTGAACTCTATTTTCGATCCATCAGGTGTTTGGGGGACCTGCTACCATGCTGTCTGAGAACATCCCTCTGCTCTGGGAATAACACCGGAATAAATCTCAATACTAACTCAAAGTTATACAGTCACAAAGCCCACGTCTTCTCGCAACTTACTGAGTCTTCTGTGATGCTGTGAAGTGTTTCAATCACATGATCCACAAACAGGCAGTTTGGTGCACAGAGGAGAGAGAGGAGAGAGAGGAGAGGAGAGAGAGAGAGGAGAGAGAGGAGGGGGGAAGAGAGGAGAGAGAGAGAAGAGAGAGAGGAGGGGGGGGGAGGAGAGAGAGGAGAGAGAGAGGAGGGGAAGAGAGGAGAGAGAGGAGGGGAAGAGAGGAGGGGGAAGAGAGAGGGAAGAGGAGGAAGAGAGGAGAGAGAGAAGAGAGAGAAGAGAGAGAGGAGGGGGGAAGAGAGGAGGGCATGTCACCAACCTATCAGAAAGTCACAATAGAACACTCACTCTGCTTTCTGTCCTTCCAACATGGTCCTTCTGGGAGAGGCCTCTGCCAACATGTTCATCTGGCATGTCTGAGGGTGTGGTGTGTGAGTGTGTGTGAGTGTGAGAGTGTGTGTGTAAGTTAGTTATTGACACATCTGTTCCTCCGCAGTGAGTAGTGCAGTTGCCAAAAGGAGTAAACATGACATATCCAAGTCACACCTTCACAAACTGGCAACTCTAGAAAGATTAGGGTTTGGACCATTTAAAAGAAAATGTATTCAAATCCCCCCTTCCCTCCCCCTAGTTAATATAAATGAGTGACGGGTGACAAAGCCAAAAGCTCTGCTTGGCAAATGTAACAGATATTAGCATAACGTATGCAAACAAAGTTCAAGTTTTACCCTGCTCTTCCGAGCTGCGGTTCTGTGTGTGTGTGTGTGTGCATGATTTCTTGCGTGCCTATGCATGTATGAATGAGTGCATGTGTGTTTGTGCCAATTATATTATCTAACTATAATATACCCAGGAATATATGTGTCTGGTAACCTTTGTTGAGACTCCTCATGTCATCAGCATGAAGTTCTCAGGGAGAGAAACAGAGCACAAGCTGCAGAGCTTCTCTGTTTAAGACAATTAAGTTAACGGAGAACCTCATCGCGGGCATCGCAGCGCCCAGTCTGCCTGGGTGGAAAACTGGGAATGTTTTTGTGGAGCAGGAGGGAGAGGGTGTTGTTCCAGACAATGTCCCAGAGACACAGGTGTCAGTTGCTTTAGCCAAACGATAATCAGGCAAACTTCCTACTTGGACAGAAAGGATGAGGAAACGTCAAGACACAAGAGGTTTATGGAATTAAATCATCCCAAAGACTCATCCAAAGACTCATCCAAAGACTCAGATTACAAGGATGTGTAGAGAGACAGAGCCACGTTCCATCTCTCCTGGTTACAGTCACAAATACAGATACACACACACACACATGCACAGATACACACAAGCAGGTACACACACAGGTTCAGCAGCTAGACACTAAGCTCTGGTTACAGAAGCTGAGAGACTTGAGTGTAAGTGTGTGTGTGACAGTGAGTATGTGAGTGTGTGCATGTGAGCGTGTGTGTGTGTCCCAGCTGGTCAGCTTGTTTCATCTGTGATCACAGAGCCCTCAGATCCAGCCTGGTGTAGGGCTGGTAGTGTGTGTGTGTGTGTGTGTGTGTTCAGCCGGGGATTTTGCATCCAGGGTTTGTCTGTGCTTAAGACTGCATCAATACACAAACATCTCAAAATACAATAAGTCAAATAGGATAATTTCATAATTCAATAGTGTTCCTGCATCTCGTCTTTGCTGTTGAAACCCAAAGAGTTTCTGCCTCTCAATACTAGGATTAGGATTTGCTTACTTTAAAATATATTTTTTTGTTCAACCTTTCAAACCCTGTTTTTTGAAACTTAATTTTTTATATTTTTTTTCAATCGTTGAAATCATTTGAATATGGTTTTCTAAACTGTTTGGGGAAATATATTTGGGGAAATATACTCTAATATATATTAGTGTGAGTGGTCTGTGCTTTATGAGGAGTGTGTAAGCTCACAACATCAATATTCATCAGAACCAGCCATCCTGCCCCTTTGCACACGCTCAGTAGAGACTGTGTCTGGGGAGGAGGGGGAGGAGGGGGAGGAGGGGAGGAGGGGAGGAGGGGGAGGGACGGGGGGGAGACATCACTTTCTAAGAGCTGGTTCCTGCCGGAGGTAAGCTGGGGGTGATGTGTAGAGGAGACTGGAGGGCTGGAGCCAGGGTGTCTGTTTACCGGCTCATGATGGATCCTGGAAGCTCTCAGTGAGGTGGGGGCTGAGGGGGGTGAGGGAGGGTGGGGGCTGGGGGCTGGGGGGGGTGAGGGAGGGTGGGGGCTGGGGGGGGGGTGAGGGAGGGAGGGAGGGAGGGAGGGTGGGTGGGGGCTCTCCTTTTTTCTCTCTCCCTCTCTCTCTCTCTCTCTCTCCCTCTCCCTCTCCCTCTCTCCATGTTATTATTTATGACATGGAGTGAATAATAAAAATTAATAATCTGAACCGAGGTTTTAAAGTTACATGAGACAAACCAAAACACTTCTTTTAAATGCAGTTTCCATGTTTAAAACTTAACATCCACCTGAAGGTCTGAATGCTTTAAAGTGGTGCCTGTAGGCGTGACCAGAGTAAAGGAATAACACGTAACATCTGTAACACTGCATCTGGTAGAGAGATGGAGATAACACGCATTATAGATCAGGTGGCGTAGCTTTCATTATACATAGCCTACTTTTTGAAAGCGGCAAATCGTTTAAGGGCCTCATCCTCAATTCTTAAAAAATCTGACAAATCAAAAACATTTGAAAACGAACCTTCGCCAGGTCGAAGCCTTCAGTCGTTGGGCTGGAATATCAGGAAGTGGCTCCGACCATCAAAACACGACATTGCAGAACCCCGAGCGGTCCAACGTCCCGAGGAGCCTTCCTCCAACCGCGGTGAAACATTCATTAGCTCCCCTCAACTCTGTCAAAGTCGAATGAGGACGCTGATGTGGAGATATTGATATTCACGCTTGACTCCCCGTCCTCCCCCACACACATACACACACACACATACCTGTCTGTTTACCTCAACGCTCCATTAGGAGCTGATTGTTCGGTTGATAGACAGCGGGATAGACGGCTGCGGGTTTGACGCCATTAGCTTTATCTGTATTAAAGATGGGAAGTGACACTCGGCGGTGGGCCGCCGTTAGCGCGAGACATTGCAGGGACATTAGCATCTCTTTAGCATATGACCGTGTCTACCTGTGGACACCGACCGAACCAAACAATTGGATTCGTGTGCCTCGAAGAAACTTCCGTTTTACATATTCATCAACGCAAATCGGCGGGAGAATGAGGTGATTTAGCGGTTGGCGTCGCCATAGCTTACAGCAATTGACCGGCGTCACAGCCATCCACCCCCTCCCTCTCTTTTGAGAAGTTCTGAAAGCGATTAAAAAAAAAGCTTTAAACATATCGAACTTCACACATAGTATGTGTCGGTGTGGAGTGGTTAAACATACCTGTAGTTACGACGGGTTGTCAAACCGGAGTGACTGCCGTTGGTGAGCTGTCTTCGCAACGAGAATGGAGCAACAGCGCGTTCTTGTGGTCGCTGCTGGTAATGCGAGGCATCTCCCGGAACTGGAACGGACTTCTATGGTAGAGAACATTTTTTATATCAACGGGAGCGACAAACCAGTAGGCTATTGAGTAAGGAAGGTGTGTGTGTGTGTTAGTTAATGAGAGAATTGTGAAGAAAAGAGAGGATGCTGGCGTGGCTTGTTCGCCGCTTCTTTAACCGAAATCCGAATTACAAATAAAATATATTATTATTATTATTAAGATTCGGCAAGACCAAACCTCATGTGACGAAACTGCCGGTGTTACGTCCCAACTGGTTCCCAATTTAACTGGTTCCCCAGCTGTGCGTGCACCTATCAGTCGGATCTCATATTTGCTTCGGCAAATATGAAAGTAGGCCTATAGGCTACGTGCGCACTACATTAGGCTACCATTCGCGACAAAATAAATGGAGACAAAATAAAACATTTGCAGGATCGCATGAAGTGGGATTCGATCGCCCTAGAGCAAAAATACGTGCGCACTATAGTCTGTTGATTTACACCGCGAGCTACACCAGCTCACAAAAATCCTGTAAAATCGTTACGTATTTGTTAACTACGTGGGCCTTCAGGTAACATTTTGATTTGGCTTCTTCTGAATCAACTGGTTCCCATAGACACTACCCGAATGTAGGCTACTATGCACGTATTTGGGGTTGTTTCGAGGCAATAGCCGTATTTTCCACGACATCACAGCTCCTTCTGACACCACATATTAAAAATTGCTGTAATGTAGTGCTCACTACATTTGTTCAGAATATACAATTATCAAATTAATTGATTTCAAAAGATATAGCGAATAAACACTCAGCCATAGGCTACACGAAATCGCATAGGAAACGAATGTTTCCATGTTGTGTTACGCGTATTTTGATCGTATTGTCTGGGTTAGCAGCGACGTTCTTAGTATGAATTTTTAATATGTGGTGTCAGAAGGAGCTGTGATGTCGTGGAAAATACGGCTATTGCCTCGAAACAACCCCAAATACGTGCATAGTAGCCTACATTCGGGTAGTGTCTATGGGAACCAGTTGATTCAGAAGAAGCCAAATCAAAATGTTACCTGAAGGCCCACGTAGTTAACAAATACGTAACGATTTTACAGATTTTTGTGAGCTGGTGTAGCTCGCGGTGTAAATCAACAGACTATGGTGCGCACGTATTTTTGCGCTAGTGCGATCGAATCCCACTTCATGCGAGCCTGCAAATGTTTTATTTTGTCTCCATTTATTTTGTCGCGAATGGTAGCCTAATGTAGTGCGCACGTAGCCTATAGGCCTACTTTCATATTTGCCGAAGCAAATATGAGATCCGACTTGAAAATCGCCAGTAATATGTTTGCGAATTTGTGACGAATCTGGTGATGGAGGCAGACTGATAGGTGCACGCACAGCTGGGGAACCAGTTAAATTGGGAACCAGTTGGGACGTAACACCGGTGTTGTCGCCCAACTGGTTTCCACACTAACTGGTTCCCCAGCTGTGCGTTCACATATCAGTCTTCCTCTATCACCTGATTCGTCACAACTTCACAAACATATTACTGGCGATTTTCAAGTCGGATCGCATATTTGCTGCGGCGAATATGAAAGTATGAAAGTATAGGCTACGTGCGCACTACATTACATCCATTCACGACAAAATACATGGCGACAAAATAAAACATTTGCAGGCTCGCATGAAGTGGGATTCGATCGCACTAGCGCAAAAACAGGCATTACATCAAAGCCCATTGCTTTACACTGCGAGCTATTGTAGCTCATAAAAGAGTAGTTAAATCGTTACCTATTTATTAACTACGTTGGCCTTCAGGAAACATTTTGTTTTGGCTTCTTTTAAAACAACTGGTTCCCATAGACACTACCCGAATGTAGGCTACTAATCACGTATTTGGGATTGTTTCGAGACAATAGCCGCATTTACCACGACATCAAAGCTCCTTCTGACACCACATATTAAAAATTCATACTAAGAACGTCGCTGCTAACCCAGACAATACGATCAAAATACGCGTAACACAACATGGAAACATTCGTTTCCTATGCGATTTCCGTGTAGCCTATGGCTGAGTGTTTCTTCGCTATATCTTTTGAAATCAATTAATTTCATAATTGTATATTCTGAACAAATGTAGTGAGCACTACATTACAGCCATTCACGCCATAATAAATGGAAGTTAAGAAAAATAAAAGATTTCGAGTGGGATTCGATCCCACGAGCAAAAACACGTCGACCTCTGAAGTCCCTTGCGTTACACAGCAAGCTACTGAAGCATATGGTAGTTTTGGTAACCCAGGCACTTAATTACGTTGGCTTCAGGCAACATGTTGTTTTGGTACTTCTGAATCAACTAGTTACCATAGACACTACCCGAATGAAGGCTACTCATCACGTATTCGGGGTTGTTTCAAGGCAATAGCCATATTAACCACGATATCACAGCCCCTTAATTATGGAAGCAAATCGTTACCAAAATTCAAATGCAAATGCATTTCCAGAAATGCATTTGCATTTTAAGAATGTGGCTGCATTATTTGACTCATAAATGAAATTAGTATTCAATCATCCTATTTGCATTTTAATTTTCTTTTTCAAGAGTGCTCAATCTTTCACTTAATTAAAATGAAAAAGAAATAGACATTTGAGATTTAATTTTCAAAATATGCCCCAGCAAATAGATACCAAAATTCAATTTGAAATGTAAAATTTGAAAATGAAAATGCATTTCTGGAAATGCATTTTCATTTGAATTGTGGTCACGATTTTGCAGCCACGTTCTTAAAATGAAAATGCATTTCTGGAAATGCATTTTCATTTGAATTGTGGTCACGATTTTGCAGCCACGTTCTTGAAAATGAAAATGCATTTCGGGAAATGCATTTTCATTTGAATTGTGGTCACGATTTTGCAGCCACGTTCTTGAAAATGAAAATGCATTTCGGGAAATGCATTTTCATTTGAATTGTGGTCACGATTTTGCAGCCACGTTCTTGAAAATGAAAATGCATTTCGGGAAATGCATTTTCATTTGAATTGTGGTCACGATTTTGCAGCCACGTTCTTGAAAATGAAAATGCATTTCGGGAAATGCATTTTCATTTGAATTGTGGTCACGATTTTGCAGCCACGTTCTTGAAAATGAAAATGCATTTCGGGAAATGCATTTTCATTTGAATTGTGGTCACGATTTTGCAGCCACGTTCTTGAAAATGAAAATGCATTTCGGGAAATGCATTTTCATTTGAATTGTGGTCACGATTTTGCAGCCACGTTCTTGAAAATGAAAATGCATTTCGGGAAATGCATTTGAATTTGAATTGTGGTCACGATTTTGCAGCCACGTTCTTAAAATGAAAATGCATTTCCAGAAATGCATTTTCATTTTCAAATTTTACATTTCAAATTGAATTTTGGTATCTATTTGCTGGGGCATATTTTGAAAATTAAATCTCAAATGTCTATTTCTTTTTCATTTTAATTAAGTGAAAGATTGAGCACTCTTGAAGAAGAAAATTAAAATGCAAATAGGATGATTGAATACTAATTTCATTTATGAGTCAAATAATGCAGCCACATTCTTAAAATGCAAATGCATTTCTGGAAATGCATTTGAATTTTGGTAACGATTTGCTTCCATACTTAAGGACACCACATATTGCAAAGCAATACTTAGATCGTCGCTGTTAACCCAGACAATACGATCATCTTAAATGCGAACACTGCCGAGTAGTAGTCTATACATGTGGTAATATTCTACCCGCAACACATAAGCTACTTAGTGTCGCATATATTTGTGAATAGCATCCAGGTAACTTTGTGAGGTTTCTATGATACATACATTTGTATTTTGTTTCAAACAAACACACAACACATGTATTGCCATCATATATCCTTTATTATGTGAAGCACTAAACATGTTGCCTGAAGGCTAACGTAGTTAATAAATATGTAACGGAATTGCTATAATTTCCATATGCTTCAGTAGCGTGCGGTGTAATGCAATCGACTGCAATTATGAATGTGTTTTTGCTCGTGGGATCGAATCCCACTCGAATCTTTTATTTTTCTTAACTTCCATTTACTATGGCGTGAATGGCTGTAATGTAGTGCTCACTACATTTGTTCAGAATATAACATTATGAAATGAATTGATTTCAAAAGATATAGCGAAGAAACACTCAGCCATAGGCTACACGAAATCGCATAGGAAACGAATGTTTCCATGTTGTGTTACGCGTATTTTGATCGTATTGTCTGGGTTAGCAGCGACGTTCTTAGTATGAATTTTTAATATGTGGTGTCAGAAGGAGCTTTGATGTCGTGGTAAATGCGGCTATTGTCTCGAAACAATCCCAAATACGTGATTAGTAGCCTACATTCGGGTAGTGTCTATGGGAACCAGTTGTTTTAGAAGAAGCCAAAACAAAATGTTTCCTGAAGGCCAACGTAGTTAATAAATACGTAACGATTTAACTACTCTTTTATGAGCTACAATAGCTCGCAGTGTAAAGCAATGGGCTTTGATGTAATGCCAGTTTTTGCGCTAGTGCGATCGAATCCCACTTCATGCGAGCCTGCAAATGTTTTATTTTGTCGCCATGTATTTTGTCGTGAATGGATGTAATGTAGTGCGCACGTAGCCTATACTTTCATACTTTCATATTCGCCGCAGCAAATATGCGATCCGACTTGAAAATCGCCAGTAATATGTTTGTGAAGTTGTGACGAATCAGGTGATAGAGGAAGACTGATATGTGAACGCACAGCTGGGGAACCAGTTAGCGTGGAAACCAGTTGGGCGACAACACCGGAACAAGTCTTCACGATTTCACATCTGGATTTCTTTATTATCAGCGTTTCCTTAACAAAAGAAACTAAGTCACGGCCAGAGCCTACATGGCCAGATCAAAGAACCAAACAAAAGTCTAATATAAAGTATAAAAAAATAAGAAATTCCAAAACGATACCCAATGCTACCCAGTACATAGCCTAAGTACATCCGTATGCATTTACAATAACAAAGGTAATGTGAAAATTAAATTGTGAAATTCACCATAAGCAACTCATAAGAAGGCAACAAAAGTTGATATTTTACTGGTTTATGAGCTCTTTTTTTTGTCCAAAATACTTTACAATAAATTAACACATCTACCATCAAGGGCTCTGGTAACAGTCAATCAGTCAGAATGTAAAAAATATGTTTGTTTTGCAATAACGTTCTCTCTCTCACACTCTCTCTCTCACACACACACCAACATTAGTATAAACATTTTTTTTTATATATTTCTGGGCAGCATTTTTTCTTTTGGTTTCTTGAGAACAGCGCACTTCTGGTTTCCATAACAACGACTTCCCCCGTGACACAGTGTAACATACGGATATATACTTAATCATAAAAACACAGTATGTATCAACAAAAATATACTCAACGCCATCATTAAAAAAACGTGATTTTACTTGATGAAAAAAAAAAGAAAAAAAAAAAAGAATGCCAAATTGAATCTTACACTTTTAAACTTTCAATAACTTTAACTTAACACTTAAAAAAACATCACATGGACAAGTATGGAAAATACTTAGAAAGCAGGGGTGTGTCTCCGCCATGTTTGATCATAACGGGGTGTGTGTGTGTGTGTGTGTACTATAAGCACACACTGACACACTGTTCAGGTTTACAGCAGAGGACCCAGAGAACACTGCCCAGTCAGAACATGATTCAGCAAAAAATATATTTATAAATACTACAAAAAGTCGTTCTCTGTACCCATCATATTGTTTTGTTCCTCAAATCTACAAAATAAGTTAGTGTCCGATATTATCAAGGGTGCAAGGTTATAAAAGTTCATCTGGGGTGGAAATGACACAGAGGAAGTGTGTGTGTGCGTCCGTGTGTGTGTCCCCGTGTGTGCGTCCGTGTGTGTGCGTCTGTGTGTGCGTCCGTGTTGTGTGTTAGTCCACGTCGCTGAGGTCGCTGCCAGGCTGGTCCTGGACCACACTGAGGTGGCTTCGCGCGCGGCTGAAGGCTGTGAGCACCGCCTTGCGGATGCTGGAGGAGCGACCTTCCATCAGCTTGATCTTGTCCACGGTCTTGTCCACGCCCAGGGGAACCATCTTGGACCTGGGGAGCCACTGCCTGGAGGGACAGACACACCATGCTCAGCTCAGCACGTTACCATGCGTGAGAGACAGAGAGACATACAGGACAAGCAGACAGGCAGACAGACAGACAGACAGACAGGCAGACAGGCAGTCAGGCAGGCTTCTCACCAGCTGCGTTTGTTGTCGAAGAAGAGGACGAGGAAGAGTGTGTCCTCGGCCTTCTGCCTCATCTGCTCCCCCACCTTCAGCACCTCCAGGGGAGGCGTGGGGATGGACACCCCGTTATGCTGGCACCCTGCACGGGGCATGAGGGGGTCGATGATCTGGGGAGGGGGACAGAGAGGGGTGTAGGAGGGGTAATTAACTCACCAAGGCGGGGTAGGAGGGGTAACTAACTCAGCAGGGCAGGGTAGGAGGGGTAACTAACTCAGCAGGGCAGGGTAGGAGGGGTAACTAACTCACCAGGGCAGGGTAGGAGGGGTATCCACTGCACTTGGCCCAGACCAGTTTCAGAGGCTCCAGCACTACGGCAGCAGCACTAGCAGGCATCCAGATACTGCTATTACCCACCTCTGGAATATATACACATATATATACTGCTATTACCCACCTCTGGAATATATACACATATATATACTATATAATAACACCTCAAATGAATAATAATAATGATTGTAGTGTGCCCGGCATCCTACCAGCAGCGATCCTGGCAGCGCGGGCGAAGTTGCCGTTCTGGATGCAGGCGATCAGCTCGCTCTTGTCGTCCACAGTGCTCCTGCGCACCAGCGCCGGCTTGCCCTTCCCACAGGGAGGGAGGCACAGCAGGGAGCTGAGGGGAGAGAGATCAGAGAGAGACCAGGGAGAGACAAGATATAGATCAGAGAGAGACAAGATAGAGGAAAAGACCAGGGAGAGAGAGAGACCAGGGAGAGAGAGAGACCAGGGAGAGAGAGAGACCAGGTAGAGAGACGGCAGCGGGTACCTGGTGCTTCCCAGCATGCTGCTGCTGGAGGAGATACTGGACTCTGAGGCCCATCGTCTCCGTGGCTCCAGATTCCTCCTGGACACCAGCTCCTCTTCACCCTCCTCCTTCTCCAGACTCCTCCTGGACACCAGCTCCTCCTCACCCTCCTCCTTCTCCAGACTCCTCCCAGACACCAGCTCCTCCTCACCCTCCTCCAGACTCCTCCCAGACACCAGCTCCTCTTCACCCTCCTCCTTCTCCAGAAAGCCGTTGGTCAGCCCTGGGGGAGATTAAACACTCAACTAACCTTCTTCCCATATTTCACCGCTATCGATTTCTTACCCATGTCGGTATCTTGTTGTACTGAGAATGTTGTTGTTTACCCGAGTTAGTGTTGTTGTTTACCTGAGTAGGAATGAAGCGATTAACCTATTTTACTATTAACCGCGATTTAAAACGACTTGGTTTTGTGAGCGTAAAGGAAGTGTTTCTGTTCTCACTCTCAAATAAGGGACATTATGGTTAATCATTTTCCTATGAACAGTTGCACAAAACCTTTTCCCCCAATTGCTTTTAGTATTCTTTAGTTTCAAAACTTTTTTCAAACTGTTGAAAGCTTTTTTTCTAAACGATTTTTCCACACAGTTTCAAATTGTTTTTCAAGCTTCAAAAACTTAAAAGAACCGTTTTTTTTCCACACAAAGTTTTGTATACCAGAGTCAGTGTTTACCTGTGTCGAGGCGTTTGGTGGGAACCTCCCCCTGCTCCTCTCCGGCGCCCCCTGTCTTACAGGCGCCGCGTCTGCGCTTCCTGCCCTGAAGCAGCGTCTCCAGCCTGGGGATCACCACCGACAGGAAGCTGCTGCTGCCTAGCTGAGGGCACTCCTCCTTGGCCTCCTCTCCTCCACCGTCCCGTCTAACTTCTCCTCCTCCACCTGACCCTCCTCCCCCGCCTCCTGCTCCCCCTCCCCCTCCTCCACCTGACCCTCCTCCCCCTCCCCCTCCCCTCTCCACCTGACCCTCCTCCCCCCCTCCTGCTCCCCCTCCTCCACCTCCACCTGACCCACCTCCACCTGACCCTCCTCCCCCCCCTCCTCCCCCCTCCTCCACCTGACCCACCTCCACCTGACCCTCCTCCCCCCCCTCCTGCTCCCCCCCTGCTCCCCCTCCCCCTCCAGGAGGCAGGGCCTTGCGTGGGCTGCTGCTCTTGGACTTGCGGAAGAGCACGGCGGTGCGTCTGTTGACGGAGCCTGAGGGCGGGGCCAGGGTGGAAGTGGCCACCACACTCACGTCCCCCTCTGACAGCAGCAGTGCATCCTGGGACAGCGGGTGGGGGTGGGAGTGGCCGTTGAGACGGCCGCGAGGGGGGGCGTTGCTGGGGGGGTCCTTCCCGTCGAAGGTGACCCGTCTGGGGCTGGGCGCGGGGGCGTGGGGGGCTATGGGCTTGAGAGTGGGGGGCTCGGAGTCCCGCTCTGACGCAGGGGGGGGAGGTAGAGAGTCAGAGGGCTCCAGTTTAGGAGGTAGAGACTTGTCACCTGGAGGGAGGCAGAGAGAGCAGAGAAACAAAGGCGTCATAAACATGTCATATCTCCCCCTTCCCTCCCCAGTCCCTCCCCCTCCTCCCCGGGGCGTCAGCGAGGAGTCTCCCCCTTTGGAGCACCTGGGTCTCTCTCCTCTCCCGTCTCTCCGGTCCGTGAGTACTCACCCTCATCATCACCATGGGGACCGCTGGCCTCCCCCTCCTCCCCAGGGGCTCTCCCCCGCTGAGGGAGGGAGGAGGAGGAGTGCGAGGGCAGCACCCTCCGCAGGCTGGCCACGCTGCGGACGTCGTTGATGGCCTTCTTCAGCAGCTTGAGGCGTCTGGAGCGGGAGGGCGAGGCCTTCACGGCGCTGGTCTGGTCCAGCCTCTCCAGCAGCTGCTGCAGCTGCTCCTCTGGGGAGAGGTGTCGCCGCTGGGACGCCACCAGGAGACGGTCCACTGAGACAGAGGACGTACCGTTACACACACACTGATATGGTTACATACATGTACCGTTACACACACACTGATATGGTTACATACATGTACCGTTACACACACACTGAGGTCAGATGGCTGAGCGGTTAGGGAATCAGGTTATTAATCAGAAGGTTGCCAATTCGATTCCCGGCCTTGCCAAATGATGTTGTGTCCTTGGGCAAGGCACTTCCCCCTACTTGCCTCGGGGGGGAATGTCCCTGTGTTTCACACTGAAGTTTCAGGCTTAGAAACCTGACTTAATACCCAACATATCCCTAAACAAGGTAGTGGGCTCCTCCATGTCCTCACCGTCCTCCCAGGAGAAGGTGGGTAGAGCCTCCTCCTTGGGCTGTGTAGGTAGCAGCATCCCGCTGGCGGCGTCGAAGCCGATCCTCTGGGCGTCGCGGTGAGCCTTCCTCAGCACGGCGCCGCCCTGGTCCCGCAGACGCACGCCGGCACGCCAGAAGTACGTGTCCTTGGAGTTGTACTTCAGGCAGTTGGCCACGATGAGGTTGAAGTCGGCCTCGAAGCTGTCCAGCGAGGGGTAGGCCTGCGCGTCCACGCGCTGCCTCATGGTGGAGAAGTCCATGGGGTTCTGGATGATGTCCAGGTAGTCTGGAACCTGGGCCAGGGGGCACAGGGTTAGATCTCTCTTTCTACTTCCATCTCTACTTCCATCTCTCTTTCTTCCCCTCCTCCCCCTCCTAAGTCCCTCCCCCACCTCTGAGGTGTCGACGGGCTGGGTGAAGATGCGGGCCTGGTCCCGGTCCTGCAGCTGGTCCAGCAGGGCCCTGAGCAGCAGGCTGAAGGGGGCCAGCTGCATCTCCAGCAGGCTCTGCTGCAGCCTCATCTGCAGAGGGAGGAGCAGGGAGGGACTGAGAGAGAGGAAAGAGACAGGCAGGGTTCCTACCTCCCTCAGAGAGAGAGGCAGACAGAGAGGCAGACAGAGAGGCAGACAGGCAGTCCTACCTCCTCCCTCTTGATCTTCTCCCTCTTGTGGACCAGCTCCAGCAGCAGTCTGGTTCTCTCCAGGTCGTGTCTCAGACGATGCCACGCCTTCAACCTCTGCTTCAGCTCCTGGCACTCCTCCTCACTCTGCCTCTGCACACACACGCACGCACACACACAGGTCTATATCAATGCGCAGACTGGCGACTGACTGACTGACAGGCAAACGGACAGACAGACAGACAGACAGGCAGGCAGGCAAGCAGACAGGCAGACAGACAGGCAGACTGACCGGCAGCTGGGCGGTCTTCTGGCCCTGCTGGCTGGAGAGCAGCCGTCTGATCAGCGGCGCTCCGTTCCTGGCCTGCCTCTTCAGGCCCCAGTAGCTCAGCACCAGCCCCACGAACGCCCTCTTCCTCTGCACCGACACCTGGTTCAGGATGCTGCTCAACCTGGCCACACGGACGAGGGACATCATGGAGGTGAAGAGATACAGAAAAAAGTTAAGTTATAGGTTACGGTATATATTTTTTTATACATTCACTAGATCTTTACTGAAGTTAGTTCTACGTTGTTCTAAATCTCAGCCAGAGAACCTCACCTCTCAGAGGACAAGCAAGGGACAGGAAGTGGCGATGTCACTTCCTCTGGCTCAGCCTCCACCTTCCTGCTCTTCTTCTTCTGCTTGACCTTCGACCTCCCCCGGCCCCTACCCCTCTTCACCCCGCCTCTTCTCCTACAGACGCCGTTCCTGGGCGGGATCTGATGAGTTGAGATGTTATTATAGCCCAGTAGTATCATTTTTTCTTCTTACGTTTTGTTCGTGATACGTTAATTAGCTAGATACTGTAATCCAGATGTTATTGTTAACAATGCAGCAGTATTTATTTTTATTGCACCGTGCCTAGTAGCGTCTGGAAAATACAGACCACCAAAACACTGTTACAAATACACACTCACTGATCCTTGATCTAATCGTCACGTTAAGAGAATAAACCGTGCAGTCCTGACCTCGTCATAGACGTTCAGGGGCCTGCGGGGGGCGCTGCTGGGGGAGTGAGCCCCGCAGTACGCCGTCTTCTTCACGGAGAAGCTGGCGTCTCCGCTCCCCTCCCTGATGGTCTCCATCTTCATGAGCAGGCCGGCTCTCTGGGAGCAGCTGGCGTGGAAGGCTGTGTAGCAGTTGGCCTTGTGGCACTGGATGCAAGCGCCAGCACCGCGCTGCTTACACAGGTAGCAGGTGAGCTTCCAGCGGGCCGGAGGGATGTTCTCCACGCCGTCGATGGGCTCCAGGAAGGTGCTGTTGGAGAAGCCGACCTCGGGAACCCACAGGGCGCACACCACGTGACCCCAGCGGCCGTCCTCGGTGCGCTTCACCGCCCCGCCCCGGTTGGGGCAGAGGATGCAGGAGGCAGGCTGGCGGGAGGAGTGGAGGCAGTGTCGACAGAGCCACTGGCCCTCGGGGATGTAGGGGACACCGTAGCAGTCCTGGTGGACCGCCATGTTGCAGGAGTCGCAGAAGAGGATGGCGTTGCTGTTGTAGCACTCTCCGTCTGAACACACGCAGCAGACGGCGTCCTCATCCACCGCCGCCGCGCCTCCCCCGCCCCGCGCCACGTTCTCCGCGTGCGCCTCCTTCTCGAAGCGGTCGAGCAGGAACTCGAAGACGCCGTGGGAGACCTGCCCCACGCCCTCGCTCCTCCTCCTCTCATTCACCAGCTCCAGCCAGGCGTGATCCTCCTCGTCCAGGTCGTACTCCACCTCCTCGTCCTGCTCCTCCTCCGTCTTCTCCTCGTAGCGGTACAGCGAGGAGGGCCTCCGGGGCACAGCTGGGAGGTTGTACTCCACCCTGCGGAGCTTCGGTTCAGGCAGGGCTGGGCCAGTCTGTGCTCCCCCCCCTCCCCCTCCTCCTCCTCCTCCTCCTCCCCCTCGAGAGTTCCCCCCAGGAGCGGAGGGGGCGGGAGCAGCCACGGCGGCAGCGGCGTTTCTCCTCTCCTGGTTCTTCTTCAGCCGGGCGGAGCGAAGCGGCGCTCGCTGGAGCTGCTGGGAGTTCTCCTTGTTGCTGTTGCACTCCAGGATCTCCTGGGAGACGGGGTCATCGTCCGAGACAACCTCCAGCTTGTCGTAAATGCTGAGTCGGTGCGTGCGCCCGGCCACCTCCACCTCCACCTGCCGCTGGGCTTGGGCGTAGGTCAGGGTGTGCTTGTTGGGGGACGGCTGGATGGGGGAGGGGGGCCGCTGAGGGGGGCGCTGGGGGACGGGGGTCCGGGGGTGACGGGACTTCCTCCTCATCACGAAGGCGACGGCAGCTGAGGAGAGGCAGACAGGAAGTCAGGAAGAGTGAAAGGACAACAAGAAGCAAGGAGGTAAGGAAGAGTTGAGTGACAGGTCCTGATTGGTCAGGATCAGAGGACATGAAACTGAGAATTGGGGAGGGAACAAAAAGGAAGTTGGGTAAATGGAGACAGGAGAGACACACAGGAAGCAGAGTAGAGAAAACACTCCGATTGGTTCAGTCATGGTAGTGAAGATAACGACAACCAGGAAATAGACATGCAACTGAGAGAACACAGGGAGGCAGACAGGAAGCAGAGTAAGGCTGAACTGAGGAAACAATCTGATTGGTTCAGTGAAGGTAGTGACAGTAAGGGCAACCAGGAAGTAGACATGTAACTGACAAGGCATGTGTACAGATGAAGCAATCCTATTTCATTGTGTAACAGCATTACGAAGCCCGACGCCTATCACTTTAACACTTTAAATATATCATGCAAGCATTAATTCACAACTCCATAACATAGCCAAGCACCACTGACCGCACAATTTAAAAGGCTGCCCTTTCATCTCACTGCTGATCTAGAGTGGATGAAATTGCCTGGGGGGGGTTGTTGGGGGGGGGGGGTTACATTACAGTGCAAGGTCATTCAACATTGATTTGCTATAAAAGCTATTATGTGTGTGGGGGGGGGGGGTCGACGCGGGAAGGGGGGGGGGGGCACTTAGTGACTAAAATGTGCCACTTAAAAGAATATAGGTGTGATAATGATAAGGTACTTGTCTGGTTTGTGTTGCAGAGATAAACATAGGTTTCTTTCAGCGATAACCGCTGCCACATCCCCCCGCAGTGGATTCAACTGTCAAGATAACAGCGGAACTAAACACATTTCATTCAATCTCAGCGTCCAGGCTTTGGTCTGGATAAGGGGCGTTTTCACTCCGAGAGATTCAAAACAATCGGGAAAGTTGGGAAAGTAACAGGAAAATGTTTTAAGTTGAGATGTTGGTCAAACAAACAATGCAATTCCGAGGGTTACGACTACTTCTCTAAACTAATGGCAGAGTCATATCTATTTTGTGTTTGGGTAGCGGTGGCATTTAACGTTAACTGGACGTGTATGGATAGCAAGTCTCTGCTGTAAAGCTTTCCTACCATTGCAACACTGGTTCATACCAAAAGCGATGGATCTTTCTCTGCCCACAGCAGACACGGGAAGCCAGAAGCGAATTCCTAACAATAACATTTGCAAGCTAGCTTCAACTAGCTAGGAAACGACCAAATGGCGTCAGTAGAACGGGGCTTTAAACATGTAGCTAGTTTGATATGTTAGCAAGTTAGCTGGCAATGTAGATTAAGCACGGGATTTTGAATATATCTCCGCTATTTGCCCGTGAATGCATGGTACAAAATATAAACAAAAACACGCAAAGCTTACCTCGGTCCAGACAGCTTTGCTAGCCGTGGGTAGTGTGTCACCAGCAGTCTTTCAAAGCAATGGCGATACGGCCTGCTCAAAAGAGACTGGGATTCCGTACGCAATGTTCTCATCCAACGGGCAATGCTTGAGCTATTCAGACATAAAATATGAGTTCAAAGTTTAGTGCGTTTGGCGTCTCGGAAGCTGTTGAAATGCGGTTTACCATGAGCATAAACGCTGTACTTTATGACAGATTCATGGGTGTGAAATATCCGCTTCCTAGCTCGGAAGGCTTCAATTGGTTCGTACAGTGCTGCTGCTGTCTGCTTCGCATCCCCCAACACAACAATGCGCTTCGGTAGAATGTCCCACCCGCCCCACGCTGAACGCAACATACGTAGAGCAGCGACGCTAGGTTGTGTTTGTAACGTGGTTACTAGGGGGCGGGAGGGGTGCCTTTCACACACAAAAGCCAGTGACCCCCACCCGTCTCACCCACCCCGCTAGTACTGCAGGGCCCCTGCACAGAGAGAGCCTCTGAACAAAGCACCCATCTCGACAATAGAAAACACCGCAAATAGTAGTCTGTTAGTAGTTAAATTACAAATACACCTTACGGTGTGTTTGTCCGTTTTTTTGTTGTCGTTGTTGACACTTTGGTCCATTCATTACTATACTATGGCGGTACACTATCGGTTACATTTTTGTTGTACATAAATAGTGATAACCTTTAAGTAAGAGTAGTCTATTTATCTCAACGCAGTGTTTGGCAATCTTGACGCTGTGAAACTGCCGCACCCTTCACTGACAACTTGATCGCCCCTGTTTCAGACCCTTGGGGTCAAGAAACCCCGTTGGTAGGAGGTGAAATTTTAAGGGCAGAGATAAGGGGAAACAAATAAACAATCATGTTGGGAAAATACAGAACCTCTTTATACGATCACGGGGGTATAGTGTCATTAGGCGCCTGCGCCTGTAGCAATTTACGGACCTCGTCCGTAGGGTTTAAAGTTTACATCAAAGGAATCGTCTTTTAACCACGAGTGTTTTGTTTTGTTTTTATGACACTGTCGCCATATTGTAGCTCGTAAACCGAGTGACATCACGAAAGCGTGTTCCTTCCGTCCAACGCTGTGTGGAGCTGCTTCAGCTCTGCTGCTCGGGAGACAAAGCAACGAACTGGTCCTCCTCCGGATCAATCAAATGTGTCATATTTAACTGTTTAGTAACCGAAACCTTTTGGATTACACGCCACGACCAAATGGTACGTATGCTATGTAGCTCTAATACGATTTCGGATGGTTCTGGTTGAGACAACGTCGTCGTGAGTGCTGGACTGATTCGGTTCTCCGTGTGGTTCTTGTGTTCTCCGGCCAGGGCAGAGTCGGGTTCTGCCAGGTTGGCTAACGTTAGCTAAGCCATGTCCTGTACGTGTGGCCTAGTTGACCGTGTCCAGTCACTATCACTACGCGTGTGTTGCCAAAAACCCCTCTACCTAGTCCCAGTATTGAGTAGGATCGGTTTGTGAAGTTTGTGCGTTCCCCAGTTATCTGTTTTTAGGTTCCCATGTGACACTTGACAGGAGATTAGCAAGCTAAGCTAGCTAGCTAACTACGTGCGTGTTTGTTGTTGTGTGTAGACCGCTAGTAGTAGTAGCGTAGCTAGGTCAGGGGTTAGCTAAAGGCTAGGAGTCTTTCTAATGTCACTGCCGTCCCTACCAAGCAATACTATTTTTATGAAAGAAACTAGCCACTGATATTATACAATATATGAAAGGTTACAGTAGAATTTGTACAGCCCGACCATATATTATCCGGTATTGTGTCCTTATCCAATCAGTATAACCTTATAACCCGTAGTCATTTAAGGTAGTTGTAGCTTGCTAGCTAGTGAACTAGCCACTTGCTGTCCCGTCGAAAGCTAGCTAGTCAAACCCGGAAAAGTTTAAAACTGTGTCGGTGGTATTAACTCAGAGAAAGACCTTAGTTACTAGTCAGCTTTTTTGGTAATTGTAGACCCGTCTACTACACGAATCAATAAGATATCCTCATTCACCCTCAATATCAATCATAAGTGTTTATGTTACCGTGGTAGTTGGACTACTATAATCAAAGTCTATTTTGATTATTAAGACCCCTTTTAAAGTTCCGGGGTATTTCGGCCAGTCATATTATAGAATGTAATCGTTATGGGGATTATTTTTACAATAAATTATTCTACGAGAAAAGTCTTTATCTTATACAAAAGATGGTATAAATGGTTGGTTGATATAAATCTTGTCTAAATTTCCTTCACCTCGTGCATTTTTTATGAAAACACTCAAACTAACATTGCTAGTAGCCTAGTAATGCGTCGCAGTGGTTTTGCCTATTCGGTGTGGTATTTTTGTCCATTTATCCCAGCCTAATTGAACTGAATAACAAGCAGACATGCTGTGAATGTTTAATGTTTTTATGAATGAACTAAACACAAATATTTATTTTGACTTGGAAATACAAAATGCCAAATTTCAGTCAGTTTTCAGAAGTTCTCTTTTTCACTGTGAACCCCTTCTCTCTGCCCCTCCCCCTCCACACTCTCTCTCTCTCTTTCTGCCCCTCCCTTCTCTCTCCTTTTCTCTTCAGATCCAAGAAGTTGGATCCAGCAGGGCATCATTAAATGGAGGCCATGCACGCACCATCTGATCTACACATAAAAACACTGATGGCCGAACTTGCCTGAGCAACACCCATGACCCATAAAACACTGACAAACTGCCTTTGATAGCCAAACCATACGTTCTCCCCGTCCCCCTCCACCCGACCCTGCTGAACCCCCCGGTCTGCCAAGATGGACGGCCAAGATGGCGTCTCCCACGACGGGGAGGACATGGAAGCGAGCCTGGAGCCAGAGGGCAGCGTGGAGAGCAGGAGAAGAGAAGCGACAGGAACCTGTCTGAAAATCGAAGGCCAGGACGGTTATGTGTTTAAATCCTACAGCTTGACCCCTCGGGACCCTGCAGAGGTCAAACCACCACCCCCTGGACTCCCTGCTGCACAGACAGGTCCCCCCTCGCCACCAGGGCCCCCCTCGCCACCTGGGCCCCCCGCTCAGGCGGGGCTTTCGGACGAGGAACCCTCTCAGGTTGATCCGCAGGTATCGGTGTCAGACACGGCGACAGAGTCTGCCGCTCCTCCACACATCCTGAAAACGAAGGAGGAGATAAAGGAAGAGGATCCAGATGAGGGGGAGGGGGAGGGGGGTCAGAACGGAACAGGGGAGGAGGGGGGTCAGAACGGAACAGGGGAGGGGGAGGGGGAGGAGGGGGGTCAGAACGGAACAGGGGAGGACGGCGTCCGAGACGACGAAGGCTTATCTTTCGACAGCTCGGTGGGTCCCTTTGCAGCAAGAGACACCGACGATTACAGTAATCTGATGAGTGGGTACACGAGTACCCTGTACGACGTTGCCATGGACGCGGTTACCCAGAGCCTCCTCTCATCCATGAGGAGCCCCGCCAACCCCAGAAAAAAATCTCCCGCCTGGAACCATTTTTGTATCTCTCCTCGCGACAGCACCAAAGCAATCTGTATGTACTGTATGAAAGAGTTCAGCCGAGGGAAAAACGAGAAAGACCTGAGCACCAGCTGTCTGATGAGACACGTGAGAAGGGCTCACCCCACTGTGCTTCTGCAGGACGGCGACTCCATCTCCTCCTCCAACCACCTGACCAATCCCCTCCCCGCCTCTCTATTACCTCCCTCAAACTCACCAAAAAACGGAGATCTCCCGGCAGCTAACTCGACCCCCGCTCAGAGCCACGCGTCGCCCTCCACCTCCTCTGCGGAGGGTTCAGACACGTCGTCCAAAGACGCGTTACCAAAACTCGAACCAAAACTAGAACAGTGCGCCAAAAACGTCTCGGCCGCGGCCTCACCGTTGCCACACACCGATAGCCACGGCGACGAGGCGATGGACGTGGCGACCGAAGCCTTCCAGCCTTCCGCAGCCAAAAGCTCCAGCTCTCGGCGGAGGTCGGCCGTTTGGAAACACTTCTACCTGTCCCCGGCGGACAGCTCCAAAGCCGTGTGCATCCACTGCATGAACGAGTTCAGCCGCGGAAAGAACGGGAAGGACTTGGGGACCAGCTGCTTGATCCGACACATGTGGAGGGCCCACAAGGACATTGTCATCGAGGAAAACGGACAGGGCTCAAATATCCCTCCGCCCTACACCTACCCGCCCACGCTCCTGTCCCGCACGCAGACACAGGACCCCGTGGAGATTCAAAAAGAGTCGCCCCCCCCCCCGGCCTCGCCGGACACCATATCAGACGAAGTGCCCCGTCACGCTGACGACAACATGGAAGTGAAAGAGGAGTCGGAGGATGTTCTCAACCTATCAGGGCAGGAGTCTTCCCTCAACCTGTCCTTTCAAGGACTCCAAGGGGACGAATCCCTTCTCCCCTCATCGCCATTCGACCTCTCCGAAGGCTCCAGCCTCAATCCGGACCAAAGTTCGGTTTTCCAGCAAAACAAAAAGATCATGAAGCGTGTCAAGTCGGAAGTGTGGCACCACTTCATAGTGTCTCCGGTGGACCAGCTCAAGGCCTTGTGCCGGTACTGCCCCTGCGTCATCAGCAGGGGGAAACGCGGAGACTTCGGGACCAGCTGCCTGATGAGGCATCTAATGAGACGTCACCCCGACGTCCTCAAAAACCAAAAAACCCCAGAGGAGCCGTCCTCTCATCCGTACGCCTCTGCCGGCGCCCACGCGGTCTCACCCAAAGAGACTGAAAGAAACCCAGCCGGTGAAAAAAAGACACTGGCTCTGCCGGTGTTCAGTAAAAAGACGTCAAAACTGTGGAACCATTTCTCCATATCCCCTTCCGATCCCACCAAGGTGGTCTGTTTGCACTGTAGCCGCACAATTAGCCGAGGGAAAAAAACGACAAACCTCGGCACCAGCTGCCTCTTCAGGCACATGCAGAGATTTCACGAACACGTTCTTGAAAGCAACAAAAATAACTCAGGTGATGCGCTGTCTGCTGAATTTCAAGTCAAACAAGAGCTCATGGATGCCACGCCCGCGTATGAGGACAACGGCGAGAAGTTCGACGAGTTCCACCCGGTTGCCAAAAAAATCACCACGCTCGTCGCAGAAATGCTTGCACTGGATCTTCAACCGTCAGCCCTGGTGGAGAACGCCGGCCTGAACCGGCTACTGGAATACCTTCAGCCTCAGTATTCCCTGCCGTCCTCCTCCTTCTTCACCAGCACTGCCATACCCGACATGTACGAGAGGGTGAAGGAGGTTGTTCTCACTCACCTGAAGGAGGCGGAGGGCAGCGTCGTCCATTTCACGACCAGCGTCTGGGTCAGCAGCCAGACCAGGGAGTACCTGACTCTCACGGCCCACTGGGCGTGTTACGAGTCCAGCGTCCGTCCCCAGGCTCAGGACTTCCACTGCTCCGCTCTCCTCAGCGTCTCGCTCATCGACGGCGACCGCGACTCCCTGAGGATCCAGAAGCAGCTGGAGTACCTCTGGGACACCTGGGTCACCTCCTCGGGGCTCAAGAAAGGATTCACAGTAACTGACGACGCCGCCGTCCGCATCGTCCTGGAGGACGCGGAGCACGAGACGCTGCAGTGTTTCGGCCACACTGTGGACCTCATCGTGAACGAAGCCATAAAGAGCCAGAGGATGGTTCAGAACCTGCTGAGCATCGCGCGGAAGATCTGCGAGCGCGTGCAGCGCTCGGCCAAAGCCAAGGAGAAGCTGTCCCAGCTGCAGCGGGTCTACCAGCTCCCGGAGAACCAGCTGGTCCAGGACGTGCCGTCCAAATGGAGGACCTCCTTCCTCATGCTGGAGCGCCTAGTGGAGCAGAAGAAGGTCATCGACGAGATGTCGATCGAGTGCAATTTCAGGGAAATGATCAGCTGCGACCAGTGGGAGGTGATGCAGTCCGTCTGCAACGCGTTGAAACCCTTCGATGTGGCCTGCAGTGAGATGTGCAGCCGTACGGCCACGCTGGGACAAGTCATACCACTGATCCACATCCTCAACAGGAAGATAGACATGCTTTTCGACGAGACGATGGGCATCGACAACATGCTGAAGTCCCTAAAGGACTCCATGGTCAGCAGGATGTCCTCGACACTACAAGACCCCCGATACACCTGGGCCACCATGCTGGATCCCCGCTACAAGACTTCCTTGTTCACGGAGGAAGAGGCAGAGCAATGCAAACAAGAGCTAATCAGAGAGCTTGAGGTGTCCCTCTCTACCTCGACCGGAACCAAGACGTTGTCCAATGGCTGCGGCGAAGGCCGTACTTCGCCCGACAGCTCCCCTTCAAACAAGGACAACCTCTGGTCTCTCATGAAAGACATCAGGCACAAGATTAAGCAAGAGGAGAGGCCCAAGTCCTCGGAGCTGGCCGTCCTGGAGTATCTGGAAGAGGACATACTGGATCAAAGCTGTGACCCCCTCGACTACTGGAACCTTAAAAAGTTCCAGTGGCCGGATCTTGCCAAAGTGGCCGTGCGCTATGTGGGCTGCCCACCCAGCATCGTCCCGGCAGAGACCCGGTTCAGCACTGCCACCGTGAACTGTGCCCTGAACCAGCCCAGGCCGTTGCTAGACAACATGGAGGGCCTCCTCTTTCTCAAGGTCAACCTCCCTTTGATTTATTTTCAGTACTGATAAAGAGCCGTTACTTAAAAATGTCAAGGACCAAATGACAGAAAACTGTTGAATGCGGCCCTTTTTCTTTCTTTTTTTTTTTACACAAAAGAGAACAAAATGTAAACACTGCTGGGTTCATCCGACACAAACAAGGATTTGAACTTTTGTTTTTAGCTGAACTGCATTTGTGTGTACTACTGTCGAAACACTGAGCTACTCGTCAGACTCAGTTATTCAGGGAGGGAGGGGTTGTGTAGCTGTAGGGTTTGTTGATATTTGTTGCTGTACATTTTTTTTTTTTTATGTCTACGTTTGTGTGTCTGTCTCCTTGTGCCTTATACAAACTACTTCAGGTCAAAATGCTGTAAATATTTTTTACAATGCGCAAATCATGTCATAAGTCCTTCTGATTACACAATGGCTTAAAATAGAAATGAAAATCTGTGGTGTTTTCTAAGTGAAAACATGGCGCAAAATACAAATGCTGTGATTGAAAGATAATGTTTTAAGTTTATTGTTATTTAATTATCTCGTGAACATGTGGCTCATGGTACTGTCGATATAGAAATAGTTTTGTTGTTTTTTTTTTACTTGCTGAATTTTCTCTCAAAAGATTATGTAAGATATTGCTGTATTTTCGCAACAAGCAGTTTTGTTTGAAATATACAAGTTGTCTCTGAAGCACAATTTTAAGTTTATTACCAAGGGATTAAATTATGGTTTTTTTGTCAAGTTGAAATATTGTACTGTACATTTTTATAAATAATGATTCTGAGCTTAATTTGATACATGTGTAAGCATTGTGAATGGAGCCAGGCAAATCTTGTGGTCATTTGTAAATAAAGGTTTTCCTAAAGTATATTTGTTAATTTTGTCTTTAAAAAAGTGCTGTATGCTACAGCCAGAAGGGAAGTCGGGAGAAGAGGGTATGTGATAGAGGGGGGGAGGGTGTGTGTGTGTGAGAGAGGGGGGGAGGGTGTGTGTGTGTGAGAGGGGGGGAGGGTGTGTGTGTGTGAGAGGGGGGAGGGTGTGTGTGAGAGAGGGGGGAGGGTGTGTGTGAGAGAGGGGGGAGGGCAGGTGTCTGTTTCAGACCAACAGAACAGTGTAGGTCAGTTCTACAGGAAGGCTTCGTGTGGTTAAACCACACTACCAGCACACGGTTCCTGTTTTGTGCTTGAGACCTCTTCAGAACACAGGTACAGCTGTGGTTAAATCCTTCACATCCCCCCTGTATGAAATCAATACATGAAACATGCTATCATGAAACTCTGCCTTTAATTATGATGTTCTTGACATCTATCAACATAAAGACGATCCCACCTGGGGCTGCAGGTGTGAAGCAGTGTACGCTGCTGGCAGACGCCGAGCTGGAGAACGTGAAACACAGATTTGGTCCTGGTTTGCACATGTCTGACGGTGAGAACAAGGACCACATGTGAACCTGTAAGACTAGTTTCTTGTGTTTTACTGACAGGTGGAGAGAGAGAAAACAGGTGAGACCACCTTGAAGATCCACACCCAAGCATGACTCCTACAACTAGGTCAGCTACGCTTTTGGTCACCATACAAAAAACTACAAATACCCCCAAAAAAGAACCACAAACCCACAATCCTCACGGACACATCATCCGGTTCTCCCAGGGTTCTGTATCCTCTCCATTAAGACGACTTTGTTCTCCAACACTATGCTGACAGGAGGGAACTGGAGGAGCGAGAGCTGTGTTCTGCTGTAGCCCTGGGTGTAGGACACTGCTCTGTGAGTGTCTCTGAGCTGGGCCATCTTAGAGCTGTTCACTTCCATCAGCAGATGGGTGTACGACCTCACGTCAGGGTGACCCGGCATTAAGTCCTCTCTCTTGTCATACCTCAGAGGAAAATAGGAAGGAACACTCGGAATGAGTTGAATCCGACAGACAAGAGCTTTAGAACACCAGGCTCGGGGGGGGGGGGTTCCATTCTAGAACACGCTTACCTCCAGTTGGGGTTCTGTTCCAGGAAGCGTGAGATTCCGGTCTCAGCTGCGTAGGAGTCAACATGGACCACAACATCTAGACAGTGGGGGGGAGGGGGGGTAGAGTTCATTCAGTAAGGAAGTAGACCATAATACCTACAACAGCTGTAATGGTTATGAACAGGAATAAACCTTGTTTGTGCATTGGTATGCATGTTGTGTCTAATCATGTGTTCAGTGTCTATATCTCTAGTATGTATTTGTACTGTACCGTGTTTCTACAGACTATCTCTAGGTGAAGTATTGCATGTCTACCATAATAACAATAACAATGTATTAATCTGACAGACATTTCCTCGAAAACAACACAGGAAGGATTTGAACATGCAACCTCATGATCTAAAGTCAAGCATGTAATGCTCTAACCCCTGAGCCTCGCTCCCACCTGTGCCAGCGGGCAGCATGGCGTGCATCTCCTGCAGGGCGTGGCCTCCGGGGTAGTTGTGGCGTGAGGCGTACAGGGACACGCCAGAGTACAGCACGTTGACCAGCAGGTGGCCCACCACCACGCCAGAGCCCAGCTTGAACACCCAGGACTTGTGGTAGTTGTTCAAGCTGCAGAGGGAGGAACAACGAGCATGTCTTCATTCAGCACATTACACGGGGGGATTTGACTCTGTCAGCTCCTGATCTACAGCATATCTAGACATTACAACACAATGTTTCTCTCAGAGCAACATGCCTTCCACACAAACCCAAACACCTACAGCCATACACAGACACACACCTACACCCGCTTAGACACACACACACACACACCCACCTACACCCCTCCCCCCCCACACACACACACACCTACACCCCTCCCCCCACACACACACACACACCTACAGCCCTCCCCCCCCACACACACTCGTCCAACCCGGTGGCAGCAGCACCCACATGTAGGAGCCCCCCCTGGCGGCCAGAATGTTGAGCAGGGGGAAGCTGTAGATGATGAAGCGCAGCTCCTTGTGGGGCAGCAGGGAGTAGAGCAGCAGGAAGCCCAGCGCGGGCAGAGCCAGCACCCCCGCCCGCCGGTCCTGCAGCCCCAGGGGCAGCAGCAGCACAGAGCTGCCCAGCGCCCGGGGCACCGCAGAGTAGAAGTACCACAGGAAGGGAGAGGTTTACTGGGGAAGAGGGTCAAGGGTCACACAGGATGGGGGGGTAGGGTTGATCAGGTGTGTTGTGTCCAGGTGTGTGTCCGGGTGTGTGTCCAGGTGTGTTGTGTCCAGGTGTGTTGTGTCCAGGTGTGTGTCCAGGTGTGTTGTGTCCAGGTGTGTGTGTGTGTCCAGGTGTGTTGTGTCCAGGTGTGTGTGTGACCAGGTGTGTGTGTGACCAGGTGTGTGTGTGACCTGGTGTGTGTGGGAGGTACATGAAGGATATTCCCCAGTTGGAGCTCTTGTTGAGGACGGTGTTGTACCAGAGCACCTGACCTTCAGGCCACAGCAGCCTCCTCCAGAAGAACGAGTCTACAGCCACGCTCACCGCTGGGACACACACACACACACACCACACACACACACACACACACACACCACACACACACACACCACACACACACACACACACACCACACACACAGAGAGCACAACATTAGACTTGAGTCATAGCTCTTCCTGGGTGTACACAGTCAGTGTATCTATGTGGGTCCACTGTATCAAAAGTGAACTGGGTGAAACTCTAAAGCAGTATGACGCAACAACTGTGTAGCAATGTGTCGTCACGGTGCGTCTCTAGGCAACGCTCACCCAGCGACAGCAGGCCAGCAGGAACGGCGAAGCAGAACAGCTGCACCAAGCCCAGCTTCCTGCTCAGCAGTGACATCATCAGCATGAGCCCCAGGAGGAGGCAGAGCTCAGAGCGGAACACGATGATGACCACGGCAGACAGGCCGATGAACCAGCCCAGACGCTGACTCATCCAGCAGGAAAACGCCAGCAGCACTGTTCAGGAGAGGGAGACCAGCTTTACTGAACTGTTCAGGAGAGGGAGACCAGCTTTACTGAACTGTTCAGGAGAGGAAGACCAGCTTTACTGAACTGTTCAGGAGAGGAAGACCAGCTTTACTGAACTGTTCAGGAGAGGGAGACCAGCTTTACTGAACTGTTCAGGAGAGGAAGACCAGCTTTACTGAACTGTTCAGGAGAGGAAGACCAGCTTTACTGAACTGTTCAGGAGAGGGAGACCAGCTTTACTGAACTGTTCAGGAGAGGAAGACCAGCTTTACTGGACTGTTCAGGAGAGGGAGACCAGCTGTACTGGACTGTTCAGGAGAGGAAGACCAGCTTTACTGAACTGTTCAGGAGAGGGAGACCAGCTTTACTGGACTGTTCAGGAGAGGGAGACCAGCTTTACTGAACTGTTCAGGAGAGGGAGACCAGCTTTACTGAACTGTTCAGGAGAGGAAGACCAGCTGTACTGGACTGTTCAGGAGAGGGAGACCAGCTTTACTGAACTGTTCAGGAGAGGGAGACCAGCTTTACTGAACTGTTCAGGAGAGGGAGACCAGCTTTACTGAACTGTTCAGGAGAGGAAGACCAGCTTTACTGGACTGTTCAGGAGAGGGAGACCAGCTTTACTGAACTGTTCAGGAGAGGGAGACCAGCTTTACTGAACTGTTCAGGAGAGGGAGACCAGCTTTACTGAACTGTTCAGGAGAGGAAGACCAGCTTTACTGAACTGTTCAGGAGAGGAAGACCAGCTTTACTGAACTGTTCAGGAGAGGGAGACCAGCTTTACTGAACTGTTCAGGAGAGGAAGACCAGCTTTACTGAACTGTTCAGGAGAGGAAGACCAGCTTTACTGAACTGTTCAGGAGAGGGAGACCAGCTTTACTGAACTGTTCAGGAGAGGAAGACCAGCTTTACTGGACTGTTCAGGAGAGGGAGACCAGCTGTACTGGACTGTTCAGGAGAGGAAGACCAGCTTTACTGAACTGTTCAGGAGAGGGAGACCAGCTTTACTGGACTGTTCAGGAGAGGGAGACCAGCTTTACTGAACTGTTCAGGAGAGGAAGACCAGCTTTACTGAACTGTTCAGGAGAGGGAGACCAGCTTTACTGAACTGTTCAGGAGAGGGAGACCAGCTTTACTGAACTGTTCAGGAGAGGAAGACCAGCTGTACTGGACTGTTCAGGAGAGGGAGACCAGCTTTACTGAACTGTTCAGGAGAGGGAGACCAGCTTTACTGAACTGTTCAGGAGAGGGAGACCAGCTTTACTGGACTGTTCAGGAGAGGGAGACCAGCTTTACTGAACTGTTCAGGAGAGGGAGACCAGCTTTACTGAACTGTTCAGGAGAGGGAGACCAGCTTTACTGAACTGTTCAGGAGAGGAAGACCAGCTTTACTGGACTGTTCAGGAGAGGGAGACCAGCTTTACTGAACTGTTCAGGAGAGGGAGACCAGCTTTACTGAACTGTTCAGGAGAGGGAGACCAGCTTTACTGAACTGTTCAGGAGAGGGAGACCAGCTTTACTGAACTGTTCAGGAGAGGAAGACCAGCTTTACTGGACTGTTCAGGAGAGGGAGACCAGCTTTACTGGACTGTTCAGGAGAGGGAGACCAGCTTTACTGAACTGTTCAGGAGAGGAAGACCAGCTTTACTGGACTGTTCAGGAGAGGGAGACCAGCTTTACTGAACTGTTCAGGAGAGGGAGACCAGCTTTACTGAACTGTTCAGGAGAGGAAGACCAGCTTTACTGGACTGTTCAGAAGAGGAAGACCAGCTTTACTGAACTGTTCAGAAGAGGAAGACCAGCTTTACTGAACTGTTCAGAAGAGGAAGACCAGCTTTACTGAACTGTTCAGGAGAGGAAGACCAGCTTTACTGAACTGTTCAGGAGAGGAAGACCAGCTTTACTGGACTGTTCAGGAGAGGAAGACCAGCTTTACTGGACTGTTCAGAAGAGGAAGACCAGCTTTACTTGACTGATCCCACCCATTAATCACTCTGTCAATTCATCAATCAATCAAACGCAATGAATCAATCGCTGGATCTGTACGAGAGAAAGCTGCTTTCTCCAGATTCTGGTTGAGTCAGTGAATGATTCAGGTCTGAGGTCTTTTGACTTACGTCTCCATGCAAAAAAATAGTCCTATGCGAAATGTTCGTCATGTTAATGCCGTGTGTTGTGTGTCTTACCTAGAGGCAGAGCGAACACGTTGGGGAGCGTTCTGCTGCTGTAGAACATGAGGTGGAACTGGGAGCAGCAGATCAGGCAGAACAGGCCCGCCACCGTGGAACCAAGCTGCTTCCTCACCTCCCGCTGCAGTCGCCATAGCGCCCCCACCACACACAACCCCAGACACCCCCGGACTGGGAAACACAAATGTTTACATTTAGCATGTTATTCATTTAGCATACACTTTTATTCAAAGCAAGGTATGAATAGTAAATGTAGAAAACAGGATACTGCAAATGCGCCAATATCTTCAATATTTAGCAACAATAACCTCAGAGTTGACATGGAGAACGGGCTTCATGTGTATTATCGACTGATATCTGGGTCTGTAGTACAGTAAATAACAGCTACTTCAGAATTGTTGATAGATATCCCCATTCCAGGATCACTCCAACGTGTATATTTTGTCCTGTCATAATAATAATAGGACTAAGACTGGCGCGTCGACTGACTAGCCGTCGTAGGTAACAGATGTGAACTCTACCTATGAATTGTGTGGTGAACTTCGGTGCATCGAACAGAGAGAGGACGTAAATCAACGGCGAGCAGAGCGCTGACAGAAACAGCGGTCCGAGAAAAGTTCTCGGAACTACTCCGGGAAACTCATGGTGGTCATACTGAGAAGCAGAAAAAGAAACACATCGCTTAGAGTTTAGGAGTTTAGGTCGACTGGCAGTTGGGTGTTGGTGTCATTCATTGCCTCTGTGCCAGATCTAAACGGCCTAGCAAGTTAGCTTTGTTTACAGCGAGTTTTCATATCCTTACCTTTTCAAAATCGAATCTGTGATAAAGGATATCATGGACTGCTTGTAAGTTGAAACTCTCTTCGACTTTTGTGAATGGGCAAATAAATAAATGCAGGAATATAGTAGAAATGAACAATAACAGCAAAGGAATGCTAGAAACATGCCTCTTTTCAGCCATGACAGGACCTGTCAGAATCCCAACAACTTCCGGTTATTGCGGAACTAAAAACAGTGACATATAGGCAATTTGAAAATGTAAATAAATAAGGTTATTTGATAAGGATACAGTTCCAAAAGTGTACACGCATTCATACGTTAATTTCTTTTCGGGGGAAAAACTCTTATTTCGTTACGCTCTCTCATTTTTACACGTGGGGAAAGAAAGACGTTTGTCCCGCACGTGGCGGGATACTATTGGTCGTTAATCTAATTGATGGGTCATGATAGCGAATCGTAATAGGCCACAATTGTAATAGGAGGCTGACGCGGAAATCCAAATCATTTTTTTTTTTTGGTAGTAAAAATAACCGGCATGTAAATATGAACATACCCTCGTCTGCTTTGCGTTGTCAATGTGGACTCAGAATGATAATTTCTAACTGAATCTTACACCAACAGTTGTCTAGTTAAAGAAAAGACAGGATAGTGAGTCGGGTCGCTGTTGGTGGCTACATCTGGCGTTATTCTTGATATGATACTTCGGTTGCAGCAGTGTTACTGTTAGTTAGCTAGCAAGCTGAGATTGGCCAACATGCTTTTCACCGGTTCGAAAGGGCGGCTATTTTCTTGTATAACTTTTATTTTACTGTCACAATGCACTGTAGCTAAAGATGTAAAAAGCCTCTGTTCAACCTGTAAACAGATAACCGAGAACTTCAACAAGGTATGTATTTCCGTAGGTCACTACCAGAGTGACTATAGTCACGCTTTTTGAATGAGAACCTGCAACGCTGTGCTTCGTGCAACATTATACTACCTTAACTGCATTTGATATAATAACCTCGTAACATCACGTGTGGTGTAACGGGAAATGTGTTACGGTTTCCTGCCCGCCCGTTTGACCAGGGGTTTGAGCGGACAGCGAAGCAGAACTTCGGCGGAGGTAACACGGCCTGGGAGGAGAGGAAGTTGTCTAAATATGAGACCAGGTGAGACGCTCTCAACCGGTCCTGTTCGGCTCCCAACCACTCCCCTTTCCACACACTGGCATCCTAATCTAACCGTTTGGTATTCAGCACATGCGCACACACCGACCAGTGATGGCATGCGCATCATTAAGGGTCATTCAGTGTCAAGAATCGCATGTGCTGCTGTTTGGTGTCATGACGACCTTGTGCAAATGTCACAAAGAACCCACCTTTTAGACTTTGATCTCTCTCCCCTTTTAATTATTTTACCCTCCCTCCCTCCCTCTTTGTCTCTGTCTCCCTCTCTCTCTCTCTCTCTCCCTCTCTCCCTCCCTCCCTCCCTAGTGAGATCCGCCTGGTGGAGATCCTGGAGTCTGTGTGTGACAGTAGCAGCTTTGAATGTAACCACATGGTAGAGCAGCACGAGGAACACTTTGAGACCTGGTGGTTCAAGAGGTGAAGCTTTCACTCTTTCCTCCATCCATCCACCTGTTATTCAATCCAGCACTTTTTCACAGCTGAGGTGTGTGTGATCTCTCCTCGCTGGACACAGGAAAGCCAAGCATCCTGACCTGTTGAAGTGGTTCTGCGTTGACACCATCACAGTCTGCTGCCCAAAAGGAACGTTTGGTCCAGACTGCAACGGTAAACAAACCCTCAAACTACACTGGTGCCCCTCCCTCTGCCTCCCCCCTCCCTCTGCCTCCCCCCTCCCTCTGCCTCCCCCCTCCCTCTGCCTCCCCCCTCCCTCTGCATCTCCCCCCTCTATCTCTCTCCCACCCCCCCCTCCTCTCTGGCCCTCATGTCTGTTGCATCTTGTCGTCAGCGTGCGTTGGTGGTTCTGAGAGGCCTTGCCATGGCAACGGGGCGTGTGATGGCGACGGGACCCGAGGGGGCAAGGGCAAGTGCAGCTGTAACCACGGTTACCAGGGAGAGTTCTGTCTGGACTGCGTGGACGGGTTCTTCGAAGAGCTTCGCAACGTCACCTACTCTCTGTGTACAGGTAGGGTTGGAACATGGGTCTGGTTTAGATGTGGTCTTCTTGACATTCAACATGGTTGAGTTTCATGATGATCGTGGTGATGAAGATGATGATGGTGGTGATGAAGATGATGATGGTGGGGATGAAGATGATGATGATGAAGATGCGTTCCCTCCCAGGTTGTCATGGTTCCTGTAAGACCTGCTCCGGCCCGACCAACGACGACTGTGACGAGTGCAAGGCAGGCTGGGAGGAGGACGACCAGGGCGCCTGCATTGGTGAGCCAGCCAATGACGGCAGCTTTCGACTCTTCACTGATTGGTTGGGCGTTCGTGGTCTGAGTTCCTGTTGTGACATCATGTGACCCTCAGATGTGGACGAGTGTTCTACAGACTCCGCCCCCTGCCAGGAAAAGCAGCACTGCCTGAACTCAGACGGATCGTACTCCTGCAGAGGTGAGACTGGAGCTGCCTCTACTGGAGCTGCCTCTACTGGGGCTGCCTCTACTGGGGCTGCCTCTACTGGGGCTGCCTCTACTGGGGCTGCCTCTACTAGAGCTGCCTTTACTGGGGCTGCCTCTACTGGCTACTGTTAAACACTGGCCGCTCACACTGTTACTCCTAGGCATGAGTGTGTGTAAACTGCTGCGTTCTTTTGACCTTGACTTCCTGTGTGTGTGTGTCAGCCTGTGACCAGGTATGCTCCGGGTGTACAGGAGAGGGTCCTGATAAGTGCAAGGCTTGTGCCAGCGGGTACCAAGACACAGAGGGCACCTGTACAGGTGAGACTATCCTCTACCCAAATACACCTGTACATGTGAGACTATCCTCTACCCAAATACACCTGTACAGGTGAGACTATCCTCTACCCAAATACACCTGTACAGGTGAGACTATCCTCTACCCAAATACACCTGTACAGGTGAGACTATCCTCTGTCCTCTAACTAAACAGACGTGGACGAGTGTTCCCAGCCGGAGGCCGTGTGTCTGGAGGAGCGGCGGTGTGTGAACACTAGGGGGAGCTACTCCTGCAACTGCCCAGAGGGCTTCCAGGAACAGGAAGGAGCCTGCGTCAAAACACCAGAACCAGGTAGCTAGCTACCCCATTCTCTGTTAGCTAGCTACCCCATACTCTGTTAGCTAGCTACCCCATTCTCTGTTAGCTTGCTACCCCATACTCTGTTAGCTAGCTACCCCATTCTCTGTTAGCTAGCTACCCCATTCTCTGTTAGCTAGCTACCCCATTCTCTGTTAGCTAGCTACCCCATTCTCTGTTAGCTTGCTACCCCATACTCTGTTAGCTTGCTACCTCATTCTCTGTTAGCTAGCTACCCCATTCTCTGTTAGCTAGCTATCTACACCGACTAGCATAGCCAGGTCGCCATGGTACGTGTTTGGCTACCTTAGTTGATGGGTATAGCTCAGTGGGAGAGCATTTGACTGTGGATCAAGAGCTTGTACTATTTGTTACTTGTTACCTGAATTGTGCAGTAGGGTTATAGGAGGCAGTATGTATGTGGACTAAAAGTATTCTTTACTTTTTTTACCTCAAAAGTTGAAGAGGGGGAGGAGGAGGAGCCAGCAAATGAGACTGCCAATCACCCAGAGGGACACGAGGACCTTTGACCCTGACAGGACCAATGGGAGCAAACCAGAAAGGAACTTTAGGGAGTTACTATTGGTTGACAAACCACAGCAGGAAGTCTGATCCCCTCTCCTCATGAACCAACCACTCTAAATTCCCCGTACTGTACATTCCTCCCTGAGGAAGGACTAGGAGCGCAACACAGACGACTCGCTGAGGAAGACCTGGAGGCATTTTCATGTTCAAGAAACATAAGTATTAGTTTATCATTGCTGGCTTTTGTCATGATTATTTCTCCTATGTTTTGATTATGATGTTAAATGATATCTGGTTTTAAAAATTAAAAAAAACATTCAGGAAATGATTCAATAAAATTGGAAGAAGGGTTTGTTTAGATGTTTGATTTTTATCATCAGAATTATAATTCTTCTGTATGTAATAAGGCCTCTAGGGGGCAGTCTATACCAGGTTTCTTTCTCACAGCTGCAGTGCCCATTGTTGACCATACAGTGGTACTGTAATCACACAAAACACAGACCATGAGCCGTCGCGACTGGATGCGTTTATGAAACCAGGGGGGTGTTCCATCAACGTCGCTAACGAAAGCCGCGCTTACACGAAAAAGCCTCGCTTAGATAAACTTCAACTTGGACTTAACCCTCGAGCCGTTCCACTAACAAGCAAAGCTAATTCAAGCTAGACCTCGATAAACTCAGATTGTGCGCGCACACGGTGAGCAGAAGGAGCCCAGATCTTGACCAATATTTCCGCAAATAACACGGCGAAGGAGACAACTTTTCAAACCCTTACGACTGTTTAAATGCGTAAATTGTAGGCCTACCAAATCTACTTAACATAACTAATGCATTTAGGCCGACCGATAACGTAATTTGATGAGCTGTCTGAAAACGTTCTGACAGTTATCACTGGCCGATATTCTCAACAATAGGTTGAGAATAGCCAAAAAACTGAACGTGGCAGCAATTGAACATTTTATTTGGATGTAGGTTATGTATAAATTCAAGACACTGCAGAAAGCCACGATTTACACGATGTGGGCTAATGTTTTTGTCTTCACATCTTGAACAACATGATTAAATAACTGCCACATACATTTCTTAACTGATAGGCTAAATGCTGAGCTTTAAAATAAAAGGGAAATAATCAAATTATTACTATTCTGACTGACAGTGCATTGACAGCTTCCCCATAACCTAAATTTGGAAAGATTTTCAATGAACATAGTCTGCCTCCACAGGTACAGATGGGGCTTGGACAGTGGCACACTGGCTGTTTAAAGGGCAGTTACTGCACAACTTGGGGCCTTTGCGGGCTGGAATTCACTCGACGGAACTGTCTTTTGACATTCTGTTTCCGCCTGTTTGAAATGATTAGCAACACATCTTAATTTAGCTTGACTTTTAGCCTGACACGGAGCAAGCTAGTTCAGAAGTATAAGTTACCTTGGTTACTTAGCTAGAACTAGAATAAGCCTTTTTAATGGAACAGAACTGTCGCTGAAGTAAGCAAGACTTTTCAAAATAAGCCTGGCTTTTCCTTAATCTACGTTGATGGAACAACCCCCTGTTCTCATCAAACACACTTTCCTGGGGAAAACCTACCTTTCATCCACCTAGGAGGAGGGTGTCTGTGAGAGAGAGAGTACAGAAGGAAGAAGAGGGGGGAGGGGAAAGAGTGAAAAGGAGGGAGGGAGGAATCTGTCTCTCCCGGTTCCTGCCTGTTCCAGTAACCTGCCTCTGACTGTAATCAAGCTGGCAGAGTTCCTCAGGGATGAAGTCAGCTGTGTGTGTGTGTGTGTGTGTGTGCGTGCGTGTGTGTATCTGTGAGCGTGTGTGTCTTCAGCTGTTTTGAATCCTGCTTGAGCAGGTCTTCTAAAGAGATGGAGTGGAGAGAGGGGGAAGGGAGGAGAGGAGGAGGGAGAAGAGAAGGAGGTGAGGAGAGGGAGAGAAGGTGTGAAGCCAGTCTGAACCTGTCTAGACTAGCTCTGCTCTCCCCCGATAATAACAGTCTCCCTCCTCCCTCCACTCATCTCTGTCTAGGTCGTCAAGACTACCACCCCCCCCACACACACACGCACACACACACACACACCTCTGTGTCCTGCGCTGGGTTACCACAGGGTCTACGAGAGTGATGTCACACCAAGCTTCAGAACGCAGGAACATGCCAGGTCTATAAGACAGGAGCAGCCATACTGATACCACCCTTGAAGGATTGTTGTGTTTGAATGATGAAGCTTCTCCATGTGAGTCAGTACAGTCACCCCAGCCTGGAGGTCTCTCCCGACATCACACACACACTGGACAGGACCGCATCACACACACACTGGACAGGACCGTATCACACACACACTGGACAGGACCGCTGTCTGTGTGTTTCTCATTAGCTGCTACAGTAGATCTTCCTTCTGCAGAAAGAGGTTACGTGTGTGTCTGTGTATGCATGCGTGTGTCTGTGTGTGTCTGTGTGTGTGTGCATGCGTGTGTCTGTGTGTGTCTGTCTGTGTCAGTGTGTGTCTGTGTGTGCATGCGTGTGTCTGTGTGTGTCTGTGTGTGTCTGTGTGTGTCTGTGTGTGTCTGTGTATGACCTCAGCAGCCTAGAGGCTGGAAACAGAATGAAGACCTCATAATCAACACCTAGCTGACACACACACACACACAGCAGCTGGGAACTATGTGTTCGTGTCACAGCATGCTGTAAGAGATTCCATCATTACCAGAGTCCTGTCTCTCTCAGACCAGGCATCAAATCTCTCACACACACATACACACACACACACACACACACATGGCCTCATTGTCTGAGCAGCAGACAGTAGGCCCCCAGCCAGCTCTGATGCAGAGATGAGCGAGAGAGGCCAGGTGAAGTAGTCCCATCACCTGCAGCCAATCCCTGCAATGTTTACAGTTTCTAATCAGCAAGCCAGGAAGGATTACCAGACCGCATGTGATTTAGGAAAAGGTTAGAGGAGAGGAAGCCTTCTGAGAGATCAAAGTCTGTCGTACCTCATTCTTGAAGTGTGTAAGATCAGAGAGAAGGTACACACACACACACACACAGGTGCTCAGATGAAAGAGAAGCAGAGAACATCAAACTCTCTGACCTGTCTGTCCTGTCTGCCTGTCCTGTCTGTCTGTGTCCTGTCTGTCCTGTCTGTCCTGTCTGTCCTGTCTGTCCTGTCTGTCCTGTCTGTCCTGTCTGTCCTGTCTGTCCTGTCTGCCTGTCCTGTCTGTCTGCCTGTCCTGTCTGTCTGCCATCTCTGTGAAGAAACAACAGAGGTGTCAACACCACCACACACACAACACACACACACATGTATGCATGTTACACACATACACACACATGTATGCATGTTACACACATACACACACACACAGCAGCAGACAGAGGAGGGGGAGGGGGGGAGAAAGGGGGATGACCACATCAGAGAGGTGGATGGAAAGCACATGGTACGGCTGAACAACAACCACTGCAGCATGAGTGTGTGTGTGTGTGTGTGTGTGCGTGAGAGAGAGAAACAGTTCAGCTAAGGTCATGAGGAGATACATTTAATCTGTGTGTCCTTCTCTCCTTCTCTCCCTCCCTCTCCTCCCCCTCTCTCTCCCTCCCTCTCCTCCCCCTCTCTCTCTCCCTCCCTCTCCTCCCCCTCTCTCTCTCCCTCCCTCTCCTCCCCCTCTCTCTCTCCCTCCCTCTCCTCCCCCTCTCTCTCTCCCTCCCTCTCCTCCCCCTCTCTCTCCCTCCCTCTCCTCCCCTCTCTCTCCCTCCCTCTCCTCCCCCTCTCTCTCTCTCTCCCTCCCTCTCCTCCCCTCTCTCTCTCTCCCTCCCTCTCCTCCCCCTCTCTCTCTCCCTCCCTCTCCTCCCCCTCTCTCTCTCCCTCTCTCCTGTGTGCTCTGGGTCAGGGAACAGGGGCTGTTCATCACTGAGACCTGTCTGAATGGACTCACTGTCTGAATGAATCAACAGCTTGATACAGTTATATCATCAATGGCTCAGTCTCTCTCGTGTGTGTGTGTGTGTGTGTGTCTGTCTGTCTGCGTGTTTCTGTGCGTGTGTGTGTGTGCTGGTGTGTGCGTGTGTGTGTGTGCTGGTGTGTGCGTGCGTGTGTGTGTGCGTGCATGTCTCCAGCCAAGACTCAGTTCCTGGCTGAGTTGATTAAGCAGTGAGGCTGCCATGGCGACAGGCGCATTTGATCTGATGCGTAGGCATGAATGGTGTGAACCACCCACCATCCCTGCTGCTGCCCACACACACACACACACACACACACCATAGAAGACCTTCACACAGATGCACGCAAGCATCTAGTCAGCCAGGCAGTACCAGCAGGCCTGGTCAGAACAGTGATTATGTAAGAAAGTAGAGAAAACTCCTGAAATGGCAGATAAGTGAGAAAGGAGAAAGAGAGAGAGGGAGAGAGGACAGGGGAGGGAGAGAGAAGGAGAAGAGAGAGAGAGAGGGAGAGAGGACAGGGAGGAAGAGAGAGAGAGAGAGAGAGAGGGAGGACAGGGAGGGAGAGAGAGAGAGGGAGGACAGGGAGGAAGAGAGAGAAAGGAGAGAGAGAGAGAGAGAGAAGGGGGAGGACAGGGAGGAAGAGAGAGAAAGAGAGAGGAGGACAGGGAGGAAGAGAGAAAGAGAGAGAGAGATGGAGAGGACAGGGAGGAGAGAGAAGAGAGAGGGAGGACAGGGAGGAAGAGAGAGAAGAGAGCGGAGAGAGAGGGAGGACAGGGAGGAAGAGAGAAGAGAGAGAGAGAGAGAGAGAGAGAGGGAGGACAGGGAGGAAGAGAGAGAAAGAGAGAGAGAGGACAGGGAGGAAGAGAGAAAGAGAGAGGGAGGACAGGGGAGGAAGAGAGAGAAAGAGAGAGAGAGAGAGGGAGGACAGGAGGAAGATGAGAGAAAGAGAAGAGAGAGGACAGGGAGGAAGAGAGAAAGAGAGAGGTGAGGACAGGGAGGAAGAGAGAGAAAGAGAGAGAGAGAGAGGGAGGACAGGGAGGAAGAGAGAAAGAGAGAGAGAGAGAGAGAGGGATGCAGGGAGGAAGAGAGGAAAGAGAGAGAGATCGAGAGAGAGAGAGAGAGGACAGGGAGGAGAGAGAAAGATGAGTTTAGGAGGACAGGGGAGGGAGAGCGAGAAAGAGAGGGAGAGAGGACAGGGAGGTAGAGAGACATTTTTACACCCCCCCCACCCCTCGACCCAGATTTGAGCCCTGCATCTCGATGAACCCCAAAGCCTTCTGGGTAATCTCGCTGAGATTCCCAGTAGCACCGCTCCTTAGTTACCAAACTTGTTCCTTAGTTACCAAACTTGTTCTTAGTTACCAAACCTCTTCCTTACTTGCCAGGCACACTGAGCCTCTCCTCTCTTCCCCCATTTCCCTCCATCTCTCTCACCCCGTCAACATTGGCTAATATATATTTATCAGACACACACACACACACATACACACACACACACACACACATACACACACACAACACATACACACACACACACACACACACACAACACTGAACTTCAGGAGGGGAGGAGAGGTAGATAACCAGTGTAGCTGCTGAGCTATAGAAGAGGTTTTCCCCTCTCATCCCTCTCTCCCTCTTTCCCTCTCCTCCCCCCTCTCCCTCAGAGAACCTCCTGACCTAACATGGCTTCATCTCAGTCTGTCAGGCACACTGTGTTCCAGAGACTGGCAGCATCAAGCTTTTAGTGCAGGTATAAATAACCTCCCTCCTTTTCTATCCCTGCATCTCTCTCTCTCTCCCTCCCTCCCTCTCTATCTCTCTCTCTCTCTCTCTCCTTCCCTCCCTCCTCCCTCTCTCTCTCTCTCTCTCTCTCTCTCTCTCTCTCTCTCTCTCTCTCCTCATCTCTCCTCGTCTCATCTCTCTCTCTCTCTCCCTCACTACTCCTTCTCTCTCTCTCTCTCTCTCCCTCACTCTCCTTCTCTCTCTCTCTCTCTCCCTCACTCTCCTTCTCTCCTCTCTCTCTCCTCACTCTCCTTCTCTCTCTCTCTCTCTCTCATCTCTCCTTCTCTCTCTCTCTCTCATCTCTCTCCCTCACTCTCTCTCTCCTTCTCTCTCTCCTCATTCTCCTCACTCTCCTTCTCTCTCACTCTCTCTCCCTCACTCTCCTGCTCTCTCTCACTCTTTCTCTCCCTCACTCTCTTTCTCTCCCTCTATCTCTCTCCCCCCTCCCCTCCCATAGGAGATCCAGGACAGTCCATGGATCAGAGGCAGACTGTAATACCAGAACATGTTCATCCTTATTGAACAGTTTATGTTGGACATGAGTTGGGATGGCGTTGCTGTGACGACTACATGGCTTTCTCTGTGATGGTTGTCAGGGCGTTATGCATAGCAACACTGCCCTCTTTTTGGTTGTCACGGTTTCAGGTGACGGCTGACCTTATGGAACCTTCCGGAACAATAGGTGCTTGTTGCCACAGCAACGAGTCTGAGTCTTCCTGGGAAACGCCTGTGGAATCTGATCGCCATAGACGCAAGAAGACATGTGACCAATACAGAGGAGGGGAGGGGAGGGGAGGGAGGTCCCTCTTCTCTCCTCTCTCATCTTTCCCCTCATAACAGCTGTGCTGCATGCTGAGGTTGTTGTCAGGGGCTGATGTAAATAGACTGTTCCTGGAAACACCTCAGGGATCTGCAGAACACTGTGTCCTGCCTCTACTGGAGCCCTGCCTCTAGTACCCTGTCCTGCCTCTACTGGAGCTCTGCCTCTAGTACCCTGTCCTGCCTCTACTGGAGCTCTGCCTCTAGTACCCTGTCCTGCCTCTACTGGTGCCCTGCCTCTAGTACCCTGCCCTGTCTCTACTGTTATATTGGAGCCCTGCCTCTAGTACCCTGTCCTGCCTCTACTGTTATATTGGAGCCCTGCCTCTAGTACCCTGTCCTGCCTCTACTGTTCTACTGGAGCCCGCCTCTAGTACCCTGTCCTGCCTCTACTGTTCTACTGGAGCCCTGCCTCTAGTACCCTGTCCTGCCTCTACTGTTCTACTGGAGCCCTGCCTCTACAGTTCTACCAGTCAGTCAAACACGCACGACTCACACCCCGCCAACCCACCTACACACACACACCTACACACACACACACCTACACACACCACACACAGTGCATCCAGCTGTGAGAGTTATTATTAAAGTGTTGCTCGTGTCTCCTGGAACATCTGCTGAGGTCCACTGCTGTGTTAGTAGGGGTCATGGGAGAGAGAGAGAGAGAGAGAGGGAGAGAGAGAGAGAGAGAGAGAGAGAGAGAGAGAGAGAGGGAGAGGGAGGGGGAGAGAGAGAGAGAGAGAGAGAGAGAGAGAGAAGAGAGAGAAGAGAGAGGAGATGAGGAGAGGAGGAGAGAGAGGAGAGGGAGGGGAGAGAGAGAGAGGAGAGAGAGAGAGAGAGAGAGAGAGAGGAGAGGAGAGAGAGAGAGAGAGAGAGAGAAGAGAGAGAGGAGAGAGAGAGAGAGAGAGGGGGAGGTTTCTTCCTCCAGAGGTGATCCACCAGCCTTCCAGAGGGTCTCCCTCTCCTCACCCCTAACCCTCACACCCTCCCAATACCCCTAGTGTCCCCCCACACACCAACCATCGCCGTGGCAGCACCCCCCCCCCCTACACACACACACACACACACACCAACCATCGCCGTGGCAGCACCCCCCAGCGTGCCGCCCACCTCTCCATCTGTGCCATCTGGCGCCTCCTCGTCTCACAGCCTCAACTACGTCTCTGCATGTCGCCACGCCAACCACCCCTCCCCCCCCCTTCTCCCACACTACCCCTCTCTCTCTCTCTCTGTCTCTCTCTCTCTGTGTTACTTCTGCTCATCCTTCCGTGCTGACTGGCCCACCTGCCCACACATCTCTTCAGCACGTACAACTCTTCTGTCAGACTGGCCATGATTCTCTTTACGGGTGTGACAGTACCGGATCTAACAGTACCGGGTGTGACAGTTCCGGGTCTGACAGTACCGGGTGTGACAGTACAGGGTGTGACAGTACCGGATCTAACAGTACCGGGTGTGACATGTCTCATGTGTTGAGTTAGAATAAGGTCAAACGAAACCTGCAACCTCTACACTGATAGATATAATCACATCATAAATCAAATAAACTCCTCAACCAACCTGTAAGATATGACGTAATTCTCATTCTCTTTCCTCCCATTCATCCTTCCTTCTTTAGATCCATCTGGGAAGACTTCCTTTCATCATCGTCAGGAGGTGAGGGGGGGGGAGGAGGCTGGGGGAGGGTGGAGGAGACTCATTTCTGATTAACCAATTTTCTTACGCTAATCATTCAGTGGGAATTTACTATTTTACGCTAACTGAGATAATGCACACGGGAACCAAACTACGCTACCTGTTTACCGTATGCAAGTTCCTGCCATAGTAACTTGGCGAATAAAGCTAATTCTGAAAAAACGCTAGCTACGCTAATGTACAAGCCTGATCTACAAGCTACGCGAACTAAGCTAATGTATTGTAGCCTATGACTTTCAAGCTACGCAAGCTAAGCTAGTGCAATTTCTGCAATTTCCCCACTGCGGGACAAATAAAGGATTATCTTATCTTAATGAGACACAAGCTACAGACGCAGTGTGACATGGGCATCTCAGCCTCCTCATGGGGGTTTTGTGGTGTGAGTGAGATATCTAGAGCCTGGCCACAACAGAAGGCCTCTTTAAGACAAGTAGCTCATCTCCATGTGAAAGACCTCCAGCGACAGAAACAATAGTCCTTAACCCCGGTGGCGGCGGCAGATGCCCCGTCTTGAGACGAGAGAAGAAGAAAAAACGCCGATCAGCTTGTCGCTGATCGATAGGACAGGATGCTGTGTTGTGGTTGTTTACTTGTCGTAATTCGGGAGTTAGAAGACACGGAAGGTTTTATATCGTGAAACGTTGATGATTAGAACCCTTGATAGTTTGAATGACTTTTCTTTTAATGCAGTGAGTGGGTGTGCGTGAGAGGCATCCTGTGATACTGTCTGTCACACTCAATCCCTTCCTTATGGAAGCAAAATCAGTGTTTTGAATTTGAAAAGGCATTGAATACTAACTATTGAAATTTAAACACCACCGAATTTGTTGTTTTTTAATTCACCTCCCAAATGTAAACATTAATATATTTTTTTAAATCCAAGGTTCACTTATCTGACAAGATGAGGAGAGAGGTCTACAGTTGGACCCTTCTCGGAGAAGTGAGATGTTTTTTCTGTTCGATTTTTTTCTGGCAGAATTTTTTTAAATCCCATAATATGAAACTGTTATGAGTTCATGTAGGCGTGTTTAGGAATACCAAGGACACACCCCTCTCAGTTTAGGAATACCAAGGACACAACCCTCTCAGTTTTGTGTACAAAAAAGATATTTTATTGCTTATAAAAAAATATCCCCACCACAGATGTACAGTCACCCGTCACTGCGAACTAAAACAGACGGGCGAGAAGAGAGCGGGGGGAGGTGGGGGGGGGGGGGGGGGAGAGAGAGATGGGGGGTGGGGGGGAGAGAGAGATGGGGGGGGCAGAAGAGAGACAGGTAGCAGACTCCTAAGCCTCACGTTTCTCTATGAAAGAAACATTTAACATTTAATAGACAGATGTTTTCCAACACTAATCCTACTTAAATAACATTCAATGCTCTTTCTGCAATTTTCATTTAAGTAAACCTTGTTTTATTCCTTTTTACATTAACAGCTTCAGTGCACCTGTCCACCAACTCAAAAATACTAAATGTTCAAATAAAATTACAGGAATGCAAATAAAAGGCCATTTAAGATATGAAAACACCAGACGGGCAGGTTCTTTAAGCCTAGACAATACAATAAATAAATATAAAATAAATATGCCACATTGTGGAATGTCTACAATGTTTAAAAATAAATTAAATGCATGTAGAGAGAAAAAATATATACGTAAAATATGTAAAAATAAAAGTTCAAAGTACATAACTGAGTTCTTGACTATTGCATTGATCGTGCATTCTCCTCCCACACCTGTAGGGGAAGCACTTGTGCCAGGGGACGAGGAGGGGGGCAGTTTGAGGAGGGGGGAGGGGGTAGTGTGTGTGTGGTGACTGTTTCCATAGACATCCATAGAGAAGAGATGTGATGTTTCAACACCTGTTGGTGTTGAAGACAGCAGCGTTGACACCATGACAGGCGAGTGTTTCAAGTAATCTACTGTCTCCCCCAATCAGGGGAGGGGAGGGGGGGGGCTTGAGGCTGATTGGCCGTTCTCACATCGTCACCAAGGACAACAGCATTGGCCCCGCCCCAAACTGACCGATAATGGGGCATTCACACCAACAGTGACACGACTATTCAACGATCTGCATTTCTCTGCTAGCATGACATGCTAGCATGGTGTGTGATGGTCAAATCGACCATCACACACCATGCTAGCATGTCATGCTAGCATGGTGTGTGATGGTCAAATCGACCATCACATGGTGCTGTCATGTCGTGCTGGTGTGAATGCCCCGTTAGACGAAGGCCCCAAAAACTGAACCAGAGAAACAAAACACAGAGAAAGGCACTCCAATATTCCACATCAAAAAATAAAATAAAATCAGACGTTTTCTGAGTCTGACAAAAGATGATAAAATGCACATTTGATCTTTGTGGGGCTGGTGGAAGAGGGAGTGGGGGAGGGGTGAAGAGGCCATACAGGGTCAAATTCAACATTGACCCGTCCAGAACACGCCTCCTCCAACATAACAGTCAGGTCATTAAGAAGAAGAAAAAATACTTCAGACGTTTACGTTCTGAACGCCTCTATCCCTGGTGAACTCTCGTGACCTTTGACCTTCATGTGAAAGCGACGGAGGAGCCGTAACCAGCCTTCCTCTGCATCCCACCTAGACACACCCCTGCTCCAGCAGGATGCTGACCCAGGCTAGTCCCCTGTGTGTGTGTGTGTGTGTGTGTGTGTGTGTGTGTGTGTGTGTGTGTGTGTGTGTGTGTGTGTGTGTGTGTGTGTGTGTGTGTGTCCAGTTCCAGGCGGTAGTGACATGAGGCCCGTCTGGAACAACAGATGATGAATGTGTAGCGACAGACGATTCAACACTGTCAACAGGAGTCGCTTTTCCAGAGGAGAGACCAGATAGTCTCTCCCTGAGAGAGAGACAGGATGGCTGCGGTCTGTCTCTCCCTGAGAGAGAGACAGGATGGCTGCGGTCTGTCTCTCCCTGAGAGAGAGACAGGATGGCTGCGGTCTGTCTCTCCCTGTGAGAGAGACAGGATGGCTGCGGTCTGTCTCTCCCTGAGAGAGAGACAGGATGGCTGAGGTCTCTCTTTAAGGCTCAACAAAAACATCCAACTCTGAACAGGAGCCTCACCAACAGCATTAACCAGCCAGGTAACAATTTTTAAGTAAATACAAATAAATAGTTCTGGTAGGACCACCTAAACAGCTACACTTCTGTCAAGAGACATACTGAGAAAAAGAGACTTTTAAATAAAAAAGGAAGAACAAACTGGTTATAAATTATTAAATTCCCCACAAAAGGAAAAATATAAATTGTTTTCACTCATCGGGGGTGAGGGCAGGAAGAGAGCAGCCATCAAACCAGCCAGCCAGCCAGCCAGCATGTCCATCAAACCAGCCAGCATGTCCATCAAACCAGCCAGCCAGCCAGCCAGCCAGCATGTCCATCAAACCAGCCAGCCAGCCAGCATGTCCATCAAACCAGCATGTCCATCAAAGCCCCCCTCCCCCTCAGAGAGAGTCCTGGCTGGGCCTGTCCGGGCCTGGCTGCAGGGGGTCTAGACTGGTGAGGGTGACGTGGCCCTGCCCCCCGGTGCCAGGCGGGGCCCCCAGCGGGAGGGTCATCCAGGCGTGCTCCAGCACCTGGTCCAGGGTGGGCCGGTCCGACGGACGCACAGACAGGCACCAGTCGATCAGCTGCTGGCACTCTGCACAACAACAACAACAATGTTAGTGTCTCTCCATCCGACAGTGATCAGGATTATAACTCACTGTTCCTGTAGAGGGAGCCACTTCCCTATGAGTGTGTGTGTGTGTGTGTGTACCTACCGCTGGACACCCTTCTCCTGTAGTACAGCTGTCCTCTCAGGATCTCCTCGTCCTGCTCGAAGGGGATGTCCCCACACACCATGTCATACAGCAGCACGCCTAGCGACCACACCGTCGCCGAGCGACCGTGGTATCTATGGAAGCGGATCCACTCAGGGGGGCTGTACACTCTGGTACCTGGGGGCAGGAAACAGGAAACAGATGAGCGGTGACGTTCCGTAGATCTCTGATGTTATCTGAATTTCATAACGTCACTGGTAACAACATTGTGACTGTGATGACTGCTGGTGTTTTTTGTTTTGTTTTTATAATGGTAAGAAAGAGTCCTTTTAGGGGGGGAATGTTGACATCAAAGTAGACAGTCATCTGATAGGGCCCTGTAATATTTATACTTTCAAAACATTAAATCTCTCCTTCCCTCTCTCTCTAGCACAGAGCTTTCCATCCGCGTGACCTGCCCCCCCTCTCTCCCCCTGTTCTGTTCTTTCCTTCCTCCCCCTCCCCCTCCCCCTCCCACGGGCAGGAGTAACTTGGAAACCAAACAAACTCGAATGCGCAATGAGAGCCATCACGTGAACACCAGGCTCCGGTTTCACAACAAACAGATGTTACGTGGCGACTGACCCAGCACCCACACAACCTTACATTTACTCATTTAGCAGACGCACTTATCCAGACCGACTTAGACTAATAAAACAGCGGCAAACATCTAAATGTAAACAAAACCGAGTTGCATCACACACGACGTTCAAAACAATTGTATTTTACCTCTATATAATCAAGTCGTTGTCATAAAATTGGTTAATTTCCGTCAGGTATATACATTTTACCTACGCATCTGAGCTACACCTCGAGGGAAAATCCGCTACGAGGCACAGAAAACAAACATATGCGTCACAGGCTCGTGAACGCCCCCGCCGTTATCATGAGCTACCGGCCCAGCAGGCTATCAAGGGCGAATCAACGGAATTGAGTACATCCAGTATGTAAACATACGGTCGTGATTCACACACCACGTTTCACAGAACTGTGCACCCACAGAAACACCAAAACATAATTGTCACATAGCCAATGTGTACCGACCCATCGCCCTAAAAGCACAGCAATGAACAGTTGGATTTAATAAGCTACGTACCGTCAAAATCGGTGTAGACCGTGTCCTTGAGAATGGCTCCGGAGCCAAAGTCAATAAGCGTGAGTTCCCCGGTACGGAGATCCACGAGCAAGTTCTCGTCTTTGATGTCTCTGTGCACCACCCCGCAGCTGTAACAGTGCAGCACCGCATCCACAACCTGCCGGAAAAACCCCCCTCGCCGTGTCCTCGTCCAGCGCGCCCTTCTCCGTGATGAAATCAAATAAATCCTTGACGAGCTCCGGTCTCTCCATGACGATCAACCAGCCGTCCGGTCGCTCGTACCAGTCCAGCATTTTAATAACCCCCCGAAACGACGAACTCACTTTCTTCAGTAGGAGGATTTCCAAAGGCACCATAGCACCGTTCTGTGAAATAAAAGCAAACTATTTAGAGCCACACTTTGGCGTAACCAAAACAAACCCGTGACGGTTAAAATTGGGCTACTTACAATTGTGCCCCACTCGGTCACTCTTTCCTTCGCTACATGTTTTACAGCGACCTGAAATGAGATCACACCAAATAAGAAATCACATAAAATGGTACCAAAACGTGACGTGAATATTCCGTGGTTGTAGTGCGAAGGAGCAACGGGCGCCATGTGCTGGCTAGGCAGAATCAAAACATTGCAAATTCTCCGTCCTTACCGGTGCGCCATCAGAAATCCTGTTCCCTGCGTACACCGTGCCAAAGCCCCCACTCCCCAGCACTGTCCCGACCTGGTAAACCTTCTCGAAAGGCTCCTTTTCCAGTTTAACTGTGAATATCAACAAGGACATTAAGAACAGACTTCGACAGACTGACTAGAGTGGCCAGAGGCTTCTTGTCCCGTACAGCTAATCTGCTACTACTGACGTTAGCACCAACTACCCAAGCGAGTAAAGCGAGTCAAATTATA
>CM042874.1:662767-665267 GCA_023658055.1 Thaleichthys pacificus | reverse complement strand
GGGCTGATCTACAGACAGTAACAGACCCAGGGCTGATCTACAGACAGTAACAGACCCAGGGCTGATCTACAGACAGTAACAGACCCAGGGCTGATCTACAGACAGTAACAGACCCAGGGCTGATCTACAGACAGTAACAGACCCAGGGCTGATCTACAGACAGTAACAGACCCAGGGCTGATCTACAGACAGTAACAGACCCAGGGCTGATCTACAGACAGTAACAGACCATGGGCTGATCTACAGACAGTAACAGACCATGGGCTGATCTACAGACAGTAACAGACACCAGGGCTGATCTACAGACAGTAACAGACCCAGGGCTGATCTACAGACAGTAACAGACCATGGGCTGAGGGCTGAGGGTGAGTTAACCCCCCCTACAGGACACACACAATACACACGTCACCAGGCCTACAGGATGTGTCACTGAAACACAGAACACCACTGTCACTGAAACAACACCTGTTTTGGATTTGACCGTTTGGGACAGTTTGGTTGGTTGTTGGCTTTTCAGCTCCCAGACTGCCTGCTGGTTCCTGGTTTAACACAACAGAAGGGGTGGAAGGAAGCTAGTTAAAGTGTTCCTGTCCAAAGGATCAAACAGGAAAGAGATTTATGAAGTCTGCTTGGGCCAGCCTGGGGCCTGTGCTGTACTTTCCTGCTGTGGTCATGTCAAACACACACACACAACCAACACACACACACACACACACAACCAACACACACATACTAACAGCCAAAACACACACACACAGGGTGGGGGGTGAGGGGGTTGGCAGTGGTGACACTGGCATCCCAGAATCCTTCAGGGTCTAATGGCGATGTCATCATGTACCAGCTAACTGCTACCAGCTCAACCTGGAAGTCATTCAGATCAAACAGGAAGTCCTTCAGCACCAAACAGGAAGTCTGTTTTCAGTCTGACTGGGGCTGATCTTCTGAATGCCTGAAGGAATATCACCACACACACACACACACACCCCACACACATCATCCCCCCAACACACACACCACCCCCACACATACACCCCCACCCCCCACTCAGGGAGGTGGAGGGAGCTAGAGGGAGACACTGTCAGCGTGTCTTGGTGATGGAGGACTAATTGCATGTCATTAAGCATCACTCGCTCAGCAGTAAAGCTGCTAGCAGCTCGCTGGTCCTGGACAGGAATTGGCCAAACACTTCTGCCACAGCAATCACAATAATCCCTCTCCAAGCTGTGGCCCTCAGAGATAAGAGCGAAATGCACACACACAGACACACACACTGACAAACACACACGCACACACAAATTGACGCACACACACGGATAAACACACAGAAATACACGCACACGCTTAATGTGTTATTGAGTAATGAACGATGCAGAGTCTCCTTGTGTCACCACTTCTCTCTCCTGCCGTCAGACTGTGCTGTGTTCAAACATCCTCTCTGTCAGACCAGGTGTGAGGCAGACTGTGCTGTGTTCAAACATCCTCTCTGTCAGACCAGGTGTGAGGCAGACTGTGCTGTGTTCAAACATCCTCTCTGTCAGACCAGGTGTGAGGCAGACTGTGCTGTGTTCAAACATCCTCTCTGTCAGACCAGGTGTGAGGCAGACTGTGCTGTGTTCAAACATCCTCTCTGTCAGACCAGGTGTGAGGCAGACTGTGCTGTGTTCAAACATCCTCTCTGTCAGACCAGGTGTGAGGCAGACTGTGCTGTGTTCAAACATCCTCTCTGTCAGACCAGGTGTGAGGCAGACTGTGCTGTGTTCAAACATCCTCTCTGTCAGACCAGGTGTGAGGCAGACTGGACCAAAGAGATAATTAGCACCCATGTGAATGTTGAATATGAATCTGTGATGTCAGACAGGGAGGTTCTCTCTGGGACAGTAGCACGCTGTGAAGATGAGAGTCAGCGAGTGTGTGTGTGTGAGCGTGTGTGTGTGTGTGTGAGCGTGTGTGTCTGTTTGTATATTTCAACATAAAAAATTAATATATGAAAAGCAAAGAAGTACAGTACATGCAGAGGAGTTCCTCCCTGCTCCAGTGCAGAGGTACAGATGTATTCTGGGTAATTACCGGGGGTCCTTGAACTGAACTGTGGGTAATTACCCTCGCTGCTGGGAGAGTGGTGGGTTGGCATGGCAACCCTGAGGGTTGTTAACGGTGTTCCTCTGCTGAGGACGGGAGGAATCCCACAATCCCCCACTTCAAAGAGCTGTAACACCTGTGTGGACCCCCCCCCCTCTCCCTCCCTCCCTCCCTCTCCCCTCCTCCACCACCCCCCTCTCCCTCCCTCCTGTCCTCTCTCCCTCCCAAACTACTACAGTAAGCTAGCTAACAAACTAAGATATTCAGATAGCTAACAACCCGCAATAGTTAGCTATCTAACAAACTACAACAGGAGCTAGCTTCCTTCCTTCCAGCATAGTTCCTCAGTGCATTCCTCTACCGATTGTGTGTGTGTTTAACATTCACTGTTAATCTCTCTGGCATTTGACTATCTTATCGT
>CM042874.1:607767-657767 GCA_023658055.1 Thaleichthys pacificus | reverse complement strand
GTCCTCACCCTCTCCCCCCCTCTCTCTCTCCCTCTCCTCACTCTCTCCCCCCTCCGTTCTCCATCTCTCTCCCTCTCTCTCCCTCTGTTTCCCTCTCTCTTTCTCTCTCGCCCTCTCCATCTTTCCCTATCTCTCATCTCCTACCCTCCTCCTCCTCTCTCCTCCCGTCCTGTTTCCATGTCAACAGTCTCCCTGTCTGAGTGTTTCATGCAGGGTCCTGTGAGGACGCAGCAGATCATCGTCACACACCATCACAGAACACCACGTTCCACCAGCACGTTCCACCAGCACGTTCCACCACCAGGTTCCACCACCACAGATCACCATCACAGAACACCACGTTCCACTTCCACAGAACACCACCACAGAACACCACGTTCCACTTCCACAGAACACCACAGAACGTCACATGTTCTCTGGTGTTCTGTTTCTTATCAGCAGGTTAAGAGTCTCATCAGCAGCAGAGTTTAGAGGCAACGTGTGTGTGTGTTGGGTGTGTGCGGTATGTACATATGTGTCTGTGTGTGTGTGTTGGGTGTGTGCGGTATGTACATATGTGTCTGTGTGTGTGTGTTGGGTGTGTGCGGTATGTACATATGTGTCTGTGTGTGTGTGTTGGGTGTGTGCGGTATGTACGTATGTGTCTGTGTGTGTGTGTTGGGTGTGTGCGGTAAGTACGTATGTGTCTGTGTGTGTGTGTTGGGTGTGTGCGGTATGTATGTATGTGTCTGTGTGTGTGTGTTTGTACCAGTGCAGAACTCGGAACAGGTGTAACAGGGCTGTAGCTAAGCTTGTTTGTACATAGGTTGTGGTGGTCATTAGAATATCTTGTCTTCTGCAACCTCTCTCTCCCCCCTCTATCCCTCTATCCCTCTATCCCTCTATCTCTCTCTCTCTCTCTCTCTCTCTCTCAGAGGGATATCCTACCTGTTCTGGAGAGAGAGAGATACAGTATATATAGAGAGAGGGAGATTGTGGACATGTATCAGTGTGTGTGTCCTCTGCGCTGGTGTTTTTATGAACAGTGTGTAACCCTAGTAACCCTGTGATAGTCTGTACTGTCGTGACCCTATGGCTGTGTGTGTGTGTAGTGTGAGTGTGTGTGTGTGTGTGTGTAGTGTGTAGTGTGTAGTGTGTGTGTGTGTAGTGTGTGTGTGTGTGTGTGTGTAGTGTGTGTGTGTGTGTGTAGTGTGTGTGTGTGTGTGTGTAGTGTGTGTGTGTGTGTGTGTGTGTAGTGTGTGTGTGTGTGTGTAGTGTGTAGTGTGTGTGTGTGTGTGTGTGTGTAGTGTGTGTGTGTGTGTGTGTAGTGTGTGTGTGTGTGTGTAGTGTGTGTGTGTGTGTTGTGTGTGTGTGTAGTGTGTGTGTGTGTGTGTGTAGTGTGTGTGTGTGTAGTGTTTGTGTGTGTGTGTAGTGTGTGTGTGTGTGTGTGTGTAGTATGTGTGTGTGTGTGTGTGTAGTGTGTGTGTGTGTGTGTGTGTGTAGTGTGTGTGTGTGTGTGTGTGTGTGTAGTGTGTGTGTGTGTGTAGTGTGTGTGTGTAGTGTGTGTGAGTGTGTGTGTGGTGTGTGTGTGTGTGTGTGTGTGTGTGTGGCCATAGACAACATTACAGCTCTTGAATGTTCCTGGCAGATGAGAGCAGAGTTACTGGAAACACAGTAACATGAGGAAGGGTCAGTCTGGGATCACTAGGGTACACACACACACACACACACACACACTATACACACACACACACACTATATACACACACACCACACTATATACACACACACACTATATACCACACACACACTATATACACACACACACTATATACACACACACTATATACACAGAAGGTTGCCGGTTCGATTCAGGGCTGTGCAAAATGACGTTGTGTCCTTGGGCAAGGCACTTCCCCCTACCTGCCTCGGGGGGAATGTCCCTGTACTTACTGTAAGTCGCTCTGGATAAGAGCGTCTGCTAAATGACTAAATGTAAATATACACACACACTACATGTACACACACACACACACACACACAGCCATAGGGTCATGACAGTACAGACTATCACAGGGTTACTAGGGTTACACACTGTTCATAAAAACACCAGCACAGAGGACACACACACACTCACGAGACATGATGCAAGTGTCTTCACTCGAGAGAAGACAGCTTCTAACTATTCATCTAATAACCGTTCCTCCGACCAGATATGGTCATGTTTATGTTCTGCTGTGCTCAGTGTAAGAATTTTCTACAGAACTCTGCACACACACACACCTGCTCTCTCTCTCTCTCTCTCTCCATCTCTCTCTCCTCTACACACACACACACATACCTGCTCTTTCTCTCTCTCTCTCACACACACACACATACACACACACACACACAGGTCCTTGCTTTCCAGTAAATGAGGGCAGTTGGAAAACAGGATGATGCAGGAGGGAGGAAGGGGGTCTGGATCTGATGTTCGACTTCCCTGTATGTATGTGTGTGTGTGTGTGTGTGTGTGTGTGAGGGGGGACGTGGAACGACTTAGAGTGATGGATGCCAGAATATAAACATATTTATCCGTCTGCTATGAAGTGAGGAGAAGGGGGGAGGATGGGGGAGGATGGGGGAGGAGGGGGAGGAGGGAGTGATGGAACAGACAGTAGCTGATACCTCCAGTCCTGGAAACCCACACAAACACACTGTCACACACACACTCTGTCACACACACACACACTCTGTCACACACACACACACTCTGTCACACACACTCTGTCACACACACACACACACACTCTCTGTCACACACACACACTCTCTGTCACACACACACACTCTCTGTCACACACACACACACAGACACAAACGTTCATGGTTGTTCATTAATAATTCAGGCAGACAAATGCCGACTCATTCTGACTAAGCATAACACGGCACGTATATGAAGCCACACGTGCACGAGCATAGAACGTGCACGAGCATAGACGTGCACGAGCATAGACGTGCACGAGCATGACCACAGAGTAAATACCTGACCTGGGTGTCAGCTTTCTTCTAGATAAACTAAACACACACACACACTAACACAAACAATAACACACACACACACTAACACAAACAATAACACACACTCCTGAAAAGCCCTGCAGGTTCCCCTCACAGCCAGAAGCACGAGAGGTCAGAGGCATGAGCCTGCCTTCCCAGCAAAGTGAGTGTGTGAGTGAGTGACTGACTGTGTGAGTGTGTGTGTGTGGGTTAGTGTTAAGGCCAAATTATACTACTCTGACGTTACGGACAGACAGACGGAGGTCGGACGGATTGGTTGAATTTATACTACTCCGAAGGCTGTGGGTGCTGAAAACACTTCACTGCCAGAAGAGTAGGTGGCGCTGCACTGCGATGCTAGCTAGGTCATCGGCAAATTTACAAATTAGCCGTTTCATCAATAAAATAACCCTCTCACCCCCTCACCCCCTCACCCCCTCTCACCCCCTGTGAAGGGGGGGATGAAGGTTAGAAACACGTAACTCCGAGAGAGGACGGTCCGGAGTGTTCCGGAACGTTGTGTTCCCTGCAGACAAACACCAACACACACACACACACACAGATACACACAGAACACATTTGGAAGAGATGATCTAGAACCCGACTGGGGCAGAGGGCTTTGGTTGTGTGTGTGTGTGTTGAGGGTGTGTGTGTTGAGGGTGTGTGTGTGTCACACACCTCTGCCAGGGAGGGTGAGTGGAGATTTCAGACGACAGTGGTGGGCTACATGAGCAGGGTGAGCTGAGTGGCAGGCTGTGATTGGTTGAGGTCCTGCCCTCCCCCTGTCCCTCCCCCTCTGACTGAGGCATTCTCAAACGCCAGGGACAGGTATCCATGGCAACTGCCGCCGCACAGTTTAATTGTTGGAAATAAGGACAGAAGACACAGACTCCTCCCCTCTCCTCTCTCTCTCTCTCTCTCCTCCTCCTCCTCCTCTTTCTCTCTGCTCTCTCTCTCCTCCTCCTCCTCTCTCTCTCTCCTCTCTCTCCTCTTCATCTTCTCTCCTCTTCTCTCTCCTCCTCTTCTGCCTTGTCTTCTCAGTAGCCAGGGAACCTCCTGATAGACTGTCTGACTGTGTCTCAGGATTCTCAGGAGAGAGAGAGAGGGGATGGGGAGGGGGACAGGGAGAGATGGGGAGGGGGAGAGGGGAGAGATGGGGAGGGGACAGGGAGAGATGGGGTAGGGGGAGAGATGGGGAGGGGGAGAGGGAGAGATGGTCAAAATCTAAAATAAACATGTTAGCATTTAAAGACAGACCGAGGGAGGGATTGAGGAGGGGAGGAGAGGAGGAGGAGGGGAGGAGGAGGAGGATGGAAGGGGAGGAGAGGAGGAGAGGAGGAGGGGAGGAGAGTAGGAGGGAGGAGGAGGGGGAGGAGGAGAGGAGGAGGGGGAGGAGGGGAGGAGGAGGGGGAGGAAGAGGCAGGATGAGGAGGAGAGGAAGGAAGAGAAGGAGGGGAGGGGGAAAACCTGCAATGCAACACTGTACATTATTCATAGGTGTCTGAAAAGTGCCGCCTCAGACATAGAGGGAGGGAGGGGGAGGGAGGGAGGGGAGGGAGGGGAGGGGGAGGGGAGGGAGGGAGGGAGGGGGGGATGGAGGGAGGGAGGGGGAGGGGAGGGAGGGGGGGGGGAGGGGGGGGGAGGGAGGGAGGGGGGGAGGGGAGGGTGGGTGTAGGGGAGAGGGGGGGGAGGGAGGGGCAGACGGCTACAGTTTGAACTCTCTGTCCCCAACACTTCCTTCTCTTTTAACCTTCACACTGGCTCTTGCTTTCAAAACGCACACAACCACACACACACACCACACACACACACACCACACACACCACACAGCATCCTTTGAGTGATTCCCAGAGACACCGCCCTACAGCTCTCTCTCTCTCTGCATCTCTGTCTTTCTGCAACTCTGTCTGTCCCTCCCTCCCTACCTCGTATTGATGGATGAATCCCTGATGCCACAGCTGGATGTCCCAGGAGGATGTCCCAGGAGGATGTCCCAGGAGGATGTCCCAGGAGGATGTCCCAGGAGGATGTCCCAAGGAGGATGACCCTGGGAACAGGCCCGGAGATGTCCCAGGAGGATGACCCAGGAGGATGACCCAGGAGGATGTCCAGAGAGGATGTCCCAGGAGGATGTCCCAGGGGATGTCCCAGGAGGATGTCCCAGGAGAATGTCCCAGGAGGATGATCCTGGGACAGCCCAGGAGGATGTCCCAGGAGGATGTCCCAGGAGGATGTCCCAGGAGGATGTCCCAAGGAGGATGTCCCAGGAGGATGTCCCAGGAGGATGTCCAGGAGGATGACCCTGGGACCGCCCAGGAGGATGTCCCAGGAGGATGTCCCAGGAGGTGTCCCAGGAGGATGACCAGGAGGATGTCCCAGGAGGAGTCCCAGGAGGATGACCCTGGGACAGCCCCAGGAGGATGTCCCAGGAGGATGTCCCAGGAGGATGTCCCAGGAGGATGACCCAGGAGGATGTCCCAGGAGGATGTCCCAGGAGGATGTCCCAGGAGATGTCCCAGGAGGATGACCCTGGGACAGCCAAGAGGGCTCCTGCTCATAGCATCCTGTTCCCTCTTCTCCTCCTCCCCTCTCTTCTTCTCTTCTCTCCTCCTCTCCTCCTCCCTCCTCCTCTCCTTCCTCCTCCTTCCTCTCCTCCAGGGCTGCATCAGTACACTTGGTTCACAGGCGACTGACATCATCACACACACTCACACACATTCAGTATCACCCCTGTGGGTGTGTGTTTGTGTGTCTGTGTGTGTGTTTGAGAGAGAGAGAGCGAGAGAGAGAGAGAGAGAGAGAGAGAGAGAGAGAGGAGAGAGAGAGAGAGAGAGAGAGGTCAGGGGGTCTGAGTGACAGGTGCTCCTTAGGTCCTGGGTGAGGATGATTGAGTGGCCCCCTCCTCCTCCTCCCCCCCCCCCCCTCTCCCCCCTCCTCCCCCCTCCTCTCCCCCCTCTCCCCCCCTGTCTTTAGGTGTCTTCTCTCCAGAACCCTTTGAGCTGATGAGAAGACAGGAGGAGGGGCAGCTGCCATCTGTTCTGACTCCTGAAGCCCTCCCCTCCTTTCACACACACTTCACACACACTTCACACACTTCACACACACTTACCCCTCACCTTTTCTCCAGTCACCATCATAACAGCCCCCAGCCACTAGCTACACTCACAAAGGCACTTCTGGGTGTCAGAGCATTGTCTTCCAATCAGACACTCCGGACGTGTGATTGACAGCGATGCCATGGTGACACTGAGCATGCCCAGTGTATCACACCCCAGACCGAGGCCTTCAGCAGCTGCAGTCACAACTGTCAACAGCTCTTCAACACAACCGGAGGGTTCCACACTGGAGGTTTCTAGAACTATAGAATTCTAAGATCATTGTGTTCTAGAAACTACAGCATTCTAAAACCATTGTGTTCTAGAACTACAGCATTCTAACACCATAGTGCTATATAGACCTATAGTATTATATAAGAATTATAGTGCATTTGGATGAAAGCTAAATGAATACATTATTACACATTAATGTAACAGGCCAGAAAAAATCAATCCTAGTATCAGGATAGGCTGTGTGTTAAGCAGCAGTTGAGTGCCCCTCCCAGCAGCTCTGACAGGGACAGCCCTGGCCCTCAGAGCCCCCTGGGACATGTAGTCTAATTACACGGCACGTGTGGGCCCTCAGGGTGTGGTGATGTCCAGTGGTCATGCTGCTCATGAGGGGTCAGGGGGATGGCTGTCACAGGGTCTCTCCTCCCTCCTCCTTCTCCCCCTTCTCCCCCCTCTAGGGGGGGGGTTGTCTTTGTTCTCTCGTATGGTTGCTCTGACAACAAACACCTCTCGGGGGTCATGAGGCGTGTGCCGAGGTTAGCAGAGGTCAAAGGTCAACACAGTTTGCTGAGTTTGGCCTCTAGGGTGTGTGTGTGTGTGTGTGTGTGTGTGTGTGTGTGTGAGACACATTAACAAAGACTTTATGGAACAGATCACAGAATAACACATGGAAAATACTCAGGATGAACGAGGCATGAGGTCAGGCACCACACACACACACACACACACACACACACACTCTCTCGTGTGTCTGTGTCTCACCCACTGTGTTTACACATGAATGAGTCAGTCCTCCCTGTGCACTCTGTGTGTGTGTGAAGGTGTGTGTGTGTATATATGAGTGTGTGCGTGAGCGTGTGTGTTTGTCGTGTCATGTCTGAGTCCATAAGGGAGTTCAACCACAGTTCTGCAAACAAGACCAACACACACAGGACATGTGTGTACGTGTGTGTATGTGGTGTGTGTTGCAGTAATTAGTAGGTGTGTGTGTGTGTGTGTGCTGCAGTAATTATCAGTAAGTACTAGTATTTAGTTTGTTACTGGTAGCAGAAACAGTAACAATACTTGACACATAAAACTATCGCGTTTAGTGTGTTGAGTAACAATTCAATAGCTCATTCATTCAGTGGTATCGAAAAAAAATTTTCTGTCCGACATAGTAGAAAATACATTTAAGAAGAAAAATAAACTGTTACAGGAAAATGTAAAATGTTTTGAACTTTCGTCTGTCAGTAGTCAGACAAGGGTGCCACCTGGTGGTGAGGTTGTGTAACAGCAGTTGAAATTACATTTTGTCATTTAGCAGACGCTCTTATCCAGAGCGAATATGACCCTTTCCACCACAACCAGAAGATAGCGCCATCTCATCACAGAAGCATCGCTCAGTTACAGAACCAAACATATATCTAAATAACCATTTAAATTGTCATGAGAAGAAATCTTCATGTGATATTTATTTTGACACATGTAGCAATAAGGGTGAGAATCTTTTGGTACTTCATGATTCGATTTGATTCAAGAATTTTCCGATTCACGATTTTTTTGATTCACGATTTTTTTCGATTCAAGATTTTTTCGATTTTTAATCAAATTTAGATTCAATATATACTTACATTTGATTTCAGTTTGCTGTTTAGTGTTACTTGTTTGATGGGCAGTTAAGTGTTGAAGAAAAAAATCCCACTGCATCGAAACCTTCAAATGTATAGTTTTTCTTGCAGTTTAGTAAACTCGGAGATAAAAAAAATTTTTTATCCTAGATTTTTTAAATGTGTGAATCGATATGAATCGCTACAAGACTGAATTCCGATTCAAATGCGAATCGATTCCCCCCCCCCCCCCCCCCCTAGTGGACACACACTGTAACCACACCCATGTAGCAATCTTCGTCCTTAAACAATATATTGAGAAAGAGAGAGAGAGAGGAGAGAGAGAGAAAGGGGGGGAGAGAGGAGACAGTGAGCGACAGTGAGCAAGAGAGGGGGGAGAGAGAAAGAGAGAGACAGAAACAGAGAGAGGGAGTGAGACAGAGAGAGAGAGAGAGAGAGAGAGAGAGAGAGAGAGAATGTGAAGGGACTATAATGACACCTGTCACTGTAAGCCTCCCCCCCCTCCCCCTCTCAGCCATCCCCTCTGTGTCCAACATCAGATAGTTGGATTCACTCCACAAACACACAATCCACACACACCCTCCACACACACACTGACACACGCTCCAACACACTCACACACACACTGACAGAGACCAGAGAGAGAGGAGAGAGACCAGAGAGAGAGAGAGAGAGAGAGAGAGAGAGAGGAGAGAGACCAGAGAGAGAGAGAGAGAGAGAGACGAGAGGGAGAGAGAGAGAGACCAGAGAGAGAGACCAGAGAGAGAGAGGAGAGAGACCAGAGAGAGAGACCAGAGAGAGAGAGGTGAGAGACCAGAGAGAGAGACCAGGCAGGCGGCCATCTTGTTTGGCGGCAGGGCAACTGGAGAGACGCTCTCCTTCCCAGAACAGAAGGGATCCCTGGGATACCTGTCCCAGCCAAGCCAATCATGCGAGGCGTTTACTGCCCCGGTGACAGCCCATAAAATAACCGTGGAGACGGTCGGCTAGGATACCGCAGGGAGTGGGGACAGATGACAGGGAGGTTATGTAAGATGGGACGAGCAAACAAGGATCCTGTTTCACACACACACACACACACACACACACACACACAGATGCTTAAACACACAAACACACTCATAGGTATACAGGTGAGATGCACAGGTGAGGACCAGGTCTGACCAGGTGAGGCTCGTAAAGCAGCTTGCTGTCTCAGCAGAGACAGGAGAGGGACCTTGCCTGCTTAACCCACCTGCTAATCAGCTCTGCTCCTCTCCTCCCTCTCCCTCCTCTCCCTCCTCTCTCTCTCTGTCTATCTTTCTCTCTCTCTCCTCCCCCTTCCCTTCCCTCTCCTCCTCTCCTCTCATCCTGCAGTGACACAGCTAAATCTGTCTTGAGCAGGGTAACCAGTGACCTAGCATTATTAATCTGTTATTCCGTAGGATAACTGTCCTCTCACACGAGAACGGCTGATGCTGATTGGCTTAGACAGTTAAGAAGCATGTCAGGTGAGAGTATCAGCAGGTGCGTCACGCTGATCTCTGTTCATCAAGATCTCCACAGCGTTGGGCACCATGTGGTCGAGCCAGCACCAAAAGCACCTGGCTCCCCTCTCTCCTCTTTCTTTTCCTCTTCTCTTTCCTCTCTCCTCCTCTTCTCCTCTCATTTCCTCTCCCCTTTCCTCTCTCTGGGGGATAGGGGTGGCAGGGGGGTAGGTGGGCTGGAGGGAGGTGGTGGGGGAGGGCAGGGGGGTAGGTGGGCTGGAGGGAGGCGGTGGGGGAGGGGACAGGGGGGACTAATTCATGTCCCCGAGTCAGGTGACCCCCTGCTTGTGTACCCTGCAGACAGATCAGCCAGAGCAGTAAACAGCAGCACACAGACACTCAATACAGAGAGACTAGACAGAGATACCTAACCCTAACTACAGGACAGAGACTAGACAGAGATACCTAACCCTAACTACAGGACAGAGACTAGACAGAGATACCTAACCCTAACTACAGGACAGAGACTAGACAGAGATACCTAACCCTAACTACAGGACAGAGACTAGACAGAGATACCTAACCCTAACTACAGGACAGAGACTAGACAGAGATACCTAACCCTAACTACAGGACAGAGACTAGACAGAGATACCTAACCCTAACTACAGGACAGAGACTAGGACAGAGATACCTAACCCTAACTACAGGACAGAGACTAGACAGAGATACCTAACCCTAACTACAGGACAGAGACTAGACAGAGATACCCTAACTACAGGACAGAGACTAGACAGAGATACCCTAAACTACAGGACAGAGACTAGACAGAGATACCTAACCCTAACTACAGGACAGAGACTAGACAGAGATACCTAACCCTAACTACAGGACAGAGACTAGACAGAGATACCTAACCCTAACTACAGGACAGAGACTAGACAGAGATACCTAACCCTAACTACAGGACAGAGACTATACAGAGATACCTAACCCTAACTACAGGACAGAGACTAGACAGAGATACCTAACCCTAACTACAGGACAGAGACTAGACAGAGATTACCTAACCCTAACTACAGGACAGAGACTAGACAGAGATACCTAACCCTAACTACAGGACAGAGACTAGACAGAGATACCTAACCCTAACTACAGGACAGAGACTAGACAGAGATACCTAACCCTAACTACAGGACAGAGACTAGACAGAGATACCTAACCCTAACTACAGGACAGAGAACAGAGATACCTAACCCTAACTACAGGACAGAGACTAGACAGAGATACCTAACCCTAACTACAGGACAGAGACTAGACAGAGATACCTAACCCTAACTACAGGACAGAGACTAGACAGAGATACCTAACCCTAACTACAGGACAGAGACTAGACAGAGATACCTAACCCTAACTACAGGACAGAGACTAGACAGAGATACCTAACCCTACTACAGGACAGAGACTAGACAGAGATACCTAACCCTAACTACAGGACAGAGACTAGACAGAGATACCTAACCCTAACTACAGGACAGAGACTAGACAGAGATACCTAACCCTAACTACAGGACAGAGACTAGACAGAGATACCTAACCCTAACTACAGGACAGAGACTAGACAGAGATACCTAACACTAACTACAGGACAGAGACTAGACAGAGATACCTAACCCTAACTACAGGACAGAGACTAGACAGAGATACCTAACCCTAACTACAGGACAGAGACTAGACAGAGATACCTAACCCTAACTACAGGACAGAGACTAGACAGAGATACCTAACCCTAACTACAGGGACAGAGACAGAGATACCTAACCCTAACTACAGGACAGAGACAGAGATACCTAACCCTAACTACAGGACAGAGACTAGACAGAGATACCTAACCCTAACTACAGGACAGAGACTAGACAGAGATACCTAACCCTAACTACAGGACAGAGACTAGACAGAGATACCTAACCCTAACTACAGGACAGAGACTAGACAGAGATACCTAACCCTAACTACAGGACAGAGACTAGACAGAGATACCTAACCCTAACTACAGGACAGAGACTAGACAGAGATACCTAACCCTAACTACAGGACAGAGACTAGACAGAGATACCTAACCCTAACTACAGGACAGAGACTAGACAGAGATACCTAACCCTAACTACAGGACAGAGACTAGACAGAGATACCTAACCCTAACTACAGGACAGAGACTAGACAGAGATACCTAACCCTAACTACAGGACAGAGACTAGACAGAGATACCTAACCCTAACTACAGGACAGAGAAGACAGAGATACGCACACTCGGGCGTGTACTTTCCCTCATGTCTACAAGTGGTGGGGGGCTGGGGAGATGGGGGGCTGGGGAGATGGGGGGCTGGGGAGATGGGGGGCTTGGGGAGATGGGGCCTTGGGGGAGATGGGGGGCTGGGGAGATGGGGGGCTGGGGAGATGGGGGGCTGGGAGATGGGGGGCTGGGGAGATGGGGCTTTAGTGGGAACGGGATGTCTTGTGGCTTCACAGGAAAGACTTTCATCATCCGTTGACAGCTGACAGTTCACCAACACACAAACACAAAGAGAGAGAGAGAGAGAGAGAGAGAGAGAGAGAGAGAGAGAGAGAGAGAGAGAGACGAGAGAGAGAGAGAGAGAGAGAGAGGGAGAGAGGGTCATATGTATTGAGAGTTTTCTCCCTACACAGACAGGCCTGTCTGATGGCTGTCCAGCTGGTCATCTATTTACAAAGCTGCTAATAGGACACCTGAACACAGATGGAGTGTATGTGCGTAAGAGAGAGAGAGAGAGTGTGTGTGGTGTGTGTACAGTATGTGTGAGACAGTGTGTGTGTGTGTGTGTGTGTGTGTGTGTGTGTGTGTGTGTGTAAAAAACTATCTTGTATCAGAAACATAAATAGTAGTTCTAATAATAAGATAATCTCATTTGAGAGACCAGGCCAGCATTTTTAAATACACACACACATTGCTTTTACAGTCACCTCCCCCCCTCCCCACACACACAGACACACACAGACAGACACAATGCAGATGTACCTCCTGTGTCTGTGTTTGGCGTTAGTGTCAGTGTTTTATAGAGTCTGTGGTGATTTATAGAGACGTTTTGTGCCCTGGAAGGTAAATATCAGTGAAGCACAGCTGTTACAATCTTGTGATCCACAAAGCCATGTCCTCCTTCTCCGTCCATCTGATAGAGACATGACATGAGAGTAGAGGCCTCTGACACCAGCGCAGGAACTTTTACAAGGACAGAACATACTGGCTGCATTTCCTGGAAGTCTCTGTCCTGCTGAGAATGCTAACCTTCCGCTCAACTAGCTAACCATGCTAACCAAGCTAGCCCATCAGTCTAACACCTTCCCCTCACCTAGCACACAATGCTAACCTTCCCTACACCTAGCACACAATGCTAACCTTCCCCTAGCACACAATGCTAACCTTCCCTACACCTAGCACACAATGCTAACCTTCCCTTCCCCTAGCACACAATGCTAACCTTCCCTTCCCCTAGCACACAATGCTAACCTTCCCTTCCCCTAGCACACAATGCTAACCTCCCCCTTGGCTAGTTAACCATGCTAACTATGCTTCCAGTAGTGGAAAGGGTTATTGCCCCTCTCTGACCCCTGGACTCAGGGTAAAGTTGTGCGTGTGTGAAACATTCTTTCCCCTGCTGAGTATTTCGGGGCAAAATGTTCTGGATGGAAATAGAGAAGCTGGAGATTCAGGAGAAAGTGGGTTAACGATGGCTGAATGCCTGACACACACACACATATCTGTTTTAGGCCTTCGTGGGCAAAGGGTCCACTCCAAAGACCTGCGGCCAACAATCCTGCCATACCCACCCCCCCCCCCTCTCTCTTTGTCTCCCTCTCCACACTGCTATACAAAATAAAGTGAACTCAATCATAGTCACAACTTCATCTCCCCCTCCCCTCCCCCTCTTTCTCTCTCACCATTCTGCAGGTTCAGGGTGAGTCTGTTTAGTCTTTGTGAAATGGTGGGTTAGATTTCTTTATGGTCAGTCTGGTGAGTATGTGTGTGTGTGTGCGTGTGCGTGTGCGTGTGAGAGAGAGAGAGAGAGCGAGCGAGACACGCAGCTCCCTCCTCTGGGAGCCTTGTGTGTCTATAAATACAGCAGCCTCTGCTTGACTGAATTAGCAGATCCTGAGAATCCCCTAATCTGGCCCTCAAACACTCCTAGAACAGCCAATACCAGCCTGGCCGTTGCCATGGTGAGGTCAGCATCGTGTCTGGGGCAGGGGCTGCCGCCATGTAGACAGATCTGGGTACCTGGATGCATCACCGTGACAACCAGCTTAATCTGGCTTCCTAGTGGATTTATGCTTAATGCCATGATTGGTTGTTGTCATGGAGATATGTATATATATATATTTTTTAGGTGTCTCTACCTGGAGAAGGTGTGTTCAGGAATGTGGCTCCAGAGAGACAGGAAGTCACACTCCAGAGAGACAGGAAGTCACACTCCAGAGAGACAGGAAGTCACACTACAGAGAGACAGGAAGTCACACTCCAGAGAGACAGGGGGTCACACTCCAGAGAGACAGGAAGTCACACACCAGAGAGACAGGAAGTCACACTCCAGAGAGACAGGAAGTCACACTACAGAGAGACAGGAAGTCACACTCCAGAGAGACAGGAAGTCACACTCCAGAGAGACAGGAAGTCACACTCCAGAGAGACAGGAAGTCACACTCCAGAGAGACAGAAAGTCACACTCCAGAGAGACAGGAAGTCACACTCCAGAGAGACAGGGGGTCACACTCCAGATTTCCAGGAAACAGCAGAATGTGAGAGAACAAGTTAATCTCTTCTGTTTCCTGCCAAGCAACCCTCCCCTCCCTCCCTCCTTTCCACTCCCCCCTCCCCTCGACCCCTCGACCTCCCCCCCCCACTCCTCCCTCTTCCTCCTGCTTTCCTCACCCCTCTCCTCCTCCCATTCTTGCCCCTGTCCCCCCCCCCGGTGTGGGTGCCCTCCCCCTCCCAGAGGCACGGCCCCCAGGAGAGAAGGCCCCCCTCTAGTCTGTCTACTGGAGACAACAGCTCACAGGGCTTTCAGCTAGAGAGAGAGAGGGGAGAGGAGCGAGAGAGAGGGAGGGGGAGAGGGGGAGAGGGGGAGAGGGGGTGAGGGGGAGAGGGGGAGAGGCGGAGGGGGAGAGGGGGAGGGGGAGAAACACTGATACTCCTCATTCTCATGTTTCACCATCCATCTTCCCTGTCTAATACTCTCTCTCTCTCTCTCTCTCTCTCTCTCTCCATGTCTCCCCCCTCTCCCCCTCCGTCCCTCCCACTCGTCTCTACCTCCATGTCTCCCCCTTTCTCCCCGTCCCCCTCCCTCTCCAACCCTCTCTCTCTTACCTATCTCTTGTTTTCTACCCGCCCCCCCTTTTTCCCTGTAATGGGAGACAAACAGCTGTTGTGTTGAACACAGTGTTCTTGTCATTCTAGTTCCTTCTGAAGACCAGCATGATCTATGCCTGTTATGTCACCACAGGTGTGTGTGGGGGGGTGTGTAGCATGTGTGTGTAGCATGTGTGTGTAGCATGTGTGTGTAGCATGTGTGTGTAGCATGTGTGTGTAGCATGTGTGTGTGTGTTCCAGTATCTGGATTCAGGATCTGCTTTGATAATAAATTGCTCTTTCACCATCCACCACACAGACACACACACACCACCACACAGACACACACACCACCACACAGACACACACACACACACCACCACCACACAGACACACACACCACACAGACACACACACCACCACCACACAGACACACACACCACCACCACACAGACACACACACACCACCACACAGACACACACACCACCACACAGACACACACCACCACCACACAGACACACACACACCACCACCACACAGACACACACCACCACCACACAGACACACACACCACCACCACACACACACCACCACACAGACACACACACCACCACCACACAGACACACACACACCACCACACAGACACACACACCACCACACAGACACACACATCACCACCACACAGACACACACCACCACCACACAGACACACACCCCCACCACACAGACACACACACCACCACCACACATTCACATACACACTAACCACCAGGCCATCAAACGCACAAACACCATCAAACAGGAATGCCTGTTGGCTCACTGCTTCACATCCCAGAGCCTCCAGATGAGTGAGGTGCACTTGATGTGTCAACATGTCCCCTGGGGCTCCGTCCTGACGCAGAGAGGAAACAAGTGCACCCTCGCTATGGCAGGAATGTGGACTCAGTAGGAGGAGACAGGACTGAAACACACACCTCTCCATGACGATCTAGTTCAAGTCTCCATGGCGATCTCGGCAGGCTTGTTTATCTCAAGTGTGCGAGTTGTGGGTGGATGCTGTCGTCATGACAGCGTGAACAAGCCCATAATGCCATGCAGCGCCACTGTCGCCTGGGAGCGTGGCGAGGAGGAAGTGACATCACCGGCCTGCACTGACTCTTTTCCTGTTCCTCATTTATACCTCAGCAGCACTCCTGTTTACCTCTACTCACGGTCCTCACACATCTACACACACACACTGTGCACACCAGAGTTGGGTAACCAGGGCTGTGGTGGGGTATCTGGAAGAACCAGGGCTGTGGTGGGGTATCTGGAAGAACCAGGGCTGTGGTGGGGTATCTGGAAGAACCAGGGCTGTGGTGGGGTATCTGGAAGAACCAGGGCTGTGGTGGGGTATCTGAAGAACCAGGGCTGTGGTGGGGTAACTAGAGTCGGGGCCTGGGTCCTGGCCAGCCTGCTAGCTGGCTTCATCTCTGATCTGCTTTATTCTTAGAAGGAGTCAACTGAGGCAACGGCTGGAAGAACGACAGCACAGGGTTTAAACCCACTTGTAAAAAGGGACTAAGGTCAAAGGTCACATGCGGACCACAGGTCAGTCAGTCTGGACTGGAGTGTGTTCAATCCACGTTGTCTTTATCAGAGTGTGTCGACACTATGTCACTGGTGATGTGAGTGTGTCGACACTATGTCACAGGTGATGTTTATGGTTTATGGCAGTATTCAGCTGTCAGTATTCAGTACACACCAGAATGGTAAAGATTGACAATAAATCTTTTTTATTATTCATGTTTTCCGGCCACAACAATAAAAGTTTTAACAAATGATCATCACTAGTAAAAAGTGACCTTCCTGTGACCAGGTCGATCCAGGCAGACAGAAATGATCTCCTTAGAGTTCCACCCCCCCCACACCTCCTGGACGACCACCCCCCCACACCTCCTGGACGACCACCCCCCACCCTCCTGACCCCCCCCCCACAGAAAGGGCTTGGCTGCTCCATAGCAGATAAAACATTATTCATTATTCATATGTACAAATCCACATTAACATCCTTAGCAAAGGTCACGTATTTACAGCGCTAGTCCGCTAGCAGAAACACCAACTAAGGAGAGTCAACTTCCATTACACTCACTTCACGATTGTTTCGTTTTTTTTTGTTGTTTATTTATTTGTGTTTCCTTAGTTACCACGGCTGGTCCTCCCAGTGTGGCAGAGCCCAGAGAGGAGTAGCAAAACGAAGGAAAACTTCTTTCAAAAACACATGAACCTCTACACACATGGTTCCTGCCGCCACTACCGTGGCAGTGGCCCCTGGGTACAGACCCCCGGGTACAGACGACACCTGCTGGGCGAGCACACTGAATCGCCACCCTGTTATGCTACGTCACAGACATGCTCTTCATCATAAACTTCAACAGCTCAGCCCCCCTCCTCTTCCACTGATTAACTAGTGTTCTCCAGCCTAGACTCCACCATGCCACAGCAGGCTAGGCTAGGCTACCACGAGCTAGGTTACCCATGCTAGGCTAGTGCAACCCAGGCTGGGCTATGCTAACTCAACAGAGGCTTGTCTAGGCTTGGCTAGCAGAGATAAAGATTCAGGCTTCATTTTCCCACAGCCACAGACATAGAAAGGAATGCACTTTGGTATTGACCAAATGCCCTGGGTTGATTAAATTCACAATAATAATAATAATAAGAACAATATCACGACAGTCTGAGGTAAAATATCAAAACGACTAACGCTTGCAGCTAACGCTAGCAACTAACGCTAGCCCTGTAGCTCCTGGATGTTAAGGCGAAGCCAGTTAACCCTTCACCCCCATTCGCCTAGCTAGTGTTCTCCTATTGGCTGAAGCTAATGTTCCTGGTCTCTCGCAATTGGCTGAGGCTAGTGTTTCTGGTCTCTCCCTATTGGCTAGGAGCATACACATGGGAGAGTGTCAGGGCCGAGATGTAACCTGAACTGCATCGTGGGATACATCCTGGGCAAGGACCTGTCATGGAGGGGGCGTGTCTTTGGGCGTCGCTAGGGCATGATCGTGATCGCCTCCTCCTCCCTCCCCCCTCCCCCCTAGTAGTGCCCTAGCCCGTGATAGTGGCCTATCACGGGCTAGGGCAGAAGAGAGGGCGAAGTCTCGTCTAGAGTGTTACAGAGAGATTGGCGTTGATAACCAAAGGCACATTGTATCAAACCTACAGGTTCGTCACACTGTATCAAAACACAAAACCACAATAAAAAAGTTAAAACACCATATTGGGGAACCGCCCATCCCATACCACACCCCCCCCCTCCCCCCCCCCCTTCCTTCCTTTCTCAAGGCATGGTATACCTGTGCATTACATCACCAGATTGTGTACCTGTGTATTACAGCATAACACATAGCCTCACAGTTCCCGTGGCAACAGTACACACACACACCGTTGCAGTTGTTGTTGTTGTTTACATGAGCTCGTCTCCGCTCCTCTGAGGAGCAGCTCTATCAAATAAATACAGGCAAACTTTTTACCACCTCATAAATATCTATCAAATCCTTTGGAGGGTCGCAGGGTCAAAAAACAGGTAAATGTAGTTGTGCAAATGTTTGTGGGTGACGAGGAGGTGCGAGGGGAAGCTCAACACTTATTGGCTTTGCGAGGGAACACGCTTTTAAGAGTTTCACCTGTGTCCCAAGACTTCAAATCTCAGGATAAATACCGAAATATGTTTGAGAGACACTCAACCCTAGAAACATTATCAGCTACACAGGTCTCAACCTGGATTCAAAGAGTTAAAACAGAGGTAAACGCACAAACACACCCTAACATACACCCACACACACACCACCCCAACACTGAGACAACACAGTTTTGAAAAACCTAATATTCAAGTATGTATATTTATCTATATTGTTTTTCTTCATATAATAAGCATCTTGGCTCTTCCTTACTTTGTTTACCCTCCCCTTAAACTATACTCCCTCCCTACCTCTTTCCCCCCTAAACTATTATCCCTCCCTCCCTCCCAGACCCAGATTATGTGTTTCTACCTACATCATCCTCATGAAGGAATAAGCCGACCTCAACTCAAGCACCAGCGTGTCCAACATGACTTTCCCACTTGAAACACGGGCCCATGCTTTCAGTTCCCCCCGGCAACAATCTGCCTGCCTGCCTCTATCTGTTTTTAAGAAAGGGTTTTAGCACCAGAATAACAGTTAGAACAAAATATCAACGTATCAAGTCCACCGCAGACGTAGAAAGTTCTAGAACAACATAGCATGCTAGCTCTGTCCAGTAGGAAGCAGGCCAGACAGCCAAACCTGCTCTCTCTCTCTCCCTCTCTCTCCTTCCTCCCACTCTCTCTCTCCTTCCTCCCACTCTCTCTCTCCTTCCTCCCCCTCCTCCCTCCCCCACTCTCTCTCCTTCCTCCCCCACTCTCTCTCTCCTTCCTCCACCAACCTCCCTCCTTCCTCCCCCACTCTTTCCTAATATTGTTATTTTAAGGAATGTCAAGAGCAGTATAGGCACCTACCGCTGTCTGTCATGTAAACATTGGTTATCACGTTTCCCCTCCGCTATCTTGAACTCTTAACAGTCATAAAAACTTGCAATTTTCGTTTAGACCCCCCCGAGGGAATGTTCCCTCCGCCGTGATCTGCTCTCTCATCGTATGCAAGACAACGAGGGCCAGATCCTGTCGACGTGGCTTCGCTCGTGGCCTGCCACCGGTTAGCTCGCTGAGCTAATAGCACAGAGCTATGCTCTTTAGCGTGCTGCTAGGGCGTTGTGCTGTATAAGGCTAATAAAAAAAGGCCAGGTCCTATGTACGATAGGCTAGGCTAGCGTGCTAAGGCCAGGTTTGTACGGATGCTAAGTTACGCTAGGCTAAACTAGCGTGCTAAGGCCAGGTTTGTAAAGATGCTAAGATAGGCTAGGCTAAGCTAGGTTAGGCTAGAACACTGCACACACACCCCTGAGATTAAAAACCTAAAAGCGCTGTTCCCTTTGCGCCGCCATTTCCATGTATATTCATGTGTTTTACTGAGTCGAGGCCCGCTGCAGTGGATATGTGTATGACGACCTCCAACCCCTGACCCTGGAGTCTGTGCGCCCCTTCCCGTAGGACCCTCCGCGTAACCAGACACAGCAAAACAGGCAGCTAGCTAGCGAGCCAGCCGGACCTCTGGCTAACGCACTCAGCTAACAAGTTTGGGCAACACTGTCCTCTGCTGGATATTCCCGTTGGCGTCTGTCATCTGGGCCAGATTAGTCCTGATCTTGGAGGCAGACCCTGAGGTGGGAGGTAACTTGGAGATGGAGGTTATGGAGGTTGGGCATTCCGTGCCCCTCTTCACCGGGGGTTTCTCCCCGGCTGTGGGGGGTTTGGGCAGCCGCCGTCTGAGCCAGGGATGCCTGAGAGCCTGGCTGGGGGTCATCCTCAGGGCGGGGTCCCACTCCAGGCACTGCTTCAGGAAGTCCAGGAACAAGGGGTCGTCACAGCCCTTGAGGGCCGTCACCCATTCCTTGCTCGCCGGCGGGCCCCTCAGCTTGCCGCGGCGGGAGCGCCCCCCGTTAAGCGCTGTGCAACCGTCTGGTAGCGTGGTCACGGTGCAGTACCGGGGGTAGCCCTTGGAGCTCACAAAGTTCTTGGCTCTTTTGGAGGAATCTAGAAGCTTCTGCGATGGCATTCCCAGAAGCTCGATGATGCAGGCCAGCTGATCGCCCTCGTCCTCCCCCGGCAGCAGGGGGTAGCCGGTCAGCAACTCTGCCAGGATGCATCCCAGGCTCCACATGTCGATGGGCATGCCGTAGCGTGACCCCAGGATGACCTCCGGAGCCCGGTAGAAGCGGGACTGGATGTAGGTGTAGACGCGCTGGTGCTCGTAGCAGCTGGAGCCAAAGTCGATCACCTTGATCCCGCTGCGTCCCTGCTGCTTGAGAAGGATGTTCTCCGGCTTAAGGTCGCAGTGGATGATGCGGTTCTTGTGCAGGGAGTCCAGGCACTGCAGGATGGAGTGGGCGAACTTGCGTACGAGCGGCAGAGAGAAGCCCTGGAACTTGTTCTTCTTGATGAGCTCGTACAGGTTCATGCTGAGCAGCTCGAAAGTCATGCAGATGTGGTTGCGGAAGGTGAAGTTCTCCAGCATGTGGATGACATTCATGGATGAGTCCTTGTCCTGTTTCCGCAGGTGCTCCAGGATGCGGATCTCCTCTGCGGCCTGCCGGTGGAAACGCTTCTCGTTGCGCACCATCTTCAACGCCACGTGGGTGTGCGTCTTGTGGTCGTAAGCCTTCACCACCTGGCCAAAGCTACCCTTGCCGATCACCTTCAGCACCTCGTAGCGGTAGGAGACGTGGTCGTGAGGCACGTGGACGTACGAGCCCTGGTCGTCGTCGTAGCCGCCGTTGTTGGAGCCGCCGATCACGCCGGGGCGTTTCTTGGCGTTGGGCCCGGTGAAGTACACCTCCGGGTAACTGAAGATCTCGTGGTGCTCGAACGCCGTCAGCTTGGTCATGTGCTGCTTCATGGCCAGCTCCGGCGACAGCGCCGATGGTTTCAGCTTGCCGTCCATCGACTTCAGGGACGTGGAGCTGCCCTGCCGGGTGGACTCTGTCTGCCGGTCGGGCCCGGGGAGCGCGCACCCTGCACGGCCCCCCGGGGTGAGGCCATTGGGCTGTGTGGTGAGGACAGACCGCTTGTTGCTGTTCTCCTCGTACAGCTGCTGGACGTGGATCTGCTGGTGGGACTCCACGTGAAGGTGCTCGTTCATCATGTGCTTATTGCCTCCCACCTGCGAAGGAGCAGAGAGGACACGAGAGGAGTTAGATGCGGGCACCTGTGGAGGCGAGGAGAGACTAAACGAACGCCCCTCGATACCACAGACAAACGGACTGAAGTGAATGAAGAGATGGAGAGAGAACAACACACAAACATTATATTACAAAAACAAGGTTTATAAACAGTAAGAAACACACACTACGATATTGACAAAGAGAGAAAGACCAAGAACAACCTACATGTGAGAACACAGGTCTTTATTCAGGTGATCCCTTGGTACTATGGGGTGCGTCTAATAAGAATATAAATAGTTTGATGTAACGGGAACAGGCTGAATGATACTGGCAGCTTGTTCTAAGTCAGGGCTTTACCTACAAGCTAATGATCAGGACATTACTGCTTAAGTGTGACAGAAAGCTCCGAGGCAGATGTGTGTGTGTGTGTGTGTGTGTGCGTGCGTGCATTTAGAATTATAGAATAGAACCTTTATTGTCATTGTACATTGCACTACAACGAAATTGGTTGCAATCCGATCCGTGCAACATCAAAGAAAGTTTGAGTGTGCGAGTTTGAAGCAGGTTGCCTCACACTGCTAGAGATGACCTCACACACACACACACACACGTGTCTCCACTGCACACTGCTTATCTGGAGCGGGCTAAGCTAGAGAGATGACCTCACACACACACACATCTCCCCACTGGTAGCGAGTGTAACTTAATCACACCTGTTAATTATAATAGAAGGCTGCTCCAAGGACCAGAGGACACCCAACTAGGGGTGTGTGTGTGTGGTATGTGTGTGTGTGTGTGTGTGAAAGAAAGAGAGAGGACTGGTGTACAGGGACCAATTTGCAGAAGCAACACACACTATAGAACAGACACACACACACAAAGTAACATGAGTCGAGTGCACACACACACACATCAAGGACAGTCCTCTCCTAGTTAGGAAATCTCCATCTCTCTTCACACCATCACATCAGCTCTGCATAACTATGATCTCACACACCTCAAAACAGCAGCCCCTCCTCATCACCTCTTCCCCCCCCCCCTCCCTTCCAGCCCCTGCCTGATCATGTGACCTTCGATTCTTTTTGTGTAAAACTTTCTGTCCATTCCATGCTCTAGAGCGGGTGCTGCCACACACACACACGTCTAAGAGGGTGTACAGAAGAGGTATACACACACCAGGAGAGTGCATGCCAGCCAGCCAGAATGGTCATTTTAAACTCTTAACCGATGCGAACAATACAGGTTGTGTGAGTGTGCGTGTGTGTGGTGTGTGTGTGGTGTGTGTGTGTGTGGTGTGTGTGTGTGTGTGGTGTGTGTGTGTGTGTGTGCGTGTGTGTGTGGTGTGTGTGTTTCCGTCCGTGTGTGTGTGTGATGGTCCAATAGGGTGATCCGAGGACAACAGAACGGCGGCCAATGAATGAACTGAACGACCTTGTGAGAATTACATACACAATTACACTATCACTAATAATAACACCTGTGGTGTTGCCACACACACTCTCTCTCTCTCTCTTTCATGTCCACCTGTCTCGTAACATTCTTGCATCTCTGTTATTACAGTGTAACTGTAGTGTAGTTATATTGTCATTACAGTGTTACTATGGTGTCATTACAGTGTTATTGTAGTCTTATTACAGTGTTATTGCAGTGTTGTAGCGATGTTATGGTAGTGTCATTACAGTGTTGTAATAACATGTTTTATGAATGTGATCTCCTCCTAGTGTCTCTAGTCACTGTGTGGGGGACGGCTACAGCTCAGTGGTTAGAGCTTCTGACTGCAGCTTAAGAGGTTGGAAGTTAAAATCCCCCCTGCACGTCACTTTGGATAAGTGTCTGAGACAGAGTCAGAGTCAGTCTGCTACATGAACATGATGGCTGTCTGGCTGCCGGGAGACACAACACTGGCTCTCTGACAGGAGGAGAGAGGGAGGGAGAGGAGAGAGAGAGACAACACTGGCTCTCTGACAGGAGGAGAGAGGGAGGGAGAGGAGAGAGAGAGACAACACTGGCTCTCTGACAGGAGGAGAGAGGGAGGGAGAGGAGAGAGAGAGACAACACTGGCTCTCTGACAGGAGGAGAGAGACAGGGAGAGGAGAGAGAGAGACAACACTGGCTCTCTGACAGGAGGAGAGAGACAGGGAGAGGAGAGAGAGAGACAACACTGGCTCTCTGACAGGAGGAGAGAGACAGGGAGAGGAGAGAGAGAGACAACACTGGCTCTCTGACAGGAGGAGAGAGACAGGGAGAGGAGAGAGAGAGACAACACTGGCTCTCTGACAGGAGGAGAGAGGGAGGGAGAGGAGAGAGAGAGACAACACTGGCTCTCTGACAGGAGGAGAGAGGGAGGGAGAGGAGAGAGAGACAACACTGGCTCTCTGACAGGAGGAGAGAGGGAGGGAGAGGAGAGAGAGACAAAAGGAGAGGGAGAGAGAGACAAAAGGAGAGAGGGAGGGAGGGAGAGGAGAGAGGGGTTGTTGAGACATGGCTCAACTGTTAAAACAGTGTGCCCGTTTTACACACACACACACACACACACACACACACACACACACACACAAAGAGAACTCCCCTTTATCTGGCTTGATCCTGTTCCTTGTATAGTAGTTAATAACCATACAGCTAACACACACCTACAGACTCAAACAAGTTCAGAAAAACAACAAACGACAACCACAAACACACAAGTTAGGAGAACCCTGCACACTCGCAGGCCTTCAACCCCAGGGTCAACCAGAGGGTCTATATTTACAGCGCCTGAACGAAGAGAGCAGAGTGAAGTCCTCTCGGTGTCAAGGATGATCCCCTGCCTTCCACATGCAGGAATAGACTGTGCACATACAGTACCGGGCTAAAAACACACGCACACTTCCCTGAACCTGCACTTACATACATTGCTATAAACACACACACCTCCATGAACTGGATAACCTGGGGAGAATAGCTCTCTCTTTCTCATACACCCATAACAGCCCTGTGTCTCTCCCTCTCTCTATTCCACCCTCTCTCTCTCTCTCTCTCTCTCTCACCCTGTCTCTCTCTGCAAAGAATCTCAGTGTGATATTATTTACAGCTGGCCTTTGGAGCTGTAGGCCAGTGCAATTCAATATCTCCCAGCGTCTCCACTACATCGTACCTGCTGGTCGATAGCTGCGCCTTGCACAACAGTCAACATTCTCCCTGGGCTAGCCCCCCTCAGCTGCGCGTCTGGGACAGAAAGCTAGCTAGCTCTAGTCGTGTTTCCATGCACCGCCATGTTGTAGCCCCTCCCCCACATGCACCAACCACCCGGGAGAGCAACAATTCGAAGCCACACGAGACCTATACCTGTATGGCAACCTTTTAACAGCACAGGAACCCAACAATGCCTTTCAGCGCCGGGGGGCGGACTGAACCGTAAAACGTTAATGAGAACCACGGGTTTTTTACTGTGTGAACTGCCGACTCGGGTTATCTACTATGCTATGTATAAATAGCTCCTTAATCTTTATCGTCACTGTTAAACTTCACATGGTAGGGCTAGGTGGAGGTCTCCGCCGTCCCAGGGGCCTACCGTGCACGGTAGTCTCACTTTGTGCACGGTAGGCCTGGTTTAGGTCCCATGTCGGTGCTCGAGGATTAAATTAGACGTATGCTATGCGGGCTATGTACATGCTGTCCCCACGCGCGTTATGCCCAAAAATGTACACCGCACGTGACCGTGGCAACTTGTTACTTCGCGCTCTGGAGCACAAGCCACCACCTTGCGAGCTGAACTACCTCAAAAGTGTTGTTGTGTCCGGTGTGCATCAAGCTACTCTTACTGAAACACACACCTAGACAGCTGTTAAAAGCAAGGCTGACAACCAAGCACACTGTGATTTATATATCTAAAAGACGTAAGAGTCTTAACCGTGAACAACACCGCTAAACAAACAGGGTTTAATGGTAAAACAAATGGAACCGGAGGTTCATACCGTGAGGGAGTTAGCGTTCCTGAGCGGCGGTAGTGTAACGGGCGATGTGGCTTCAGTCCCTGCTACGACCCGGAGACCCCCACCAATTCCGGGGGATGATTGTAGCTGGCAGTCCTCTCCCCCTTTGCCTACACGGGCAGGAAATAAGACACATTTTATGTATTTAGAGTGTCGTGTTGGATGACACTGCAAACTTAACACGACCAAAATTAGCTTAAGGTGTGAACATGTAGGCTAGCTAGCATACAGAGGCAGTCTATCTGGGGATCTAAACTCACATTATAGGGTCGTCTCTATATCCGCATTTTGTGTACGCTAGGTTTAAATCTGCTAACGACAACATTTGCACCAAATAGGTTGTTGGGAAAATACAGTGTTCCGTGAACCATGTATTCGCTTCTTTATCAGTTACCTTTATATCGGTCGTGTAAGAAAACAGAAGACTACCGCGCGTCTACGGGCGCTTACAGCACATTTCAACCCGATCAACTACCTTCAGTGCAAATCCTGAATACACAATCACATCTGATATAGTTATATATATTGCTTGTAATAGGCAAGGGCATGAAACGGCTCGCCATTAGCTACCGAGAGAGAGAGATAGGATCGCCCCCGTCGCCAAAAGACAAGGGAAGCCGATCTGAGGCAGAAAGCCAAACGCTTACAGCGGCACTGACAAATCCTTAGATCCGTTAACAAAATTCCACCGGTGCTACCCGGTCAATGGAACGTCATTTTGGAGTGTTGTGTGTCTGTTCGGTGGCGGATTGACGGTTCCTTACCAGTCGGGTAGACTGTAGCGCAGGGTTTCTTGGTTAACATGGCCGCTTGAGAGTCACAAACAGACACCCCTCTCCAGATGATCCCCTCCTCCCTCTCCGGTCTCTGTTCGACAATTCTTCTACTCCAATCAGATGCTACACGCACACTCGCATTCTGTACCTACGCTGCCGACACTAGCGGGGCGGACTACACGCACACACACGTACACACACACACACCCCAAAACGTTGCTAACCATCACTTAGAAACGGGGACCGACACAACAAAAACAAATTGCAGAAAGGAAAGTTTAGGAATCCCGCACTGTTGGCATGTCTTAAATTCCACCGTTTCAACACTGTCCGTATTAGGAAGTTCTTTTTGAGACAACTTGTATGCTCTTAACGTTCATACTTTCGGGAAGGGACAGCAACAGGCTAATCTGAGTGTAGCTCTTTCTTATCCGCCAGCGCCGGCTCGTCTCCACCTCTCTCTCCCAGGTAATCAGCGCGTGCAATGTCTCTGCATTAGCGGCTAATCTGGAGCGAGTGCCCAGAGCAGGCTAGTGTGAGATGATGAGAAGGGGGCCGTGTAGGGAACTCCTAGAACACACTCCTCAACCTCAACCTTTGTTGTCCAAGCCTACAAGCTTAGACAACGGTGTCATGGAGTGAGCAATTGATAGTGTGTGTTCGTGTATCTGTGTGTGTTTCCGTTTGAGTGTTTTTTCCAAGTTTGTTCGTTGGTGTTTGTGTGTGTGGTGTGTTTGTGTGTGTGATAAAGTCAGCTGATGAGCTCTCTACAATCTAATCAGAGATTAAAACAAACACACAGACACACAAATACAGAGACAAACTGTAAGATAGAAAGATCAAACACAATGTGCTGAGTCAGGTATCTGGTCAGCAGTGTGTGTGGGTGTGTGTGTGTGTGTGTGTGGGTGGGTGGGTGTGTTAAGAAGACAATAAACAACAAACTCCTCCTCCCTCTCTCTTCAAATTATCTTTTAATATTCTACTCACCAAACACACACACACAGGAACCACACACACAGTCCATACTTAGCTGTGCAGTAGGCGGCATGAGAGAAGCTGATGTTCTGTTACGTCTCAAACACAGAGCAGCTATTTCTGTTCCTGTCTGGTCTGATGAATCACTCCTCCAATCTCCTGTCTCACACAGAACATACACACACATGCAAGAGCGCAAACTCACACACACACACTCACACACACACACTCACACACACTCTCATGCAGTCTGTGATGGAAGAGGATGGATGCACACTGTTTATTGATCATCATGACTCAGAGAGACAGGCTATTTCTGAGTCTGTTAGACACACACACAAACACATGTTCATGCTTGTACGTACGCACAGAGTAACACACACACATAAACATACGTAACAACGTACACACACATCTGTCTATCTGTTTGCCTGTCTGTCTATCTGTCTATCTCTTTGCCTGTCTGTCTGAACACACACACTGTCCCCCACACACACACACTGTGACCAAGCAACGGAGATATGATACTGCTGAATTATTGATTATTGATGTGTGTGACAACACAGGAGCACTGGAGGCTGGCTGCTCAAGTACTGATGACTCCTCTCCTCACCCTCCTCTCCTCACCCTCCTCTCCTCACCCTCCTCTCCTCACCCTCCTCACCCTCCTCTCCTCACCCTCCTCTCTTCCTCTCCTCACCCTCCTCTCTTCCTCTCCTCACCCTCCTCTCTTCCTCTCCTCTCTTCCTCTCCTCACTCTCCTCTCTTCCTCTCCTCACCCTCCTCTCTTCCTCTCCTCACCCTCCTCACCCTCCTCTCTTCTCTCCTTCTCCATTGTAATTATACCAGACAGATAGAGAGATCAGCTGGTTTGACAGACATGCTTGGTATAGATCACTCTCTCCTTATCACCCTGACAAGCAGAACTAATCAATCCACTAATCCCATCCATCCACTCACTCATCTATCTCAATCAGTGATCTTTTAGACTCCTGCCCTCTCCTCCTCTCCCCTCCATGGTCCAGGTCTCTCTGTGTCTATTAGCACCCCCCCTACCCCCCCTGGCCCCCCTGCCCCCCCTACCCCCCCTGCCCCCCTCACTATAAGCGGTGCTGAGGAGCAGAAAAACCCGACCCCCATCCTCCAGCTCTGGTTATTTTCGGGGCCATTTCTCAGCACAGAGGGACCCAGTGTTAACCCCTACAGCTGTCTCTCACACACACATACACACACACTAACACACACTCACACACAACCAGCTCTCTGCCCCTACTGTACCTCCCTCTCCCCCAATCTCCCCTTCTATCCCTGTTCTCCCTCCCTCTCTGACTCCTCGTCTCCCTCTCCTCAATGAACTGGCTGACCCAGACCCACAACACCAGTTAGGGGGAGAGAGAGACATAGAGAGAGAGAGAGAGAGAGAGAGAGAGAGAGAGAGAGAGAAGGAAGAGAGAGAGAAGGAGAGAGAGAGAAAGAAAGAGGGGAGGAAGAGAGAAAGAGGGAAAGAAAGAGAGTGGTGGAGGGAGATGGAGAGAGAGAAAAGATGTTGATGATGAAGAAGATGAGGATGGTGAAGATGATGAAGATGATGATGAAAGTGGTGATGGTGATGTGATGATGGTAGTTTGTAGTGTGAGTGTAGGATACTGAATATGATCTGTACTCTGGTACAGGGAGTCAGGGGGGTGGGTTATTCTGTGTGTTGTGGGGGGTTAGGGGGGGGCAGCTGGTCAGGCAGTCGTAATTCGATACCTGGCACCACGCAAGGGATTATGGGGCCAAATTGAAATCCCAACAAAGCAAATCCAAGCTGGGGCCGAGACACAGATGATCACACCAAGAACCCAACTCCTCCCCTAACCTCCTCCCTCCCCCTGCCTCCTGCCTCCCCCTCCCTCCCTCCCCCTGCCTCCCCCCTGCCTCCCCCTCCCTCCCCCTGCCTCCTGCCTCCCCCTCCCTTCCTGCCCCTGCCTCCTCCCTCCCTCCCTGCCCCTGCCTCCTCCCTCCCCCCTGCCTCCCCCTCCCTTCCCCCTGCCTCCTCCCTCCCCCCTGCCTCCCCCTCCCTCCCTGCCCCTGCCTCCTGCCTCCCCCCTCCTGATGCTTAAACACATTCAAACAATCAAATAATGAACAGATGAAGGTACCAGATCATCAGACTCATGCAGTACAGTCGTACAGTCGTACAGTATTAAATCTGGGTCCGTGTCTATTTCTGTCTCGCAGAGCCAGCCAACCTCAGCAGATGCCCCAGCAGGCAGACTGCCCCAGCAGGCAGACTGCCCCCAGCAGGCAGACTGCCCCAGCAGGCATAGTGCTGGGGCTATTGTTAGTGACCTTGTCAAACATTTAACTCCCTTTTAACATTCTCTCACACGTCAAGCGAAGGGAAAGGACAGACCTCACCTCCACCCCCTATCCCCCTGCCTCCCCCCTGCCTCCCCCTATCCCCCTGCCTCCCCCTACCTCACCTCCACCCCCTATCCCCCTGCCTCCCCCCTGCCTCCCCCTATCCCCTGCCTCCCCCTACCTCACCTCCACCATGTTTAGCAACAGGCTAATGGAGGACTAGCATGTTTAACAACAGGCTAATGGAGGGCTAGCATGTTTAGCAACAGGCTAGTGAAGGGCTAGCATGTTTTGTAGCAGGCTAGTGAAGGGCTAGCATGTTTTGTAGCAGGCTAGTGAAGGGCTAGCATGTTTTGTAGCAGGCTAGTGAAGGGCTAGCATGTTTTGTAGCAGGCTAGTGAAGACTTGATGAAGACTGGGAACTGAGCTCTTCATAACTTTTTATAGTTTGTTTATACAGTTATAAAGATGTTCAGACAACAGGTGTCTGGAAGGCAGGTCTGAGATTTGGTGTGTGTCTGTGTGAGAAACAATGTGTGTGTGTGAGTGTGTGTGTGAGAGAGAGTGGCTGGGAGGACATGAAGAACCCACTGCCCCCTAATGAAACCTTAATAACCTCCCTCTAACACACACGGAGTTACGTAATACACCATTTGAAACAGTTCGGATGCTCTTGAGTTCAGTTCAACCAGAGAAACAGTTTCAATCCCTCCTGCAGGACACCGTTCTGCAGGAGGGATGGAGGAAGAGAGGGAGAGATATTTGGGCTGTCACCTTACAGTCAGCTACAACGGTCATGCTGTTTGATAGGCTGATTAAATCTGTACATCTAACCGCCCTTCGGTTCAAGTTTCCAGGTGCATGCTGGGAGGCTGAGGACACACACACACACACACACACATGCATGCAAACACACACATGCATGCAAACACACACATGCATGCAAACACACACACACACACACACATGTACACACACACACAGCCCTGCTGCTCTATTGTTGCAGTACAGACAGCTGTGTGTGTGTGTGTGTGTGTGTGTGCACGTACGATAAAGAGAAATGGCTCTTGCTAGGAAGATGTCTAGCTAATGTGATGACGATGCACTATTACTCAAGGAGACAGGAAGCCCATTATCTGTCTATCTCTCTCTCTCTCTCTCTCTCTCTATCCCTCCCTCTCTCTCTCTCTCTCTCTCTCTCTCTCTCTATCCCTCTCCACCTCTCTCACTCCCTCTCTCACTCCCTCTCTCTCTCTCTCTGTCTCTCTCTCTCTCACTAAAGAGTTGGAAACTTCTATAAGATGATTTTCTCTCTTCAACATGGCAGGCATCCTCCTTCTCCCTCCTTCTCCCTCCTCCTCCCTCCTCCTCCCTCACCCCTCCCCTTCTCTCTCCCCTGTAGATGAGACAGGAATCGCAGGGATAGCATGATTGAGGGATCCACATCAATGCAGAGCCCGGAAGAGGACAGGAGGAGAGGAGAGGAGAGTGGAGGGGAGTGGAGAGAGTGGAGGGGAGGAGGGGAGGAGGGTGGAGGGGAGGAGAGAGTAGAGGAGAGTGGAGAGTGGAAGGTGGAGAGAGTGGAGGGGAGGAGGGTGGAGGGGAGGAGAGAGTAGAGGAGAGTGGAGAGTGGAAGGTGGAGAGAGTGGAGGGGAGGAGGGTGGAGGGGAGGAAAATGGAGGGTGGATATAATATTACAGAGATGGTCTCAGCTCTCTGGTTTCACTCCAACTGCCCGACAACCTTCTGGTCTGCAGCTACAACACACCACAACACCAAGACAATCTACGTACAAAATCAAAACTTCAACACAGCAAAAACTACACAACAGCCTCGAAACAGCGTTGCAACATCCTAGACACAGCATGGACATACACACATACTCTCACACACACTCCACACACACACTCCACACACACACACACACTCAACACACTCCACACACACACTCCACACACACACTCCACACACACACACTCCACACACACACACTCCACACACACACTCCACACACACACACTCCACACACACACTCCACACACACACTCCACACACACACTCCACACACACACACACGTTGAGAGACGCCGGCTTGGGATTTTGTTTCTTCTACTTTGATCTGCTGATTATTTGATCAGACAATTCATGCACAGAACACTGACACACACAACCATACTCACACACACACTCACAGCAACACACACACACACACAGCAACACACACACAGCAACACACACAGCAACACACACACACACAGCAACACACACACCTGTGTTACCATATCAAGGAGTTATTCATCCTGGTCCTTCTATCCAGAGTCTGCCAACCAGGAAGCACCTGCCCGTGTGTGTGTGTATGCGTGTGTGTGTGTCAGTGTGTGTGTATGTATGTTTGTGTGTGTCAGTGTGTGTGTATGTATGTGTGTGTGTCATTGTGTGTGTCAGTGTGTATGTACACGTGTGTGTGTCAGTGTGTATGTCTGTGTTTGGTAGCACATGTCCAGGTCAGGATCACTGAGGAATTCTGGGTTATTTATAGGTACCGTGGGCCTGTGTTACCGTGGTGACCTTGCTGCACAGTCAGCTGGGCCAAAGTTGTGTGGTGTTTGTGAGTGTTTGTGTGAGTGAGTGAGTGAGTGTTTGTGTGAGTGAATGTGAGTGTGTTTGTGTGAGTGAGGCTGGCTGGCTGACTGGCTGGCTGTATCAGTCAGTCAGGGTGGATAGTCTGGATAGTCTGGATGGTATATTTAGACCACATCAGAGCAGCACTGTACTGTACCCCCCCCCCCCCCCGACACCTGACTGGTACCTGCTGTTATGGGCTAGACTTGGTAAACTGGTTATGACGCACACACAGGCAGAGGTGGGAAGTCGAAACTTCAGTAGATGTTTCTGGTATCGGTACTTTACTTCACGCTACGCTCCTTACAACAAGAAAAAAAAGTTGCCCAAAAACTAGAACTTTTTCGTGTTGTGAGAAAAAAAAGGTTTCTATCATTGATGAGTACTTCATGATGACTCTAATGTACTCTAATGTACTCTAATGTACTCTAATGTACTCTACTGTACTCTAATGTACTCTACTGTACTCTAATGTACTCTAATGTGGAAAAAAAAAGTTTTGAAAGGTTGAAAAAATATTTGTGCCAAAAAAGTTTTGAAAAAAAGTTTTGAAAGGTTTAACAAATCTTTTTGTTATATACATACGATGTAAAAAATTCAAACATTTGTGAGAGACAGATGGAACGAAAGAGGGATGAAGAAACCAGCGACAGTGTCGGGAACACAGTTCCCATGAAGTGGAAGTTACAAACTGAAGTTTTAAATGTTATGGAGTAAGAGCGCCCTCTAGTGCGATGCAGAAGCAGGTTCACTGACGGAACTGAGCTGTGTCTGTCTCCCTCCTGTGGATCTCCTGGGTACTGCAGGGCAGGGACAGACAAGGGTGTGGTGTAGGAGAGGGAGAGGGGAGGGAGGAGGGGAGGGGAGGGGGGGGGGGAAGAGGGGAGGAGGAGGGGGAGAGGAGGGAGGAGAGGGTGGGGTGGGGAGGAGGAGGGGAGAAGGGGGGAGAGGAATGCGAGGAATGCAGGTTTCAGCTGCCAGGCCCCGGGAGAGCGGCACTCTGGGTAATCATTGACCAGCGCACGGCCTTCTGGGATAGAATAGCTAACCTGACAATCAGAGCATGAAGCTACACAAACACCCCCAAGCTGGGGCCTGACAGGTACACACTGTGTGTGTGTGTGTGTGTGTGTGTGTGTGTGTGCGTGTGTGTGCGTGTGTGTGTGTGTGTGTGTGTGTGTGTGTGTGTGTGTGTGTGTCAGAACACAAGGCCCACAAGGCTTAACAGTGAGGATTTTATTTACTCTTTCAAGTCCGGACCATACCATGTGCAGGGAGGAAGATCACTCAGGTTTAGAGAGAGAGAGAGGGAGGGAGGTAACATCATACAGGAAGCACCTCACCATACAGGAAGCACCTCACCATACAGGAAGCACCTTATCATACAGGAAGCACCTCAGTACAGAGGACTTGTCATACATAAACAGCACTGACACTGGTCATACTACACACACACACATTCTTAAACACACGCACACACTTATAATACACACACACATTCTTATAACCAATGTCAACTTGTCAAACATTGTGTCCTCCCCCCTCCCCCCTCAGCCTGCAGCCCTGTCTCTCTCTTGCTGTCCTCCCAGCCGGAGGGGGAGACAGGGGGGAGACAGGGGGGGAGGGAGATCCTCCTCCTCCCAGAGACAGCCCAGCTCATCCTGCCTCCCTCCGTGCCTCCCCCCCTGCCTCCCCCCCTGCCTCCCCCTTAGTCTGCTCACAGGAGGCAGTCTGAAGGCTGCTGCTGGGAGATGAGGGACTGATTGGATGACAGGCTGGATGACTGGCTGGAAGGCTGGCTGGATGACTGGCTGGATGACTGGCTGGAAGGCTGGTTGGATGACTGGCTGGAAGGCTGGTTGGATGACTGGCTGGATGACTAGCTGGATGACTGGCTGGTAGGCTGGTTGGCTGGCACGAAAGAAAGCTGATTGGAAGGCTTTTTGGAAGGCTGTTTGGTTGGCTGTTTCTTGTCTGAGGCCCAGTCTGGTGTGAGTCGCTGTCACCAGAACCCCCCTCTCTGTCTGGGCAGGGGGCCAGGGGGGGGCGGGGGGCCAGGGGGGGGCGGGGGGCCAGGGGGGCTGAAGGAGGGGCATCCCCTCTTCCTCCTCCTCCTCCTCTAACCTAGAGAAAACAGGAGTTAACATTCACAAAGCTTCTCCCTTCTCCACCTCTCTCTCCCTCGTCCTCGACAGTAAGACTGACCAGTCTTTAAATCATTCATCAGTAGGACATCAGATCCTGCAGCTGCTACTAGAGAGACTGAACACTCGTTTATTTCCCCCCTCTCCTCTCTTCTATCTCTTCCCTTTCTTCTCTCTCTCCTTTCTCACCTCACCTCACCTCTCTCTCTCTCTCCCCTCCATCTCCTCCTCCCAGCTCTCCAAGCACTGACACTGAACAGACACATTCATCCAAAGCCAAGTGTAAATAGTGAGTACATGCATGTTCAGGATGACCTGTGACATCATCCCCAGGTTCTGACCTTTGACCTGCTCTGCCTGGTAGTGGCTCCTGCTGCAAGGGCTTCTGGGTAAAGAGGGAGGGGTTGATGGGGGGAAAACGGCTGCATCTGTGAAGAGTGGTACCCCTCACCTCTAGACAGCTGTACACACATACACACACACACAAATAAACACCAGACACATACACAGCCTTTGACAGAAGGGATTTTCAGATCCGAGGTAACTACTGTCGAATGCTAGCTTTTACCTGGGGTCTGTAAGGTGCTTTCTGATTGGAGGGAGTTTGTGGGTGGGGCCAGGCTGTCTCTTAGCAACCCCTTGTGATCTTCTGACCAATGGGGTGAAGCTCTGGGTGCTCATCAGACTGGGCATGCTCTGTAGACTAAGAAGCCCCTCCCCCTCCTCTGTCTGTGCCCCTTCAGAGAGCCAGGTCCCATTCTGACACACATACACACGCATGCTAGCACACACACACACACACACACACACACACACAAATATTTTAATGTAGTGAAACTTTTTTGCGTTTCAGTTTCTAGAGTACTGAAGTATCTTCTCTCACACAATCTCTCTCTCAACAGTCCTCCCACAATCCCTTGCTTCATCCTGTGTGTGTTTATCAGCCAAGCTCAGGAGCTCAGGTGCTACTCACACACACACACACACACACACACACACACTACAACAACTGGTATCTGGCAGACAGCTCTCTGAGCAATCATCTCAACACACCCATTAATTAGGCTCCCAGAATCTTCCAGAAGCAATTATTTACTCTCTTAACACAGAAACCAGCAGGAACGCTTCGATTCTATTAGCAGGCAGTCATTTACATATAAATAGTTTTGTGTAGGAGTGTGTCTGCTGTGGGAACTTCCTCCTCCCAGATCTGAAGCAGCAGACTCAGCTACCTTCTGATGTCTACTGTCACTCAAGGTTAGCCTGCTCAGACGTACCTACTAACATAGAAACTGCTGTCTTAGAAATAAAGTTTGATTTACCAACTATAATATTATATACGTAGTGCAATCTTAAGTTCCCAGTTCCCTCCATGATTAGTCAGAATGAGAGTACCTGTGTGTGGTGTGTGTTGGGTACCTGTGCACCTGTGTACGGAGGTGTGTGTTGGGTGCCTGTGCACCTGTGTACGGAGGTGTGTGTTGGGTACCTGTGTGTAGAGGTGTGTGTTGGGTACCTGCGTCCTCATCATGGCTGTTGTCCAGGTGTTGTCTCGTCTCTCCTCAGGTGAGGAGCTGAATGTCAGACAGGACTCTGGTCTCCTGCACACTGGGAACACCCACTCACTCTGATAGGCTGAGACCATCCACTCACTCTGATAGGCTGGAAACACAAAAAGGTCCATCTGTACCTGGAGAGCTCTCCTGCCCCCTGGTGTCCATAGATCTAGCCCTCACCTGCTAGTGTGTTAGTAGAGAATGAAGCTGAGGTTATAGAATGATGCCGCGGTTGTAGAATGATGCCGGGGTTATAGAAGGATGCCGGGGTTGTAGAATGATGCCGGGGTTATAGAATGATGCCGGGGTTGTAGAATGATGCCGGGGTTATAGAATGATGCCGGGGTTATAGAATGATGCCGGGGTTATAGAAGGATGCCGGGGTTATAGAAGGATGCCGGGGTTATAGAAGGATGCCGGGGTTATAGAATGATGCCGGGGTTGTAGAATGATGCCGGGGTTGTAGAATGATGCCGGGGTTATAGAATGATGCCGGGGTTATAGAAGGATGCCGGGGTTGTAGAATGATGCCGGGGTTGTAGAATGATGCCGGGGTTGTAGAATGATGCCGGGGTTATAGAAGGATGCCGGGGTTATAGAAGGATGCCGGGGTTATAGAAGGATGCCGGGGTTATAGAAGGATGCCGGGGTTATAGAAGGATGCCGGGGTTGTAGAATGATGCCGGGGTTGTAGAATGATGCCGGTGTTATAGAAGGATGCTGGGGTTATAGAATGATGCCGGTGTTATAGAAGGATGCCGGGGTTGTAGAATGATGCCGGGGGTTGTAGAATGATGCCGGTGTTATAGAAGGATGCTGGGGTTATAGAATGATGCCGGTGTTATAGAAGGATGCCGGGGTTATAGAAGGATGCCGGGGTTATAGAAGGATGCCGGGTTATAGAAGGATGCCGGGGTTATAGAAGGATGCTGGGGTTATAGAAGGATGCCGGGGTTATAGAAGGATGCCGGGGTTATAGAAGGATGCTGGGGTTATAGAAGGATGCCGGGGTTATAGAAGGATGCTGGGGTTGGTCTGCTGTAAAGGAATGTAGAAAACACACACACACAGTAAGACAACAATCTGCATCCACACACACCTTTATTAATGTTGCGTACGGAGCTGACAGATTAAGAACTCATCCTGAACATGTCAGATAGAGCCTGCTGTGTGTGTGTGTGTGTGTGTGTGTGTGTGTGTGTGTGTGTGTGTGTGTGTGTGTGTGTGTGTGTCCTTCTGATGGTAATGTAACATGCTACTAAAGGTGACGAGAGAACAGCAGCTGATAGGTCAGCACAGCCACTCCCCTCCCGAGCCCTAACCAATCAGATGAGACAGGAATTACTTGTGGTCACACGTGCCCTCCCTCCTCAGATCTGCCTAGCAACAGAGCAGGTGGACACAGTAGAAACAAGATAGAAACAAAGTAACAAAAACATTATGGTCCACCAACCGGATACCCCCACGCCACCCTACAGCTCTCCTATTGGTTAGGAACTCTCCGGCAGGTCAGAACAGTTCGTCTCCCATTGGTCGCGTTAAGCTCAGGCAGTCCACTCCTATTGGTCAGTTCATTTGCATGCCACCAATCAGTGCCACCGGTATCTCAGTAGCCAATTGGCATGGAGGTACCTGTGGAATTTTCTGGAATCACATAACTCCAACTGAAAATACAAAAGGAATGAACAGTAATGTATTCTTCTTGTCATCTAAAAAAAAACAAAAAAGATACACAAAAAAAGGTAAAGATGATGGTGAGCTTCCAACTACCAGAGAACTCTTCTGTAGTTTCGGGGTTCCTCCTCTTCATTCTCTCATTTTCACATTTTTTTCACATATTTTTTTTTTGTGTAACTTTCTAAAGTCATTGAACATTTGTATTTTATTTATCGATTCTTTTCGTCTCCACTCGGGCAAACTCTCTCCTCTAAACTGCTGATTCAGTGCAATGCATCATGGGACAACGGAGACTCCCAGGGTTGAGAGAGCGGGGGGGGGGGGGCGGGGCTGGGGGTGTAAGGGGTGTGGCTGGGGGCGGGGCTCAGGGGCTAGGGGGGGGCGGGGCCTAGCTGGTGTCCATGGACTCCATGTTGGCGGAGGAGGAATCTCTCTGCACGCTGTCGAAGATGGCGGCCAGCTCTGGGTTGGAGCTGATCTGGGACTGGAACTCTCCCATCAGAGGGCTCTTCTCCGCCTCGGGGATGCCCAGCAGGGCCACCACGGCACGCATGGCCGAGCGCTTCAGCTCGTCCTGCTTCTCAAACTCCTGCTTCACGCTGTTCGCCTTCACCTGGGGGGGCAGGGGGGCGGGGTTAGAGGGGGTCTGTACCTTGGTGGTGCAGGTGTGTGTGTGTGTACCTTGGTGGTGCAGGTGTGTGTGTGTGTACCTTGGTGGTGCAGGTGTGTGTGTGTACCTTGGTGGTGCAGGTGTGTGTGTGTGTGTGTGTGTGTGTACCTTGGTGGTGCAGGTGTGTGTGTGTGTGTGTGTACCTTGGTGGTGCAGGTGTGTGTGTGTGTGTGTACCTTGGTGGTGCAGGTGTGTGTGTGTGTACCTTGGTGGTGCAGGTGTGTGTGTGTGTGTACCTTGGTGGTGCAGGTGTGTGTGTGTGTGTGTACCTTGGTGGTGCAGGTGTGTGTGTGTGTGTGTACCTTGGTGGTGCAGGTGTGTGTGTGTGTGTACCTTGGTGGTGCAGGTGTGTGTGTGTGTGTACCTTGGTGGTGCAGGTGTGTGTGTGTGTGTGTGTGTACCTTGGTGGTGCAGGTGTGTGTGTGTGTACCTTGGTGGTGCAGGTGTGTGTGTGTGTACCTTGGTGGTGCAGGTGTGTGTGTGTGTACCTTGGTGGTGCAGGTGTGTGTGTGTGTACCTTGGTGGTGCAGGTGTGTGTGTGTGTGTGTGTGTGTACCTTGGTGGTGCAGGTGTGTGTGTGTGTGTGTGTACCTTGGTGGTGCAGGTGTGTGTGTGTGTGTGTGTGTGTACCTTGGTGGTGCAGGTGTGTGTGTGTGTGTGTGTACCTTGGTGGTGCAGGTGGCTCGGAGAGGCTCCACCAGTCTATCCAGTCTCTGCAGCACAGCGCTGGGACAGAGAGACGACAGCCGCGCTAGCATCAGGAACGTCAGCATCTACACACACACACAAACTCCAGTGAGAGGGTTTCCTCTGAAAGGTCCGTACTTCTTAGTGACTGTTGATTGCTGAATAGTGTGTGTGTGCTTATACGAGTGTGTATTGGGGGTGGGAGAAAGAATATATTCACATTTGAATCGGGATTCACAAATGTAAAAAAATATTTTTTTTTATTAAAAATCGCAAAAAATCGTGAATCGATTTTTTATCAATTCGTGAACCCAAGAATCGATTTGAATCGTGAGGTACCAAAAGATTCCTACCCCTAGTGTATGTATAATATATATATATGAGTGTGCAGTGTTTCAGGTTTACAGCTTTGTAGAGACATGGTCGCCCGACCATGTAGAGACAGAAATGACATGCCGTCGTGTAAATAAGTTATATAAGGCCTTATGTTATAAATAACATAAGGCCATTTAGTTTGTTTAATAAAAGAGCAAGTTATAGACCTGTTTTATAGGAAAGGTAACCTTGAATGACTTATTTTGTGATCTGGCGCTATAAATAAAGAAAAAAAAAAATATATATAATATATGAGTGTGTGTGTGTGTGTGTGTATATATGAGTGTGTGTGTACCTTGATGTCGTAGTGGTCCTTCAGCCCGTCCTCTACGTGGTTGAGGAACTCGAAGATGTCCAGCCGGTCCAGGCAGCTGTCCAGCAGGGTGTACATGCACTCAAACGCTGCCTTCCTCAGGTCCAGACCATCATCCACTGTGTGTTTGAACGGCCCCCATCTCCACCTGGGGGGAGCACGGGTGTGTTCAGGTGCGTGTGTTCAGGCGTGTGTGTGTGTTCAGGTGTGTGTTCAGGTGCGTGTTCAGGTGCGTGTTCAGGTGCGTGTTTTCAGGTGTGTGTTCAGGTGTGTGTTCAGGTGCGTGTTCAGGTGTGTGTTCAGGCGTGTGTTCAGGCGTGTGTTCAGGTGTGTGTTCAGGTGTGTGTTCAGGTGTGTGTTCAGGCGTGTGTTCAGGCGTGTGTTCAGGCGTGTGTGTGTGTGTTCAGGTGCGTGTGTTCAGGCGTGTGTCAGTGTGTGTATTCAGGTGCGTGTGTTCAGGTGTGTGTGTGTGTTCAAGGTGTGTGTTCAGGTGTGTGTGTAAGCGTCACCTCTCTGATGAGCTCCTTCCTGACTTTGGTCTCATTGTACAGGTGAGGCAGCACAGTGTCCAGCAGGTCTCTGATCAGAGACGGCTTATTATGGGCTGCAGAGTTGAACGTTACCAAGGCAACCCTCCGCACGTTCAGGTCAGGGTCCTCCAGTGTCTTCAGGAAGTCTCCTGGAGATGACCAATCACAGGAGACAACCACATCACACCTCAACCAATCACATGCCATGGCCTGTTTGGGTATGTGTATGGTGTGTGTGTGTGTATGTCTCGGTGGGTTTTGTGTGTACCTATGCAGTTCTTCAGCAGGGGGTCTATGGTCTGTGGGTGGTCTGAGATGGTGAATTTGACTGCTGTTACCACGGAACTCCTGGCATAGGACGACCCTGGAACACACACACACACAGACACGCAGACACAAACACACACACACACAGGTTAACTTGGGGCGAGAGGAAGAGGTGGATAGAGAGACCAAGACCTACTGAGGTTATTGTTCCACAGTGTGAGTGTGTGTGTCACCTGACAGCAGGTATCCCTTGAGGCGAGGCAGCAGGGTTTCAGGGTCTATGAGGGTGAGTTTTCCCAGACACTCTGCCACCACGTTCCTGGTTCCCTCCTCCTGTACCTCGCTGTGCTTGAGCAGCAGGACCCACACGCTCTCCACGTACGGCCGCAGCCCCGCCACGCTGGCAGAGCCGATCACCTCCTTCAGCGAGTGCAGCAGCAGGTACTGGCGCCGCGGCTGGCTGGAGATCTCTTGCAGGATGAAGGGCAGGTACTCCGGCAGGTTGCCCACGGCGATGCTCCCCAGAGCGTAGGAGGCTGCAGACTTGACCTCCTCGCTGGTGGAGGAGAAGGCCTCCAGGATGACCCCCTGCAGCTCCGTCTGGCCGCTCAGGTCCACGTGGTGCCCCACCTCGCCCAGCGACAGCAGAGCCAGCAGGCGGATGGCGTCGGTGGAGCGCGAGTTCTTCACATCCTGGATGAACTGGCCCACCACGGCCGGCCCCTCCTTGGGACACGCCCTGGTGAGGGCAGCCACGCTCTTGGCGATGGAGTAGTACGACTGTTTGTGTGTGAGGGGCGTGTTCTGGGCGTACACCGGGCCCGTCAGCATGCGCAGCAGGTCCATGTAGCCCAGCCCGGCCGTCCCCGTGGAAACCAGCGCCTGGAAGAAGAGCAGCATGGCGGCCAGGGCCCCGCCCTGCAGCAGGGGCGAGCGCACCAGCAGCAGCAGCTCAGGCAGGATGGCCGTGCTGACGGTGGCCAGGGAGGAGGGGTGCACGCGGGCCAGCGTGGTCAGGAAGCTGATGGCCATCTGGGACACGTGCATGTCGCTCTCACTGATGAGGGCCGGCAGCTCCGCCAGCACCGCCTCCATCATGGGCGGAGTCACGCTGTCGCTGTAGTTCTGGACCAGGATGTCCAGCGCTGCCAGGGTGCCCAGCTTCAGAGCACGCTGGTTCTTCCTGGGGGAGAGAGAGAGATGGAGGGAGAGAGGGAGTGAGAGGAGGGAGAGAAAGAATCAAGCGTAACCAAAATGTCAGTTGGAAACCATCGATACTCCCTCTACACAGACAGGGACTTGAGAGTGTGTGTGTGTGTGTGTGTGTGTACCTGAGGAAGGAGGCCAGGATGGGCAGGGCCTCTCCCAGGATGTGTCTGAGGTCGATCTTGAGGGGGGAGCCAGCGATGAGCGTGAGGGCCTTGACCGTGGTGAGTCGTGTGATCTCGTTCTTCAGACGCTCCAGGAAGATCTGCAGCGTCCCCGCCAGGTCCGCCCCCAGGCGGTCGCCAAGGTTACAGATGATCTGGCCCATGCAGGAAATGGCCCTCTCCTTGACTTCCTGGTCGATGTCGGCGGCACGCAGCCTTCGGATGGTGCAGGAGAACAGGTCGGAGATGTAGGGGCCGGCGTCGAAGCTGGGTCCTGATTGGCCGAGGGGCCGGATGACCTTGACAAGCTGCTGGGTGACGAGCAGGGCCTCGGAGGTGATCTTGTAGAAGGGGTCTCCCACACAGGCCACCACAGGCGGGGCCAGCGCCGGCATGTGGGCGTGGAAGGCCTGGGGGGGGTGGTTACACAGGAGCACGTGCAGACAGGACAGAGCATCGATCTTCAGGTTGGACGAGCTGGACTTGTCGTTCAGGGAGAAGATGATGCCTGGGGAGGGGAGGGGAAATGGGAACTTTTGAAGAAAGAAATGCCTTCTGGGGTGTGTGTGTGTGGTGTGTGTACCAGGGACCAGGACAGGGATGTGGTGAGTATGTGTGTGTATGTACCAGGGACCAGGACAGGGATGTGGTGGGTGAGTGTGTGTGTGTATGGTGTGAGTGTGTATGTACCAGGGACCAGGACAGGGATGTGGTGGGTGTATGTGGTGTGTGTGTGTGTGTGTGTATGTACCAGGGACCAGGACAGGGATGTGGTGTGTGTGTGTGTGTGTGTATGTACCAGGGACCAGGACAGGGATGTGGTGGGTGTGTGTGTGTGTGTGTGTATGTACCAGGGACCAGGACAGGGATGTGGTGGGTGAGGGCTCCAGGCAGAACAGTGACCAGCTCTGTCAGCATGTTGAAGCAGCCTTGACGAGTCTTTACGCTCTTCTCCCTTAGCTGCCTGTGGAGGGCCTTGACGATCATAGGGACCTGCTCACACACACACCGGACACACACACACATCAGACACATACACACCGCACATAACAGACATACCATGCACACACACACACACACACACACACACAGGACAGACGAAAACACAACCACAACTCAGTGCAATATCAAGACAGCAGCTTCTGCAGCATGGTTAGTGTGGGTGTGTGTGTGTACCTGGCTCTGCAGCATGGTGAGTGTGTGTGTGTGTGTGTGTGTGTACCTGGCTCTGCAGCATGGTGAGTGTGTGTGTGTGTGTGTACCTGGCTCTGCAGCATGGTGAGTGTGTGTGTGTGTGTGTGTGTGTACCTGGCTCTGCAGCATGGTGAGTGTGTGTGTGTGTGTGTGTACCTGGCTCTGCAGCATGGTGAGTGTGTGTGTGTGTGTGTGTGTGTACCTGGCTCTGCAGCATGGTGAGTGTGTGTGTGTGTGTGTGTACCTGGCTCTGCAGCATGGTGAGTGTGTGTGTGTGTGTGTACCTGGCTCTGCAGCATGGTGAGTGTGTGTGTGTGTGTGTGTACCTGGCTCTGCAGCATGGTGAGTGTGTGTGTGTGTGTGTGTGTGTGTACCTGGCTCTGCAGCATGGTGAGTGTGTGTGTGTGTGTGTGTACCTGGCTCTGCAGCATGGTGAGTGTGTGTGTGTGTGTGTGTACCTGGCTCTGCAGCATGGTGAGTGTGTGTGTGTGTGTGTGTGTGTACCTGGCTCTGCAGCATGGTGAGTGGGGTCTCTCCCTGCTCCATGGCGTCAGGGTCGTTCATCCAGCTCTGCGCTGGGCGGGTCTGTTTCAGCAGGGACAGGTACGCGTGGAACACGTCCGCCTTCACGTTCTCCTCACGCTCCTTGAAGCGCGCCACCAGCGCCGGGGACACGCTGCGGTAGAACTCCAGCAGCATCTCGTGCCTGGTGCTCACCACCGCGTCCAGACACTTAGCAGACGCCCGCCGTACCTTCCAGCTCATATCATCATCATCACTGTACTCATCATCACTTCCTGCAGGAGGGAGGGGGAGAGAGAGAGAGGTGAAGGAGAGAGGGTGGGAGAGAGAGAGAGGTGAAGAACGGAAGAAAGATGGAAGAGAGAGGAAGTGTCAGTGTACATAACCCCCTAACAGCAGACCACCATCCTTTCCTTTCCCCCTCGTGACCCCCCTCCCCCTCGTGACCCCTGACACCCTCCCCCTGGTGACCCCCCTCCCCCTGGTGACCCCTGACCTTGGTAGTCCTCATCAGCTCCGTCTGCGTCCATGGCGTTCTCATCCTCGTCCTCGTCATCATAGTTGTAGTTGGGGTCATAGGTCAGGTACTTGAGGCAGATGCTGATCACCGTGGGAACGTGGGGGTACACCTCCTTTGGACACCTGGGAGGAGGTGTTTGTACAAGGTTAGAAGGCTTACATGTATGTGTATACTGTATATCTATTGTATGTGTGTATATATGTGTGTGTTTTAGTATGTATAATCATGTGTGTGTGTGATGGTGTGTGTGTAGAATCATGTGTGTGTATGATGGTGTGTGTGTATGATGGTGTGTGTTACCTCCTGACGAAGGACTCGAAGGCCTGGATGCAGTACTCCCTCAGCTCATCATCATCTATGTTGCAGAACTTCACCACCAGGGGGATTATCTTTTCCAGGTACTCACCTGCACACACACGAGAGAGAGAGACATAGAGAGAGAGACAGAGAGACAGAGAGACAGAGAGAGAGAGAGAGAGAGAGAGAGAGAGAGAGAGGTAGTGGAGGAGAGAGGGGAGGAGAGAGAGGGGAAGAGAGAGGTAGAGGAGTAGAGAGAGGGGAGGAGAGAGAGGGGAAGAGAGAGAGGGGAGGAGAGAGAGGGGAAGAGAGAGAGGGGAGGAGAGAGAGGGGAGGAGAGAGAGGGGAGGAGAGAGAGGGGAGGAGAGAGAGGGGAGGAGAGAGAGGGGAGGAGAGAGAGGGGAGGAGAGAGAGGGGTGAGCGTACATGATGTGAGGAGGACAGAGTTATAATGAGCTTCATCTTAATGGCTGCTGTCTAAAACTCATATAATTAGTTCATGTTAGGTGTGCGTGTGCATGCGTGTGTGTGTGTGTGTGTGCGTGTGTCTGTGTGTAAACTCCAAACGACTTCACACTTCATTTCCCTTGACAACAAACCACTCTGCTTTCCCAGGATGCAATGTGGCAGCAGTGACAGGTCATAACTATGTCTGTCTGTGTCTCTCCCACACACACACACACACACACGACCTTCACACACATCCACTGGGACAGTCAGAAAGCTGTTGATAGTTTCCAACTTGGCAAGCATGTTTGTGAATATGTGAGTGTGTGAAATGGGTGTACTACAGTAATGACACACTGTCATCTAAGAAATGATTGCTGAGATCAAGGAGAGAGGAATACAAAGCAAAAAAAGGAGAGAGAGAGAGAGAGAGAGAGAGAGACATCGATAGGAGGCCAGACAGCAGTGATGATTGATGGATCACTGGACTAATGGATGGATGAAGGCATGGACGGATGACTGGACGATCAGATGGATGAAGGTGTGGGTAGACGGATGAGAGGTGCTCACCGATCCTGTGTCCAGCCTGCCTGCTGATGGCAGCGATGCACTGGATGTAGGTCCTGGTGGTTGACATGTTGTCGTTGCGGGCCAGCTCTGACAGCAGGTGCTCGATCAGGTCCACAAACACCAGCGTGCCACAGCTCATCACCAGGTGGCCCAGGGCGATGATGGTCCTCTTCCTCACCGCCAGGCGGGAGCTGGTCAGCTGGGGCAGCAGGCAGCTCAGGATGGAGGGGTGGAAGTTCACCAGCAGGCCCCCCTGTCTGGGGGAGGGAGGGGAGAGAGACAGGGAGGGTTAGGGGAGGATGGAAGGGTGACTTTAAAAAAATAGAAATGAGGGACAGGGTTGGGGGTAGGACACACCTGCAGAGCATGTCAGCCATGATGTCCAGAGCCTCCAGCTGAACAGAAACGTCTTCCTGCTTGGCAATGGCGCTGGTCAGACGACCAGTGATCTTCTTACACACACTGGCAGCAAGGGCAGAGCCTTGGGGGAAGGAGGAGAGAGGGTGGAGAAGGGGAGAGAGAGGGGTTAGATGTGTGTGGTGTCAGAGCTAGCTCCTCCCCCTCCTCCTGTGTGGACCAGTGAGGGGGACCAGTGAGAGGGGGACCAGTGAGGGGGACCAGTGAGGGGGACCAGTGAGGGGGACCAGTGAGAGGGGGACCAGTGAGGGGGACCAGTGAGGGGGACCAGTGAGGGGGACCAGTGAGGGCTCACCGCTGGAGGCTGGGGGCAGCTCTCCGATCACGGTCTTCAGGCCGATGCTGGAGATGTCCCGCAGCTGCTCCTTGTCTGACAGCATGTTGGTGCACAGCGTGTCCACTATGGTCTCCACCTGGTACTCCTTCACCTTGCTCACCAGGGGGCCCAGGCTGGAACACACACACACACACACACACACGTGAGGGAGCATGCAGGAAGTCACACACACACACACACACACACTCAATCTCACTCTCTCACACACACACAGCCCCCCCTCCTTCCTACCACTTGACAGCGAGGTTCTGCACCTCTCCGTTCTTGTCCTCTAGCAGCTTGAGGATCATCTTCACCACCTTCCTCTCACTGTCGTCGTCCAGCTTGATGGAGTCCTTCTGCAGCTCCGACATCAGGTCGTTAGTCGCCATGAACCTGGACGCACGACACAGGACAGGGTCAGGACAGGACACGACAGGGTCAGGACAGGGTCAGGACAGGGTTAGGAGAGATGACTGGCACTCTGGAAACTTAAAGTTGATCAGATGAGAGGATGAACTCAACAACTCTTTCTAGACAATATACTGTCTCTCTACAGGAGGGAGAGGCGCAGAGAGACTGTACTGATCTGGTCTCTCTACAGGGGGGAGAGAAGCAGAGAGACTGTACTGATCTGGTCTCTACAGGAAGGAGAGAAGCAGAGAGACTGTACTGATCTGGTCTCTACAGGAAGGAGAGAAGCAGAGAGACTGTACTGATCTGGTCTCTACAGGAAGGAGAGAAGCAGAGAGACTGTACTGATCTGGTCTCTACAGGAAGGAGAGAAGCAGAGAGACTGTACTGATCTGGTCTCTCTACAGGAGGGAGAGAAGCAGAGGGACTGTACTGATCTGGTCTCGAGTTGTGGGTTGTCAGCTGCCACTAACACAGGATCAGCACACGCATGATGGCATGCTTTCACACATGCTAGCGAACCAGCCTGCCCAAAGCATAGTCACACACACGTTTACATTTGATGGTCGTAACTTAACTTACTTTTCCAAAGCGACTGTACAATCAGTACAGTCTATCTAGAGTGAGAAAAATATCGGTAGAAGGTCATTCTATTACAGGTGCCCTTATCAGCCACAGTCGCCCTATTTGAACACAGCTACACCAAAAGGGGAAAGGGTTAGACAACTACATTTACACGTTCTTGCTAAACCTACGTGCAAGGCGCTGCCTCTTTCAGCAGTCAAACCAGCTCCAGTCACTCTGGACTTTTTGCATACCGGCACGTCCAGACACATCCGAATACCATCAAACCAGTCGCTCCGAATCTGACAACATGTCACTCAAACCTGCAAGCGTATCTGCTGCTGGATACTGACTAGCCTAGATACCGAATAGTGGTTGAAATGCATGGCAGACTAGCCAGCTACCCAACTAGCCTACCGACCAACTAGCCTGTCAACAGTCTCGTATTGTGGTCTAGGAGGTTATACGGATGACAACAACCTACAATACCGAACACCCTTGCCACCCTGTTGTGCAGCCTGAAAATTCTAGTACAAACTAAATTAGTTTAAAGTAATTCAGCAACCGTGGCAACCTACACTGGTAGCCTAACGTTTTAATTAACCAACGTCCTATTCTCAGTCTCGCAACGTTTGATAGCTACTAGTAGGATAGCTTCTCTTCTGATATGCAACATTCTAAAGACAACACATTGATACCGCTAAATAGCTTTACGTTAGCTAGCCAAATGTATTTGCGGCTGATGATGTTACCCAGCTAGCTAGCCAGCCAGTTGGGGTACTGTAGCAGCAGCTATCTGCCGTCCTGTTGTTGTTAGCTAGGCTAGGCTACCAAGCAGCGTAATGTTGTCAACTGACAGAGCGAGCTCTAGCTAGTCTAGAAATTATCCAACAATCCATACCAGCATAAACATGACACCGTGTGCAACACTGACGAATTACGTGAACAGTACGTCAGATAATTAAAGACCACCTCGCTGCACGCAGTAACTGGCTAGTTAACGTTACTAGTTAACTAGTTAGTTCCCATCCTCATGCGGCAGTCCGGCTCAGCTAGCATGCTAACTAGCAGAACTTGCGGCCTAACTTAGGCTCATGTTTTGGCAGCTAGCTAGCTAGCTACATCAACGGTTTCTGAAATAACGTATAACAACCAAGTTAAATGCACATACCAGCCCAAATGATAACATTCGTGCGTCTTTTATTATAAGAGTATTTACCTGAAATCCTTGTCGCTTGAAGTCATTTTTTCCAAGAGATTAGAGATATGATAAGAGGCGCTCGCCATGTTTGCAGTCTGTTGGAGAAGCCTGCTAGCAACCACTTGTCAGTATCACACGGGGCAGGAATTAAATCCACTTATCCAGCTATCTAGGTATTTTTCTCTACTTGCAATTCAGATATGTTCAGTGTGTACTCGTTTCCTTTCTATGAAGCGAGACGAGGATCAGCAGCTTAATTGCAAATAATTTGGTTTCATCCCGCGGAGTTTAGAGCTTTTTGAATGGAGGTCTGACTTGGCTCTGCAGAGGCGGATCTGACGGCGGACCAGACGCTTTCTCTGGGGTCAAAGTTGAAAGCAAGGAATCTCATAGCAGGGAGTGCCCGCTGTGTCTGCACACCGGAAGGATGAAACACCTTTCACCGCAGTTAGTTGAAAAATGAACAGTGGGAGTAATTATAGGCTACTCACGTATTTAATCAGAAAGCTTTTATAATTTAAAGATTATGTGAAATATTAACCCACGTTAAAGCTAAAACGAAAAAATCCTCACACCAAGAAAAGCCATCTCCAGAGAGAGAAGACCAAGAGACCCATCTCAACTAATTAATATTGATACATTTCACGTAATGTGAAACATAAGGCTATCTGTATGTGTGTGTGTGTGTGTGTGTGTGTGTGTGCTCGTGAGAACCCTCTGCCCTCATGCCTTCATATCAACGCAAGCAGATTTTCTCTCTGTGAGTGTCTATTGAAATTCCGCTCACTAGCTCCAACATCTTAACTAATCTGACTCTGAAATCAAATATGGTGCTTTGATGCGCTGCGTTGTGTTTGATGATGCAGCGGGAGGCAGGAGGTCAAACATGATTACCCTCCGACAGAGCCGGGCCCTGCAGGGCAGGGTGCAGACACGCGCTGTTCGAAACCAGACTATCAGGCTCAGGGCTGGGCCTGGTCTGACAGAAAGTCTCTCTCTCTCTCTCTCTCTCTCTCTCTCTCTCTCTCTCTCTCTCTCTCTCTCTCTCTCTCTCTCTCTCTCTCACACACACACACACACACACACACACACACACACACACAGCCCCCCCCTCCTTCCTACCACTTGACAGCTAGGTTCTGCACCTCTTGTCCTCTAGCAGCTTGAGGATCATCTTCACCACCTTCCTCTCACTGTCCTCGTCCAGCTTGATGGAGTCCTTCTGCAGCTCCGACATCAGGTCGTTAGTCGCCATGAACCTGGACGCACAACAGGGTTAGGACACGAACAGTGTCAGGACTAGGGTTAGGGTCAGGACATGACAGGGTCAGGACAGGGTCAGGACAGGGTTAGGATCAGGACACGACAGGGTCAGGACAGGGTCAGGACATGGTCAGGGTCAGGACAGGGTCAGGACAGGGTAAGGACAGGGTTAGGACAGGGTTAGGGTCAGGACATGACAGGGTCAGGACAGGGTCAGGACAGGGTTAGGATCAGGACACGACAGGGTCAGGACAGGGTCAGGACATGGTCAGGGTCAGGACAGGGTCAGGACAGGGTAAGGACAGGGTTAGGGACAGGGTTAGGGTCAGGACATGACAGGGTCAGGACAGGGTCAGGACATGGTCAGGGTCAGGACAGGGTCAGGACAGGGTAAGGACAGGGTTAGGGTTAGGACAT